>CM060472.1:21194653-21709653 GCA_030544235.1 Lepturacanthus savala | reverse complement strand
GGGCGTAGGGGGGTCCAGAACTGCCCTGGGGCTGGCCGGGGTACGGGGGCTGCTGCTGGCCTGGGTGAGTGGGGGGGCCATGCTGGCTGTAGTAGCCCTGACTCTGCTGGCTGTAGCCGCCCGGCCCTTGTTGCCCATAGGCTGACATCTGGAAGTTAAAACATAAAAGACTGGTCAAGATCAACGGTAATTCATATTAAGAAGGGGAAGGACCGCTTTGTGTGAGTAAATATTACAGCACAGCTGGTATACTGGTGAACAGCATTCATCAGAAGAAGATTTTTACTGTAGCTTAACTACCTTCAGCCCCTCTGTTGAATATCAATCAGTACCTGAATACAGGATCTGACGCTGACACGATCCTTTCTAAAGCTGTAAAAAAAAGAAATTCTATAAAAATAACCCAAAATTCAAAGTCTTTGATTTCTTTTCACTATTCATTCTCTACAGAGTAATCACAGCCTCTCTTCATCGTACTCATAGATTAAAAAGAAGAGACCACTGTTTTCTCTCTGGCGGTGAGGTAGAGAAGTGTGCGTTCCTTTGCTGTAAACTGCCCGGTCGAAGAAGAAGAAAAAAAAAAAAAAAAACGCACAAGTGTGGGAATTCAGCTATGTATCGCTTTAAATTACAGCCGTGGAAAAAAAAAAAATCGAGTTTTGACTTCATCTCCTTGAACTTCAATATGCAGCTTTTCATATTCAACTCGATCCTGCGCACGGAAAGCCTTTCAATAAAGCGTTTGTTTCATTACCCTCAAGGAGCGTGGAAGGAGAAAGCGCTGACCTTGTGAGGAAACGCGGGTAATAAAAAAAGAAAGGAGAAGAGGAGGGGAAAAAAAGACACTTGTTGTTTTGGAAGGATTCTCGGCTACTCAAGAATTCAAAGGAAAATAAGAGATAGTAAAGAATTGGCTCACATTTAAAAAACTACATGAAGTGGCTGTATTGTGTCTGTCTGACAAAAGGAGGAAAGCAGTTTTCTTCTCTGCAGGGCACTTATCGAGCCCACGGTCAGACACCAGGCAGGCCAGTATGAGATAATCACACCACACAATGGGCACAAGACCACAGACAGCGGACGTGGAAGAAAAGGCTTCGCTCTACGGGATTCCCTGCGTGCGTTTCTCTGTTAAGACGCGCTGCTTGGCTGAGAGGGTTCAAGAAGGGTCTCATTTCTAGCAACGAGTAAGTAGCTTCGGCAAACTGGATGTTTGCCGTTTTCAATTGGATGACGCCGTCAGACGGAGACGCACACTGTGCCCGTGGATGTAAGCTTGAATTTTCCCCCCGACTTTCACTTTCAAGCATGAAAATAAAACTAGATGACGGACTGTGGTCTTTGAGTCTGTTCCTGTGAGAGACCTTTTTTTTCACCCCGGATTTAGTTCCAGGTGAAAAAGACGCCACGTTTTTTGGTTTCGCTGTGCTCATTTTTTTTATATTATTGTCGGGATCATATATGATCCAGCGTATATTCCTGTTGTATAGTGTATACTATAGTAAACCATGTGTCATCTCTGTTCCTCTCCTATGTTTCTGCACTGACCTTAAGGGAATAGTTTAATTTGTTCAGTGTCTTGTCGACTTGGATTAAAAGATCAATACCACTCTCATATCTGTCAGCTAAATATGAAGCTAGGAGCCAATAAGCTTAGCTTAGCATAAATACTGAACAGGGGGAAAAGAGAAGAACTGCAAAGTTTAAAACAATTATCCGGTTAGTTGCCAGCTATTTTGAGAATCGATTTATCATTTTGAGTCAATTTAAAAAAAAAAAAAAAAAAAAAAAAGATATTTGCTTTCCACATTCTTTATGCAAATATTTTTCTGGCCTGACTCTAAAGGTGAAATAAAATTTGACAACTACTAATCAACAAGTTCTACTTCAAAGTTATATTTATATTCCTTGCTCCCTTGTTTCCCCTCGTTATGAAAAGCTAAGCTAATCCTTCATGTAGCTTCATATTTACAGACATGAGTGGCATCAACCTTACACCCCAAAACATCTGCTGAATGCCCCCATACCAGATGCCTGACGAATCTGCCCACTATTACTGTTTAGGAAGTCACAGAGCAAATAAATGCTCTCGTGCCTCAACTAACAGGAATGTAAATACAACAGAAATTCAAATTGGCCCTGGTAAGTGGGACTTTCCTTTTTGATAACTTAACTTGACTCACATGGTTTAAATTATTTTTTTCCTAATAACAGAGGTATGGGTGCTGCTTACCTTTTCATCAGCAAGCCCAGCACCACAGGTGGTGGTTTGATACTTCTTTTTTAGATACTCTTCCATGTCAGATACTGTCTTGTTACCTTCTGTACTGTACTGTACTTAAATATGCGGTAATCAAAGTTCACATCCTCATTATACCAGGCAGTGACTTAAATTTTTTTTTTTTTTTAAATTGTGAAAATATTTGTTGATTTCAACACTCATGTTGAGACAGATTTGCCAGATTTCAATTTTGAACATGACACAATCTTAAGATTGCTGAATAACTATGCACACAAGCTCAATACAAACTCAAGATGCCCACATCCCTTATTATAAATGCATTGTCTTTTATATGGGTTCTATTTAAGATAAGAAAAGGAGAGAACAGACTATTTGTTCTTGTTAACAGGCAATCTTTTCATGACATGTCAGCAAAATTCAGTGAAACGGTGAACCTACAAAAAAAAATAAAAATGGTTGAAACTGGTTCATCTCAATCATCAGGTGCTACAAAGAGTGGAGAAAGTTCGATTGAAATCACTGGAATGACTGAAGATGTTCCATCACATAGAAAAGTCTTCAATCTTAAAGACTTGTGGCATTTTTCAGATGAACTCCTGTTTCAATGAGAGTTTGGGGCGAGGGTGCAAAGAAGAGGAAGGTAATCCGAAGTGGATTCACTGACCTGCTGTCCGTACTGCATGCCACCCATAGCGCCGGGTGTCCGGCTCTGCATCCCCATTGAGTATCTCTGGGGGCCCGGTGGTCCGTAGGGCTGCCCCGGGTACGAGCCTCCCTGCTGGGGGCCCGGCCCTGTGGGGGGCCCTTGCTGCTGCGGCTGAGTGTACGGGTTGGGTCCTCCGTATGGCTGGCCTCGCATCTTCCCTACCTGGTCCATTGGGCTTGGAGGCTACGGCAAAGAGATATTTCAATATAAGTGAGCTGCAATAATGGATGGATGGAGCATGGATGTAGCAGGCAATGCAGGCGTCAAAAATGTATATATATGGAAACAGTTTGACTGTAGAGATAATTGTCTGTCAGGCACAGCTGCTATAACAAGCGCTATAATGATACATCTGATGTGTTCAGAATTCCGACGAGATGTGAAAATATAGCTCGGGTCAAATATATTTTAGTGTGTTTTCTTGAAAAAGCATTACTCAGCAACGGACGCAAATGATGACTCTACCATTCACGATGTGTCGTGCGAGCGTCGTCTTATAAAACACTCAGTGTAATCAAGCAAATATAGAACAAAAAAAAAAGCAGAAGGGGGCGGGAGGAGGGAAAAAAAAAACAGTGGATTTATTTTCCTACTAGAAAGGGAAAAAATTGGCCATGAATGAATGAATGAGCCCACTATATCCGCCAGGAGCGTTTTCCCTGCCCAGGAGATCATTGTGCCAGTGGGTGGATACTGTTACGGCGGGGATGTCGGGGAAGGGTTTCTATGAAAATAAGCTTAAGGAAGTGGAAGTGTCTGTGGTAGCTGGAGCTGGGCCCACCCCTCAGCTGAAGTTGTGTCAGGGATGGAGAGTGGCGCGGCGGCGAAGGCTGTGGTGGTGGGTTGACCTTGGTCAGTTTGGACTCTGGGAGATCCACATGGCCTCTGGCCGGAGAAGAGGAAGAGAAGGGGGGGGGTGCCTTTGGTAATGAGGTAGCCTCGGCTGTCAACAGCTGGAACCAAGGTCATAAAGTGGCTGATGCCATGTGTACATAAGAGATGAGCTTGGTGGAATTCCCCCCCCCCCGCAAAAAAAATAAAGCAAAAAACACAACATAACTAATAATAACAAAACACAACTGGTCATCCCCCTGGAAATTTTAAGAAAAAAAGAAAAAAAAAAAAAACATTGACACCAGGGCTGGAACGGGTTTTCTCATCTGGTTGGCGTGACGCAAAGGCCATCAAGTTGTCACGCCGCTGGCAGCCGCTTCTCGTTCCCATCAAACCCGCCGCGGCGGCGGCAGCGTCTGAAAGTACGAAGCCACAATGGAGGCTTTGAAGTAGCAACACCTCCTGGCCTGCTGACCTCGGGCAGCAGACACAAAGCTTTCATTGCTTCCCACGGTTATTAATCTGTGTGTGTGTTTTTTTCCCTCCCCCAAAAAAAACCTCTTTTCCTTGGTTAAGGGAGACAACCACCGGGGCTATTTATAGCCAGCGAGACGGAGAGGGCAGTCTGCCGAAAATGTAACAGGTCCCAGCTGCACTGCTGTTTGAACCTGGGCCAGGCCTTGCTCTTCCTGGGCTTTAATAAAGCAGCAGGCTTTGGCACTCTATGAATGACAGTGCTGCAATGAGAGAGAGAGGAAGGTCGTGTGGGGGGGGCGGCTCAGCAGGAGGTGGTGTATTTGTGTGTGTGTGTTGGGGAGGGTTAGAGGGGAGTGGGTGTAGGTGTTTGGGGGGGGGAGGGGGGATCAACAGGCTGTCAGAGCGGTCAACCAACATTATCCAAGATAACATATTCCACTCCAGGTTTTCCTTGTAGCCTCCCCCAGGCCACACTCTCCTGAGCTCCTCCAGGTTCAGGAGCCTATGTGTGAGTATTATGTTGTGTATTATGTTGTGAGTGGCGGAAAGGACGGGATGGGAAAGGGGGGAGGGAGGGGGGGTCTGTCTTACTACAATCCCAAGGGTCATTACCAACCGCAGCGTGGTGGTGGTGGGGGGGGGGTGGAAGTAACAGGCCCTGGTAGACAGTCTCCTGTGACCTCTAATGCACTTTTAACCCCAGTCTGCCGCCCTCAAGGAAGGACACCAAACCTCCTCCTCCCACCTGACCTCACGCCGCCATAACGGGAGACCTGCACAACACACGGCTCAGCCTGGAGGAAAATCCTGGAGCCACCTTGTTGTTGGATTTAAATCCAATTTAGACAGCTGTGTTTGGCCAATTATAGCAACTGTAGCAAAAAATCTCCATATTCTCACACACAAAAAAAGCTGGAGAGATTTAGTTCAGTGGACAGAAATATGCTATAGCTCTTTCCTAATGAGCTGCTTAAGCAGTTAGATGGAGCCTCCTGTGTCATCTGTAAAGTGTGCCGCTGAGGCCTGAATCACTCGCTAACGTCCTCCGATCCGCATGAAAAACGACTAGCCATGCTAACAAACTTCAGAGCGGCAACAGTAAAGATAAAAATCTATTTCTCGATCGGCCAAAAATCTCCCAGCGATGACCAGGCCATAAAACAATCAACCTTTTTTTTCCCTCCCCTTAATTAAGTCGATATTTTGGCTGTGAGGATATTTCCGCTTTTTTTTCCTGTTAAGAAGCCTGACAGCTTGGAGGGAGCAGGAAAAGTACAGCTCGGCTACGATCAGGTTTTCCAGCCCCGAGCCACGTGGAGAAATTAACGCCGGCGCTTCCCCAAACATCCACTCATCTCCTCCTCATGTCTCAACCGTCGGTGGCATTCGTTTTGACCAGGTGATGCACAAGTGCATTTTACAGCCACTGATTACAGAATTAGCCTGAAGCAGCTGACTATCTGATATTCTGAACCGATATTACCTCAATTTCAAAATGTTGAAACAAATTAAATGAGACCATACTTCTTCAAGGAAAAGCGGAAAATATTTTAGGCTGGCTTCAACAGTCGCTTAAGGATAATCCCGGTTTATCACAACTAACATCTTAATTTCATAGTTTGGACATCATTCCTATCTATCCCATCTGTAATAAAAAAAACATCATAGTCGCCAAAACTATTTCAGAGTTGTATTTTTAAACCGTGCAACTAAAATCCCCCAGAATAAAATAATAAATAATTAATAAATCCAGTCAGAACTGCAACTTACTTCCTCAATTCATTCATTTTGATAGTTCTGGCCTCAAAATATGAGAAAATGTTGAAAAACTGTGCATTGCAGTTTCGCAAAAGCCCACAGTGACATCTTTGCATTCCTTGTTTTCATCCAATAATGCTTTATGCTACAAGACAAAAATCAGAAAAACCGTCATTGTTTGATAAAGTTGTCATGATGGCATTAAAACTCTACCGCCCTGCAAAAATCCCTAAAGAATCGAGGTCTCAGGCTCATACAGTCATGTTAACACGTGTGTGTGCTACAGACTGGGAGATGGGTGTCCAGTCTCCTGCTCTGGACCTTCATTGATCTGTTTACCAGATTTTCTTCACATTGCTCAAGTTGTTCACGTCTGACACACCATTACACATCCTCCGAGATCCCAGAGAGCTTTGGCTGAGGTCTGTTTGTGTGTGTGTGTGTGTGTGTGTGTTTGTGCATGTGCATGAGAACCACAAAAAAACAACCTCTGCTGCATCTTGTGTATAGAGGTCAGGGGCAGCAAAAGGCTCTGCTCCTTTTCCTCTTCGTTATACTGGCTCTTTAGAAGGGCAACACATCCATGTTTTTCCCACAAGTTCAAGGAAAAACATGCAAAAGTTTAATATTAAATGTAAAGGTTCACTCAAATTCCCTTCGTTGGTTATATCTTAATACAGTGAAGACGCCTGTTATTTATTGGTGCATAGCAGTTGGTTCATTATTCAATGTGTAGGACAGAAAGTTTCTGACGTATCATAGGAAAATGTCAGGTGTTGGAGGTGGAGAGGGCAAGATGGAAACGGTGGAAAGACGATAAGGTGTACAGCTACTGCTGAGTGAGGAGCGCCTCTGAGTCTCAACAATCCACTTCTGACAAGCGGCAGAACAAGCTAACAAGCTATCTCATGTGGATTTGCCATCCCACATCACAACAGATTGGAACTTCTGGAAGAAGACATAACACGGCCTTTATTTTGCTTATGAACAGTTGAAATCGACAGCAATAAAATGTCCTCTTGTTCCATTCAGGGGGTTTTGTTGCTTCAGCCGTACCTAGCCTGGTGTGACTAATAGTTTATAGTGGCTGATGTTCGCTAATATTAGCAAATGTTTGATTGCTATATAACAAACGTTTTCAATGAGTTCACCGGCATTTGGTGGGTTTACATGCAGTAAGTAACCAGATTACTCAGAGAAACCATGTTATGTTTTAAGACTCCTGTTTAATCTGCATTCGCCACTTGTGTATAGCATAGTGGTCTGAAAAATGAAAAAAAATCATCTTGCTCTCTTCCAAACTGAAGCTGCTGGTGAAACGATTTTTATCTCAACGTGTACTGCAAAAAAAAAAAAATCTAAATATTGCAGTGCTGTATTTCATCAGTATTATTCAGCACAAAATCTGAATATAAATACGTTAAGATTGCTTGTCCTTTGCATATCGTTATGGAATTCATGAGACTCAAAAGGTCTATAGTCATGATGTGTCGGGAGATTCCCTGATACACACAGATCAAAAGAGAGATGAAAAGACTTCAGAGACATGTTTATTACAGCTGAAAGACAGATTTCTGTTCCAAAAAGTCAATGGTATATTTTGGATAGATCACAGATAAACCATTGATGTTATAAATGTAATACGTTTCTTACTTTGGTCTTGCTAGACAAATTAACACAACTGAAATCAAATATAATACTAATATAAATTGAGATGACTTTAATTAAAACTATTATTTTAAACACTCTTCAAAATCTCTCATTTCAGTCAGTGTAATACTAGTCACTTCTACAAAAAAAAAAGCTAAAATAACCGACATTGTATAAAATAATCTCTTTTTTTAAATAAAATAGTCCTGAAGTCTCTCTCCCTACTCAACACAGCTTGAACAATTCATAACAAACTTCAGCACATGAACACTGGATGGCAACTCATCCCAAAACACTGCGCTGTCTTTTTTTTTCCTGCTCAGTCATCTAATCAATTTCTGAAAGAAACTCCTCCCCTCCCTTTTTTTCCCTCTCTCCATAAAAAAATAAATAAATAACCACAATTAGCACATGGCTAATCTGCATAGAGGAAAGCCAGAGCACTCTTGGCAGAAGGGGTTGCGTCGAGTATATTGTGTCATGACTGGGCTGCTGGTGGATATCGCAACTATTTGAAAGTGTGTGTGTGTGACATGGGGATGTGGGTAGGGATTTGTAAGGGGCTGGGGAGGGTGGGATGGGTCTGGAGCAGCGCCTGACAACAGAGCTGGAGTCTACGGGGCCGCGGCGGAGCAGATGGACCGAGGGGGGGGGGCAGACGATAAACAACTTCTGCTAATTTAATCCGCCACGCGGCCACATGGCCTCGGCTCGCCGCGCGCACACACCATTGTTCTGCGTTAAAGCGGCTCGGCACGCAACGCGCGCGCTGGCCCAGGCTGCCCCCGTATTGTGGTGGTGTCACACACTCACACACACACACACACACACACACACACACGTCAAAAGAAGGACAGGACATCCTAACCCTAGACCACAAATGTCAATTTTTAGGATGAGGTTGTTTCTCAGGGGCCGAGCCAAGTGAACCGCTGCACTTTGGACTTTTAACAGCTTACTTCACATTAAAAGCTGTTATCCACATTCACAGTGGGAGCTGCCCAGCGCGACCACTGTTTAAGCTTTCAAGGCATGACGCCGCGGAAGAGATGGGTTAAGTACTTCGCTCCAGGACGGGGGTCATCGTTACTCATTCTCCTTTCACTTTTCCCTAGTTGTATGGAGAGTTATGCTGAGGGGATTTCTACACTGAAGAAAAGCAGAATAACTTTAAGCTAAATGTAGATCTATCCATCTTCAGAGAGAGCGGGGAACCCGAGGGTTTTCTTGATACTGACCGACATGTGTTTATAATACCGGGATTTAAATACTGTCAAGTACAAAGAAGTGGCAGATCGATTTCTTAATTGATCGATTGATCAACGTCAACCCGAAAACCTTCTAGAGCCAAAAAGTGAAATATTCAGATTGACAGCGCAAACTCCCAAATATTCATTTTACTAAACACAAAAGTCTCACATTTGAAAAGCTGGATCAAACAAGTATTTGACACGTTCACTTGAAAATTTCTTTTAAATGATTATTTGATTGTCAGAATACTTGGCGATTAATCTTCAGGCAAAAATTGACACTGTTCATTATCTGATCTAAACCTACAATACTACTTCTTTACTCATTCTTTGATAGATCCCATTTCAATCCAACAAGTGGACTGTGTTTTATTCTGTTTTTGTTCACACATCTGAGAACTTGTTTTGATAAAGGGGAAATGGTAGTTTGTAGAACATTTAGAAAATTGCTAGAAAATGTTCAAATGATAGCCAGCCCTAACAGAAAATGTAAGCCATAAATATCATCTGCCATCTCTGGATATTACATCACTGAGCAGCCATCTTTAACCAGTGTCTACATAAATAATGACCGAGACTAGGCCAAGGCTGCAACGTTACCCTTTAGACCCCATAATACCAAAATGACTTTTTTATATTTCCACGCTGTGAAGTGTTATTAAATATACATATTACCTTGCCGATTTGTTTTAAACTTTTCAATCCTGCTGGAGGGAGTTGTTGTAACATAATGGGAGTATTTTCCTTAAATAAAAAAAGAAACAAAACACACACCAGGGCCACAGCTGCAATAGCAGTGAGGTGCTCTTACAGCTGCCATAAAGCATTAAAACAACCTAAATTACGTGTTAAAACCAGACTTTTTTTGTTTTTTTTTTTAAAGGCGACTGAAAGTACGGATGACTGGTGTGAGGATCCATACATGAGAGGCCGAGTAAACAAGAAACCAAGAAGCAAGGGAAGGGAAAGAAACAACAAAAAGGGCCATGTTCTCAATTAGGCAATTAGTGTGCCTTCCCACTGCATCAAGCCTTCGAAGTTCCAACTAAGCGCTGACCGCTGCATGACTCTGGATAAAAGCGAGGCGGTGCTGGGCTGGGTGGAGGGGGTGGCAGCCGGCGCCTGCTGGTGCTATCTTCCATGCCAAGCGGAGGCAACAGCACCCTACTCACCCAGATGTTCACCCAGCTGTTGCAAGGAATTCAAAAAGATCTTTGGGGAAGGCGAACGAAGGAGGGAGCCACACGCTCAGACGACAAAAAAAAAAAATCAGCTTTCGCATCTCGCAGACGAGGAGGGAAAACAGAAAACCTCGTTCCGGGCCTATTAACAAGAACAACAACAACAACAAAGATGAAGAGATAAAGAGCAAAACGCTGCACACGTATGAGACAGGGGCATATTTTTTTTTTTTTTTTTTTTTTAAAAGAGCAAGCTGAGAAGCTACGATGCTACTTACATTTCTGGGGCAATTTACTGCCAAGGACAAGCAGGCGAATGTAGATGTCACATGACGACGATATTCCCAAATGAGATCAAATTAAGTTTGTGAAGAAGAGAGGGAGGGGTCATATCTAGCTGCCGTCTTAAACCGACATTCCAGCAATACCTGGACAAATTAATTGCAGCGGTCCCGGATCAATTATGACCCGATTATTGGCAATGTATTGGCGAGGTTGAGATGCACTTCTAGTTTTGAAGATATGGTTTGAAACTGTAAGGGACTGAAACTGAAAGCTCTGGAAAAAAAAGATAGTATGTCTACCTTGTGTTCAAAACTGTTTGTCAAACTACTGTCAGGATAAACATACACACACAAACATACATTTTTGGGGTAATAAATATTAAAACTAATGAAAATGGTGTTTCTTCTCATTCATTATTAATAACAAAGGGAAATTGTACTTATTTCTTTAAAATTCAGACCAAATAGGAAAAGCACATATATAAATCGCGATGTCCATAACTCATCGTGAGTAGCCTATATTCGAGACGTATCACATATCTGTAACATATACCCACATTTAAAAATTTAATTAACTTTAAAAAAAAAGTTAACCAAGAAAGACATTTCCACTCATTTCCAGTCTTTATGCTGGCTGCAGCTTCAATATGTGGTGAACTTTCCCTTCATCAAACTCTCAGCATAAAAAAGGCGAATAACGTACTTCCCAACACGCTGTACTGTTCCTGTATACAACAGAAATAAAGGAGAAACAACAGAAATGGATAAAATTGATGTATCAATTTATGAGGAGTACGCAGTGATTTACCACCGGTGGACAGTAAAAAGAAATTCCTCTAAACGGTAGTTAAGACAGTCCAATGCCTCAAAATCTCACAACATGTTTCCTGCCTTGAGAAAGGACTGAATTAATTTATACGGCAGCTCGCAGGAAAGACCGTTGGAGTTGTTCGCTGATAATAAAAAACGAGGGCTGCCTGCTGCCGGGTCTGTCAGCGTGATGTCAAGGGGGGGGTGGAGGTACAAGAGAGCGAACATTCGCCCCGACTGCCGCCTGTCAACCTGTCAGGTCAAACTTATATTTCCAGGTGACTGTCGGCGATTCCTGGGAGCGAGACGAGCGGGATGTTAGGGACGGCGAGCCGAGAGCGGGGCCGGCGGGCACGGCTGATGTTGTGGTGATAAACGGACGGCAAACCAGATGTTCATCATTCAAGGAGTGGGATGATAGTAAGCACAGACATAAAGTGAAGCGTACTGCACCCACATACACAATAAAAACTGACTTTTTCCCTTATTTTTTTTTTTTTTACTACTCTGATGAAAGATAAACTTACAAAAATAATGGATAAAATCTATGACATTTTGGCTATGATTGAGAAAAACATTTTTAATGACAACAGAATACGTAATTGGCTTAAATGAGATTTGTTAGTGGCTGAAATGTGTTTGTCGCATCTAGTATTGAACAGAAAATTGTGAAAATTTGCCAATTTTAGACAAAACTGATATCCTGTTGCTTGTGTTTAGACAAAATTGAATGTTCAAGAGCTTCTTTTGTTCAACAAAATTAAAAGCTTTTAAGGGGAAACTTGTCTATATTCTAAAGACGGATCTGTTGCCACCAGTGAAAAACTTCAAATAATACTCGCCAGCGTCGCTTCCTCTTCGATTAAACTGTAAGTGCTATGCTTGGAATTTCTCCAACCATAACTTAATAAAAAAGTTTTGAAATTGAATTGATCATAGCCGAAACTGACGGATATCTGACATCCCATGATGCATACCTGGCTGTGTGTTTTATTTAACGCGAGTATGGAGCTGTCCGGCTCGGGTCACATGAGCATTTCTGGGAAGAAAAAAATAAAAAAGACTCTGCTCTTCCCTCCCTGCTCACAGATAAGCCACTTGATGTGTTAGCAGAGACTCCTGTGTCGGCGTCGGAGGCAAAGGCGAGTGATTGGTTACGTCACGTTGCTGAGGAGGAAGCATATTGGAGCTGACCATTGGCACCCTGGAAGACCTGTTACGATAAGTGTGTCACTCACTACGACGCCAAAAATACCCGGGCTACAGAAAGAGGCAAAGCCACTTAAGGATCCTGGCTGGGTCGCCCGGCTGCCTCATGGTTACAGTCACAACTGACCCTGATGTCACACACACATATACACACACACACTGCTCTGCACGCATGGAAACATGCTTAGTTATAATCTGAATCCCAGACCAGTCATTTAAAGAGGAAGGCTGAGTTTTGTAGGTGTAATCTATTTGCATTTGATTTAAATTTTCAAGACAAAGGGAAATTATTTTTGTTTTTTTTAAATTGCACCGTTTCTGCCACGCTTTCAGGCTAAAAAACAATCGACTGAACTGGACCGGTAAGTCCGTTGGAAGTGTTAGTTTACAGCCGGCGCTCATGCAAATGTTCAGGCCGCGAAAGAAACACGAACAACAGTTACTGTTCTTTTTTGGTTTCTCCCAGAGTCAATGTCGCTTCACAACATTTGTATCACAACAAGAGACAAATCAGCCAGCGAATACTGTACAAATGTGTCTTGTGGTGCATAAATTATTGTCACCTACCACACAGGCCAGAAACAATAACATTAAAAAGCCTTTTTTGCTGCTGCTTTGTCTGTGAAACGTTGTTCCTGCTGACCACCGGCGGATCCTTTTTTTTTTTTTTAAACCACGAGCCGATCAAATCAAAACAAAGGCTGTGGATCAAACACGCTGCTCGCTGACCCGCCTGGTACGCCGCTGCACAGAAAGAGGTGGTGTCTAAATAGGAGGAAAACTAAATTATTTAGGCCAGTTAAAAATATATAATGCCACTTTTTTTCCCCCTTTCTCCAAAAGCAATAAATTTCATTCCACGTTTTGAAGTCGGTCTCCTGCCATAAAAAGTTGAACTCTTGTCTGTTGTGATTTGTTCTGCGGTAGAGAAAGATGTGAAGTCGTTCCTCGGGCTGTTACTAATAATCGTGTTTTCCTTATCAGAGAAACTTATTGTATCTAACAACAGATCAAAATCCATAAAGGATTTCAATTTAAGGCTGCAATCGAAGTTTATTTCCATTATTGATTAATCTGTTAGCAATATTTAGATAAAAAAATACTGATGAATTTCAGAGCACATGTTGATATTTTTAAATGTCTTGTGTAGTTAAACCAAGAGTCTAAATTTTACATCTGGAAACAGAGACATGTTGAACCAGTGATTATTTTTTGAATTTTGTTCTAAAATAAATGTTTTATTTTTGGTCAATAAAGTCCAAATTAGTTGTTTTTTTTAGGCCAACAATTATCAATATTGTTTGTTATTTTTCAATCAATCAACTAAGCTACTGGTTAAATCTAATTAAAATACTAATTATGACAGCACTGGTCATTTCCTTTCCTTATGATATGAAGATGGAGAAACCGAGGCCTTGATTCGAAATGCGAGTATTGATCCATCACTGGTTTTCTAAGATGAGTTTAGTCTGTACACTTTTTTTTTTTTTACTACCTCCTGTTTGCCCTGAGTACACTCTCTACAGCTTTGGTTTTATTAGCCTTAAAAAAGAAGGGTTGAAATTGTGCGTACCACATTAGACCAAACAGAAGGCTATTACTAGAGGGCACAATCCACAACAACAGGCGCCATGATTCAGTTCTATGGAAGACACAACGAGAGAAAACCAACTGTTCCTTGTGTGCTTAGGCTCCCCTATTTTCCTCTTTATATATGAGCAATAGCCACTGTTTTTTCTTTTTTTTTTTAGGAGAGAGCAAAGGTGAGTGCTGCATGAGAGCTGGGAGGAAGCATTATTCTCTACCGTCTGGTATCAACAACTGCACCCATTTAAAGGTTAACCACTTTATTCTGTAAAGCCCCCATCATACGTCATGTAAATGAAGTCTGTAGTCTCACACGGGCTCAGAGAAGGATATTACTATGTTAATCTGGAGCATTTTAGAAGGTAAATGTCAGAAATGAATTACCTTTACATTCCAGAGTGCCCCGGCGCAATATCCGAAGTTTGACATTTGTCAAGATTCGAGATTTGAGATTCACTTCGTCCCACATCGGAGGGAATTCGGAGCGGGCTTCCACACCAGAAAAACAATTCACATATATAAAAGACAGACAGCTACAGGGAACAATAAACATAGCCAAGGACATAACAATAAAATATAGTGGGGGGGGGAAGGAGGAGCTACAACTGGAAAATAGTCAATCACCAGTAGATTAGTGTAGATAAAGCTGTTGGTTTTTACATCTATTTCAGCCTCATTTCATCTTCATTAAGGATAACAGAATGTTTAAATCTATTCCATCAGTATTCTTAACCACCTCCCTGATGGCAGTAGCTGGTACTCAGTGTGAATCACATGGTATGGGTCACTGCCGGACACTGTCCTACACCTATTATCTTCCATGCAGTCTGGATAAGTCAGAGCAGTTTTGACTTCATTTGCAGAGACTAGATAGAAACAAGCTCATTAGGCAATTCTGGCACATTTACATTTAAATGCTGATTTAAAGACTACCACAAACTTCTGATCAACACCATAAACTTAAAAGAGAGTAAGAACTTGTAATCTGCTACAGAGAACATGTGCTTCAGGGGAGTGAGCTATCTACGGTGTTAAAAAAAAAAAAAAACCTGCGAGATGGTTTCATCATGACTCTTCTCATATACTGTCTCCCCTATCTTTTTAACATTCAAAACCACGGTGAATATCATCACACCTGCTACTTGCTTTTTTTCTATACAAAACTCTGAAATATCCCTGTATTTCTCCATTAAACCTGAGATGGCAGCACTGTCTGAGAATTTAATGATGTAGTCATGAGGGTTACAGCTTCTACACTTGTTAGTGTACAGAGTAAAAAGGACTAACTAGAACTAATGAGTTTATGAATGAAGCTGCTCAAACAGAAAGCAGCTGCGCTGTTTGCGTTTAACCAATCAGCAGCGGTCATGCCTGCAAACCCCGCCCTACATGACGGGGGTACTATCTGTCATGGAAAACGAAGTGGAGCGAGAGGAGTCGAGTCGAACCGGGACCGTGGTCGGAAATGCAGATTAACACAACCCATGGAGCTTCGGGGTACTGAAAGAATACCATTAACACTGACCTGGTTTTCACAGCTGGTCAGAAACAGCTTCCGAACTAGTGGTTGTGGCTGTACAGTATTAAATGCTCAACAAAAAAGCATAAGTGGAACCCTCCAAGTGTTCAGATATGAAGTGTGACAGCACTGTCTCTACCTCTCCACCTTCAATTCTCAATAGAAGGTTCCCATGAAACAGCAGGTTACTCCCAATCTGTTTGTTTACACTGGGCTTCAGATTAAGTCATTTGCACCAGTGGTGATCCCCTGAGACTTCATTACACTTCAGATTATACCGGTATCATCCAATGTTGGCTGGATAACTCTTAATCTACGAGCATTTTTTTCTCTCTCTCTCTATGCTCTGATGGGGGAACTCATACAGATAATTGGAGGGTATCGTGAACGACACGACCGAGGAAATAACAACAGCGAACTGCGGGGGGGAGAAAAAGCAGTTTTAAAAACTAACACTGTCTGTGGCTGTCAGCGGGATGAAAGGCTGATGTTACTACGGGAAGACGGATGGCTGGTGACACGTGGAGTAATAGCAGGTCAGCGAGGCTCCTGAGGCAAACACACACAGACACACACAAATGGCAACGACCACCAAGTAACTGCTGCACTTTAAACACAAATACACACAGCTGTCAGGGGCAGACGAAGATCATTCACAAAACTCCCACCACCACCCCTCCTCCCGTGGGTATCACTGACACCGTTTCTCCCTCATACACACATGCCATCAAGCTTCACACACACACGCACACACAGAGCCGGGAGGCAGCATGCTGTCCATGTGGCCTGTGGAGAATCATTACTCAGCAGTGCAGTGCTAAAGAGCCCAGAGTGAACTTCCTCTTTGAAAGGCCCGTGTTCCTCTTCTCTACGGCACCAACCGAGACACAGAGTCTAAACAGTAGCTAGAAAGTTGTGCGTTTTCTTGGAACCACACGTCATGTTTACTGTATACAAGGAATTCATGAAGGGTCAGCAGCTGTCAAAGAACATCAGAACGCTTTCTAGTGACTGCCGTCCGGGTTGAAACTTAACTGTACATGTGTGCTGACACATCCTTGACTCAGAAACACACATTATTTTTGTGTCATTTCAAATACTGATAAAAGAGTTGAAACTGCAACGAGAAATTGTCTTCAATTCAGATCGTTTTCCTCAACTGTTCGGTCAACAGTCCAAACTGCCAAAATATTCAGTGCAGACTCTAAATGACACTTTCGAAACTTCTGCTGATTGACTAATTAAAACAATCTACTAATCTAACAGTTGCAGCCATATCCATCTTCAAAATTATAGCTTGAAACAGCAATCATTTTAAATCCAAAAAGCAAAAGAGAATATCTACCTTTTTCTTCGTGTTCAGGGTTGTAAAAATTACTTTCATCATTAATCCGTCAGTTTTTATTTACAAATTGTTCGATCAATTAAATGCCCATTGCTGTTAAACAGGATACCTCTTCAAATTATCTTATTTGTCTGAAAAGGTTTAAACTTAACCACAAGCTTTCCTGAAAAATCTCAAATTTACACTTCATCTTAAAACTAGTGACACACTTTGTAGTCTAATGTGCTAAATAATGGCACACTTGTCTGCATCATGCTTTAATTTTTGTACCGCTGAGCAAGACAAGACATTTGCTCTGTTCAATATTAAACATATTCCACCTTCATCACCGGAGAGTTTTTGACATAGTGAAGCTGTCAGAAAACTGTTGATTTGCTGCTACTTTCCAATTTGCAGTTCTGCTTGTACAACAGCAGTAGCAGAACCATACGTGTGTCTATCAGCAGCAGTCGATTTAATAAGTAACACCCTTGGTTTTTGTGTTTTTCATTACATTTTATTAGTCAACTGTGGGGGTTTCTCAAAGAAATATTTACCAAGTGTTTTTTTTTTTGTTGAGTTAATTCAAACTCGATTTTGGGGAAGTCAGCCTTCTTCAAGGGGGCATCCCTGATGCCTTACTCCCACGTGTGAAGTGAGGGGGGAAACACCTGGTGTTATACTACCGAAAACAACCGCACTACAATCCACTTCTGAGCGTTTGTTTGCGTGCAAGGCATGATGGAAACCGATAATATTAGCCCTCACCCACCTCTCAATTAACACATTAATTCATCTTCAGCAGGTGGCCTGAAGCCGTTGAATGGCTCCATAAAAATCACCCATCGAATCATTACCGGCAATATATCCGTCAATTAAAAGGCCAATCACGGCCGCCGTTAATGAATGGAGAGTTGAAGCACTTAATAAACTCCGCTGAAATACAGCCAACGGCACTTATCTTGGACAGCTCTTCTGCGGAAGGATGGCCTGAGAAAAAAAAATAATAAAAAAAAAACCTCCATCTGAACTTTGGTCCACTGGCTGCCCCATCAAGCTCTGCAGGCAAACATCAAACGCACAACAAGTCCTCTGACTGATCAGAATGTTTACATAGCGGTGACCTCGTGGGACACATTCATGCCATGGTTGTTCAATGGTTTAAAAAAAAAAAGAAGTCCTTTCACCTTTTCGTCCGTTTAGTTCCAAGCACAAGGTCCTATCCTGCGGGGGACCGCATCTGGGATGATGTCGCTTAAATTTATTGTGTTGAATTTTTTTTTTTTACCTGCGTCAATGTCACCGAGACAAAAACTCCTGTGAAGCTCCGGGATAGCGATTCGCTCGTTCCCGATCCAGTGACACTAATGAGATTTAGAGACAGCATAAATACGGTTTCTGCTGCTGTTCGGGGTGCTGAACAACCTAAATGTTCAATTACCGTCCTAGATGCTCTTCCTCAACTTCTACAAAAAAGACCAAGCTGAGGCGTCTTTGGCAAAAAGCTGCTTATTACCACCTTTAAAAAAAAAAAAAAAACACTTGTCCATAAGAAAAACCTGCATTGATGGCAATCCAGTGAAAAAATTGTGTATAAGAGCGACAGGAAAGACAGACGCTGAAACCTCTTGCTCTTATGCATCTCCAAGGATTTGGATATGGTTTTCGAGGATATGTACACAAAGAAAGCTTGTTTGAAAACTACTCTGACCACATCAACGTGTTCACCGTAAAGCATCGGCCCTTTAATGGCAGTTGAGTGATGTCACTAACATACCCCAACTGTCACCTACAGTGTCATTATGCCCATGAATGCGACAAAAAAACTGCATGTTCCTGCTCTTGTTACTCTGAGGCATTTAGTTGTCCACTTCTCAATTTAGAAAACCAATTCAGAGGTACAGGTGTTACTGAGACAACCAGACCTGAAAGTTAAGAAGATAAAGAAGCGTGTATGAGTAATCTAGGTAAACTGATACTAGAAGAACATGTCTCTGCCTTTTCTAAACTAAATTATACTGTGACAAAATATAGTAATCAATATTACTACACTATTACATATCCCATGTGGCCATCTAAGTAATCTCACTAACAAACATGGCTGAACATGTGCCAAAATATCAAAGTGGAGCAAAAGTTTCTCTGCCACACTAGCTGAGAAGCTGTCGATACATCTTGTTTGCTCAGATTTAAAAGTTAGCCTCATTTGTGGACATAAGAAGTGACAAACCAAAGTAAAGGAAGGGAAAACCAACTTATCTGCTAAACAGCAGTGAGCAGCGTTCCCCCGTAGAAAAGACAAGACTCATCAGCGAGACATTTCTCACCCCTGTGATTGATAGATATGAAGCGTCACGGATCAGCCGGTGGCTATGACCACGCTGTGTGCAGCCACCAGAAGTTCTGTACATTTAGGTTAAAACGTTTAATTTCAGAGGCTTTCAGACATCAGACGGCCCAGACCGAAATGTGCGCAATTCACTTTGAGATGCAGCAAAAGCAGCAGGCAAATTGAGTGAAAAGCATAAGCTTTAAAAGTTTAGAGCAACAAGTGGTGAGAACACTTCTCCAGACGAACACACTGTCCTCAGTGATCACCCGTTAGCCGGATATAAAGTGGCACGTCTTCCCTCTCATGGGTATTCAATAAATCAACACAAACACACTGGTACGGCCTCGATCCTGACGACACTATCTACAGTATTTTTAGATGCCACATGCAACATTTACCATAAAGCGAGCGCTCACATGTTATATGACAATCCATCTATGACATGCATAGAAAATACTGCCATTTAGGAAAAGTCGAGCAGTTTTCCCCTCTCATGGCTGGGATTTCGCATCCTGGGACATTAAAAAAAAAAAGGATTAACGCTCATTTCTTTCCCAAAAAGCAATCACGTGTGTTTTCAAGAGAATATTGCATAAATGAGGCCACCTTCATCGACCCAAATGTTTTAATCATTAAAACTAACTAAATCACATTATCACTAACTAAAAATTTTATTATCTGTGTTAAAAAGAATTACATGAGTCACATAAAATCCAACTGTACAGTAAAAACGCTACGCATGTGTCTTTTATCACTGAGAAGAGAGATGTAAGCAATCACTGTTGACATGGTTACACTCTCTGCATGTGGAAGTAAATTAGGCTATAGTAAACCTGCCGGGGGAAAAAAAAAGAAGCCGTGACACTTGGCTGACACCTTGGCTGCTTGTAAACACAACTGAAGCCAGTCCGAACCGCTCACGTGGCCACGAGATGTTTTCAAGCACACAAGCCTTCCTCCAGCTCCTGATCTGGAAACAGTGGAAAACACAGTGTGCAAACGGGGCTACATGACCACACCTACTCGATCCGCTGTACCAGAGTCAGTCTACTTGAACTAGCAGCGTGCACGGTGTGCCCGAGAGCAAAGGAAAAAGGGGGAGAAAAAAAAAAAAAAACTTCAGGTGCACATCTGGAGTCAACAGCTAAAAATGACAGCCGAGATGTGTGACTCAGCACAAGTGAACTTAAAGGTTTGGGAAAGAGGGGTAAAAAAAAACATAAGTAAAAACAGTGGAGGATATACATAGGAGTACTGTCATCATGCAAATTACTGCAGTGGGAGGAACTGAACAAAATGCTTTCAGTAAATAAAAGCAATGAGTAAGGTGTTATTCACAAAAGCAATATGCGCTTTCTGGTATATGTCTGTTGATATGAGAAAATATTTAATTTTTTTTTTAATTAATGTATACATATATTTTACACTAATCAATCAATAAGTATTCAAAATAAAAATATACAAAAGAAAAGGCACGGGGACTATGTTGTCTTGATACCGTGGAGGAACACAGAGCTGGGCAGAGGGGGCTGTTTTTCTGCAGCCTTCCATTAGATGCAATTATAAATGGCCGAGAGCAGAGGGATGGGGGAGCCAATCAGATCTCGGCTCGCATGTCAACCTAAGACCAACTGTCTCCTGGCTCTGACAGCAGGATTTTTACCTCCATAATTCAAATCCCCAAAGCAAGGGCAATCTTGCACTTTGCAAACTCTCAACCAAGCGGCGCCGTGTTTACACGGAGCGGAGGCGCGGAGCGAGAGAAAGCGGACGGATCCGAACCGAACCGCAAATGAATGAAACCCTCCCGTCATCGGGGATGAAATCAATCGCGGTCACATTTGATCCGAGTAAACACTTAGCGGGTGTAATTGTTGCCATTCAACCGGACTGTGAGACACCATCTGTACCTTCACAGTGCACGCGCTTGTTTTTTGTGTTTTTTTTAACCGAGCCAGGGGGTTGTTTCTTAATGATTATGCAAATCTTATTAACATCTGTCTTGTTTATCGTCTTGACAACCATTTGACACAACTTTTGATAGCGCTCGTGCGGACCCGCGACACTTTAACGGAACTATTTCGCCGCGGATGCTCACAGAAACGTAATCACAGCACTTTAAATCCACACCGAGGCTGTAGAAATATCACCTTATCTCCGCACACACACACATGCACACTTTCTCCCGACTTACTCCACTTAGTCAAACTCTCGCCCTTGCACCAAGCGGGGACACACACACACACGCGCAAAAAAGCACCCGCGACTCGGGAAAGTAGTTTCTAACAGAATAATGCGGCTCGTGCCTCTGTCTACACACTATTGCAGCAGGGAGGGTGGTATTGGTGAGAAAAAGAGAGAGGCAGCCATTTTAGAGCTCTTGCTACATAGACAATGGCTGGGCCAATGCAATAATGTGTAACTCCACAGTGCTTTCCCCCGAGCTACTGAGTGACTTTAACTTAGCCAAAGTGTGCCCGAGCAGTAAGTGAAGTTTACCTGGTTTCTGTTGGGAGGTTGTCCAGTGTTTCCCGGGCTCATGGGAGGCGGATGGTGGGTCCTTTGTTGCCAACCCGGATGGACCCCACTATACTGACTGCTGCCCATGTCTCCTGCTCCCTTGTTGGCCCCTTCCTGCTGATTGTTATAGTCTCCTTGGGGGTAATTCGGGTAGCTCCTGGCAGAGCTGGGGGACGTCAGGAGCTGATTTAAAGTTGGCGTTGACGTGGGCTGTTGATTCCCCATATTATACCTCTGGTTATTATAAGAGGCAGCCATAGCGGTGGTTCCTCCTGCTGGCTGCTGCTTGCCTGGCTGCCCCCCAGCCGCCGGAGGCTGGTTGTTACGCGGGGAATTCATGGCCGCGTAGCCTTGTCCCTGATAAGAAGTCCTGCTCTGGAACGGGCTGTAGTTGTTATAATGGTTCGGGTAGCCGTGCTCGTGTGAGTTCGCCGGGTAAGGGTCCATCATGCCCGGCCCCGATGCAGCTGCCATGCCAGGGCTTTGTTGTCCGCCATGTTGATGAAAAGGGGCCCGGCTGTAGTGCTGGTTGTAACCGTAAGGAGGTGGAGGAAAGGGGCCCTGGTGGTGCGGGTGGTGGTGGTGGTGGTGGTGTCCCATCCCGGGATGGTTATTCCCCTCGGGCCCGCCGGAATCATTTTGATTACTGCTGTTATTATTAGTATTATTCACCCTGGGTAAATTCCCGTTGCCGTTCTTCATGTCAGGATCCCCTCCTCCTCCTCCCCCAGCAGCATCGGTCCCGTCCTGCAGCTCCTTCTGCCCGGGAGATCCGCCGTCAGGTCCCGGCTCCTTATTTTCATGCTGTTTCTCCCCCGGTACCGACTCCTCCTGTGGGTCCCGGTCCGGCTTTTTGAGTTCGGATGGCGGGTTCGGGTTGAGAGTGGCGACGCTGGCGACCTGAGCGGCCATGATATCCCTTCTCTCTCTCTCTCTCTTTCTCCTCCGCCAACTCTTTCTCTGCCTCTCTCTCTCAGCACGGCGACTCGCTCACAATCAAACTCCGAATAACCATTGAATAAATACAAGTATATTTATAACAACGTACCCGCTGTCCCGGTTCATTCCCTCCCTGTGCCCTCCGCCCGGACCGGTATCCGGTAATCCACCGCGACTCCGTTTAAAAAGTTAAAAACAGAGAGGGGGAAAGTTTGTGAGAGGAAAAAATATATAAATACAGAGCCAGGGAAATGAAATTCACCGACACAAGTGTGTTTATGTGTGTGTGTGCGTGTGTATGTATGTGTGTGTGTGTTGGATGGGGGGGGGACTTCTGTTACAGAGCGCGAGCTAGAAATCAACCAAACCAGCACGAGGCTCCGCGAGACACAGCCATCTTACCGAGCTGTCGCGAGAAAACAAAATCCCGGAGCGGAGTCCTTCCTGAGAACTGGACCTGGACTCATAACAACATCTTTAGTACCTCAGGAGATCCATTATTGTAATGCGTTTTGAAACGGAACTCATAGATAAAAGAAATGGAGGTTTGCTTAGATTAATTAGATACTCACTATATAACTTTTCTGGAATATAGTATAAAATCACTGCATCTATTTATGTCTCCATGTTGAGTTGTGTACTTTCATTATCCTAAATGTTTCCATCAATTTTGAAACACAGATAAAGTCACCATTTTCACATTAAAATCCTCCTGTAAAAAGTCCCTTTAATCCTTTCAGACTGCATTCCTAGTCTCATGCTGCGTTCCATTGCAAGTTTTATATATTATATAATAATACTATTTTCAAGCCAGTATTTCCAATTTCCAATCTAAATGTGCCCCAGTGCTCAGGAAAAAAAACATGCACGCTCGTTCATATGACTACAGCAACTCAAATAATGGTGCCAAGCCTGCACAGTAGTGGAGGCTGTTCTTTAGAGTATAATGGATTCTACCATATTGCCGCATTATAGTTGTACTGGAAGTTGGAATTCCAATTGGGGAAGTGGTAGATTCTTACCAACCCTGAGTTCAAAATCCAAGATGGTTGCTCTGTACATGAACCGTGTGAAAGCCCTAGTAATATAGTTTATCATCATTTCTGTCTGATTTGTACATAGTACAAGTAGTCCAGCTGGTTTTGTGTGCACAAAATACTATATAATGCATAGTCGAAATGAACATAGATAAACTTATACAGCTAATAGCAGCTATCCTGGATAGGTTTGCTGTTATTTGGTTTTCCGATTTGTTATATTGGAATGCCGTCAAATCAGTTGTGACATCATTTTTTAGTTCAGGCATCAGATGATTTACATTTTTTTTATTGTTTTTTTTTCTCATTATTATGGGGAAGCATTCATCGAACCTTCACAGAATGTTCTGGAAATATAATAATGTTGTTATCTTTATGTTAGAAAAGCACATGCTTCAATAAACATTCTTAAAACCAAAAACAAACATTCCCAGAATGTTTTGCCAACTAAATTTTGCTAGATGGGTATGCACTGTACTTTATTTAATTTTATTTAAAGGACCTACATTAAGTATATCATCTATGCATGTGCTTCTTATATATTGGTACTCTTTACGAAACTTAATGTAGGCTGACATCATAACTATAGCTCTATCTGGCCCATGAAATAAACAGAATATCATCCCTGACCTCAGTAGTGACCAAAAACCTGACACAGTGACATTCATTTAAAGGATGTTTAAAATAGCCACACTCTGTCATTTATAGGGCTTTTTTTCTTACACTACTAAATTCCACATACATCATTTCTAAAGAATTATGGTATTAAACAATTAACATGTACCTTTCCATTACCACAATGCAGTGCTTTGAAGTCGGCTATAAGTTTTCAACTGGTCTGATTACAAAAAAAAAATGGCTTCATGCATGAGCTGTGTTCTTCCCTTTGTTATAGTCGTTTTGTGCTCTTTTATCTTATTAGCTCGTTAAAGGAGTGGAACAAAATAGGCTACAATGTCATCTTCTGTTAGACTGAGCTAATGGGTGGAAGTGACTGCTTCCATACCGCTGCCATGTGTCGACAACAGCAAATGATGAGAGGAGCGCGTGCAGCGGAGGAAAGTAGAGGGAAAGCATGAAATTACAACCTGTGCATGTCTGTGCAGTGTGTGTGTGTGTGTGTGTGTGTGTGTGGGAGAGAGAGAGAGAGAGAGAGAGAGGATAGAAAAGGAAGAAGGATGGGGGATGGACTGAACCAGTCACAGAGCAGGAAGTGAAGATACATAAAGAGAAATAGTGGTGGTGACAGTGTATAGGCCAGTGAAATTCAACATCACATGTTATCTGTTAAAAGTCAAATTTCATGCCAACACACAGACACACACACACACAAGAACAAGACGATATTTGGAGAAGGCTTAATTCGCCCTATACAATTAATAGGAACAGACACCCTGTGTCTCTCTACCACTCTCTCTCTCCCCACCCCCCTTTCTTCATGCTCTCTGCCTGCCTGCCTCACGCTCTCCTAGCAGCAGCAGCCTTCGTGCTGCCTTCATGTGCTGTCGGAAATAACAAAACCGGGCTCTGAGTCAGACACGAACGACTAATGCAGAGTAGAAATCACATTACTAGCCGTGGAGAGGAAGTCTGAAATTTCCCGCCACATGCTCCCTTAGTTACTGTGATAATATTGAGTGAGGTCAAAGAATGCGAAAGCCCCGTGAAAAATCCACCGCCACAAGCAGGTGGCATAAATAAAACAGTGATGTCAGTTAAAAAGTAACCTTTATGGTCCCACCAGAGTCTACAGTGACACTGGCCATTTTAGCAGCAAAGAGTAATGGAATGCAATAGACTGTAAGAAATATACACATGGATTATTATAGAAGATACTGATACAGCATCATGGACAAGTGCTGAAGGAATAGAGTAGTACAATGTATTCACAGAGATATCGAACTATAGGATAAAATATAAACATCTATAAACATTGTTTGTCTTGAGCATTAATTGCATATTCAGCCAGCTCTTGACAAATGTAACGTAACATATACATTTTTTAAAATAGTTTTTCCATATGGAAACACTGTGTGCATTTTAGTTGCATGACATGCAAAAAACGTCTTGCATTTGCTTTTCTATTTCTATCTTATTCGAGATGTGTTATTTTAATTTTTTTTTTATTCGATTCTATAAAGTGTCTTAACAACAACAGATGAACGTTTCGGATGTGGCATTAAAGTTGGTGATTTCCCACCAGAAAGCGCTCGAATGCTGCGACACTGTGCGTTCACGAGCCTCGGGTGGAGCACGTGAAGGCAGCACCGCCGCTTGCAAAAGCAGCAGAACTTTGCTATGTGAATGTGGGGGATGGGAAGCAGCAGCTCCCTGCTCTGCTCAGCCCTTTCTCTCTACAATGCGGGGCTTTCTTGCTCACATCTGTCAGTGGAAAAGAGATCCGCTTTTTACTTAAAGTTTGACTTAGGAACCAACAAAAAAAAAATTATATATATATATATATACACGTGTATTTTAAAGCTGCAAAGGCAGCTTTTGTGTGTTTAATTAAGGAGAGTATGCAGGGCGGAGGGGGGTCAGCTCAGCTGCTGTCTGCTTATATAGGCTAAGGGAGGAGTGTGTATGTGTGTTAGCAGAAAGCGCAGAGACAAGGCTGTGAGGGAGGAGGGGGTGGGGAGCTTCTTTTTTCTTTT
Organism: Lepturacanthus savala; assembly: GCA_030544235.1. Lineage (NCBI taxonomy): Eukaryota > Metazoa > Chordata > Actinopteri > Scombriformes > Trichiuridae > Lepturacanthus > Lepturacanthus savala. The sequence goes on along the minus strand of CM060472.1, from coordinate 21,683,340 downwards.
TAGCATAAACTTGCTGTTTATTATCAAGGGGTGCAGTCTCTCTTCTTCTTCTCTCCTTCATATTTTCGTACTTCATGAAAGAACACCACAATCTGCTTTCTATGCTCTTGTTTTTTTTCCCTAGTCTTAATTTAGAAGTGGCTTCAAAAATTGTGCAGTATTTCATTTCCTCTCACCTTGACAAAAAAAAAATAAATATCTGGCGTCTGTGTGACTCCAAAGTGACTTAAAAGCGCCAAGATCATATGTAATGTTAAATCTCTGTGGGGGGTCAACAACATGATGCTAAAGACCTCCTGTACGTAGAAGAGTGTCATACATTTATTTATGTGTTTCTTGTTTTACAAGGATATGGTGCCATGCCGCCTGTCCAGACATGCTTAACAGCAAACACAAGGACCTCCATGACACAGAATTAACAGGGCACTATGGTTTTTGAAATAGATATGACTTGTACTACAGATGGAGGCCACCTATTGTAGTTTACTGATGATATAACATTTGCTGTTCATATGTAGACATGGTACTATAGCTGTTACCGCACACTAATAATGGAAAAAGTGTTAATATGAAAAACTTCTCACTGCGATCACATCATAACCCTGTCAGGAGAACAGGATTCACACTACCCACAGGAATCGTATAGTATTTTGCCCCGTGCCTGCCATTTGTCTCCTTCACGTCCGTTCAAACAAAGAAAGAAAATCTGATGTTATCCTCAGATTGTCGCGTAAATGCTCTTTGCTGTGACTGTTGATTGTATGGAAAGAGGCAGAGGGGAGGTCACGTGACAGACCCACCCCTCCCACCCACCCCCCATCTGTCCCAGGACGATGATTTAAGAGTGTTTACTTGTGCCCCACTGCCGCCTCCCTCCGAGGATGACCATGATGCATCACCTTCAGCCCAGCGCTGCGGCTTCCCTGGCCGTCACCAAGGCAGCAGCTTGGACTTCTTCCAGAGGCCTTTTTTTTCTCTTTTAATCATTATTAAACTGATATTAGAGGTTGGTTAGGAGAAAAAAAAAGCGAAAACCCGTAGAAGCAGCGAAAAGCTGCATTTCAAGTTCTTTTAAAGAGTTGGGAGGACTTCATTATTCTTGTCATCAAATACGACTGGTTATAAATGCAAAACACAAATTTCAGTGGACAAGCTAGGGCCATAAATATTTCATGAACGTAACCAAGGCAAAGTATTCTATTTCTGCTAATTAATGTAAGCCTTTGATTTTCTTAAATATGCATTTTTAATGCGGTAACTTTCTCTGTGCTCCGGACAGTAGAAGTGTCACTCTTGTTGAGCGAGTTAACTGATGACTGATCATTGAGGAGTTTTTCTTTTATTTTAATCCCTTAGGGATCCAGTCTGGGAATGGAGCCACACAATCACCAAGACAACCCAATAATGTGGCGTGGAATTTCCTAACAAGAGTGGAGTTGAATTCAGACGCAGCACACACATACACACACGCGCGAACGCACCGCACACACCCACGTGTACAATTTCCAAACACTGTGCATACCTGACAATATTATACACGCTGCACAATTTATGGCCGTCAGGAGTCCGTCACTAGGCCACACACTTGCGCCAAACATTGAGCGGCAATCTCACACTGTGGCTGTCCTGGCCAAACACACACACATGCACGCGCACACACACAAACACTAAGACAACACACACTATTACAACAGTTGGGTCCTGTCCAGATGGTTGCCAAGCAGCAGTACAACGCATAGTCTGGAGTGTGCAAGGAAGGAAGTGCCACTTTGAGAAGCGCAATGGGCATCCGGCTCATTCCCAGACATAGTATGTGTGTGTGTGTGTGTACGTGTGTGTGTGTGTGGCTTGAACCTGCCATTTAAACTTACACCTGACAAACACACACCCACCACTTTTGTAAACACTGCTGTAAAAAAAAAAAAAAGGAATGTGCAACAGAAATCCTACAGGGGTTTCCTAATAAATGAGGACAATCAGTTTTCATATTGGCTAAAAAAAAAAAGAACTTCACACTCAGGGTCTGGGTATATATTTAATACAACCACACAACTTTGATAGATGAAAGGATATTAAAAAAGCACTTGTGGAATTATTGTGCTGCCTGCTGATAAAGTCCTATTTCAGATTAATCTTTCGACCATTGTTCTTATCTGATTTGATCAAACGGGATCAAACTTTTTTTTTTTCCACGAACCACGGCTCGCCCTGAACTGCTTAGCAGACGTTCAGTCAGTTACTCCTCTCCCCTTTGTGTTATTTGCTCCCAAGAAGTAAAATCTTCTCCTTTTCCTTAGGTGAAAATAGACCGGGGGACCTCAGCGCCCCACGACAGGCTTTCAAATCAAAGCTGATAGCACATATTCAGGTTATACTGGAGCACTTTTATCTGCCTTTTATGTGTGTGTGTGTGTGTATTTGCTAGGTGGCATTTTTCACATTTTTTTTATGTGAAAATCTCTGGATTCATGAAATCCACACAGTCACACCAGCATCAACACAGAATTCGAAACAATCCCTTTTCTCTGTGTTCAAGCAAAGTGAAGGAAGGACCCCCCCCCCTTTCCCCCCCAATCTCAACAAAGCCAGGCAAGGTTAAGAGCACTCAAAATTACAGTGTCCACCCTGCAAGGAGAGAGAAATGCTCACTTTCTTTTCAGTGGGGATGAAAAGAAAACTGTGTGGGGGAATCATCTCTTTAGTAAGGGAACTCATCATTGTGAGCGTATATTGGGAACCCCACCAATGTGGTTCACAGAGCCCAGTATGTGAGCTTCCCCTTGACTGACAAACAGTCCCAGCCCTGTAAATCACACAGAGCATCATGTCACAGTTTCAGCTGTGAGCCAACATAATGAGGAGAACAAGAGCATACAGGGAAATCAGGACTGGCTGGTCCAAAAAAAAAAAAAAAAATGTGATCTTCATCGTTAAAAGCAGAGCTCTAGACTATAAATCTTTAAATATATTTCTATTATTCCTCGAGAAATCTTAAGGTGCAGTGACAACAGAATTGATGCTTGGTAAGCAAGGCTAACAGCAAACATGGTAGCAAGCCAGGAACAAGCTTTAATGCCGTTTACTCCCATTCTGGCATTTTGCTTACAGTACTGTACGTTTTATTCACTTAAGAGTTATTGAAGCATGGAAAAAAAAGCTCTCGAATCTAGCTACAGCAGCTTGGTAACTGTGAGTTATCAAAAAAAACTATGTTGAGTCAGTTTATTCAAAAAACTTGCACAGTTGTAGCAAACAGCGAAGAAATAAAGGTCTCGTAGCCGTGTCCTTTTTGTGGAGCATTTTACACTTATAGTTTATGATATTGCCTACTTTACACTATACTGCAGATTAAATTAAATTGTAATGGAAATAAGACATAATGAAATGAATACTCATATAAATTAATACAGTCACACTATGTAATATGACCATGAAATTTTGAAACAATCCAATAAACTCTGCTCATTATTATGAAATATTATTTCACCCTGTTTCTTTCCATAATGACAGCGCTTACTGCCATTTTTATTTCATTACAGTAGTTTGAAGACAAAAAGCATGGAGCAGATATGTGATGTATATGAGCTGTTTGCTCATTCAGACCGACATGCTGTAGTGGAATAAAAACTGACTTTGGGAAGGACATTTATAGATAAAACGGTCGAATTAAATAATAAAAAAAAAGTAACGGTTATATTATATTTTGCCTGTGTTTATTCAGGTGCTTACTTATTTCAGAATGTCTTATTTGATTTGTGTTTGTTTATTTTGAACACTTTAGGTCTCAATAGACTTTGTCTACTGTTAAGAAACATTACTAACAAGACACATTGTATAGCTTTGAAACGCCTTTAAAAAATGGCCTTTGTATATGTATATAAAGTCAACAAAAGCATCCATTTATAGTTTCAGAAAGATTAGTGGGAAATAAAAGAAAAATCTATATCCCTTCTCTTGGGCCTTTTGATTCAGCACATGTGGTACATCCGAGATAAAAAGACACGCCAGCTTATTATTATTTAAAACTATAATTGAACCAAATATGCATGTTTGAATTAGTGATTCAGAAGCTATACTTTAGGTGTAGGTAAAGGACCTGCGTTCATTTTGAGGTGAAATAGGTAACTGTAATGCAGACATGATGAACAGCAGAGTGGACTGGTAGAGAGATGGATGGAATTGACATGTTGAAGATGGAGTGATTAAGTTACCTGTTACAGAACAGCCCCTGAGCATATATCAATATGAACTGTGGCAGGCTGAGAAGATAAATTAGATGCGAATGAATGAGTGTGAGGAAAAAAAAAAGAAGAAAGAATGGCAAGCAGCTGTACTTATCCAGCATGGAAAACAGAGTCTATGTAGAAACCAAAGGAGCCTTTTATAGAGAAACTATTTCTGTGTGTAATATCAGCGTGTTGATACAACACATTATATTGAAAAATGGTGATGTAATTCACTCCCGAGCCCTCATGTGCTCAAGAGATCAATCTTCTCATATATTGAAATTGGACATATTTCAGCTGTTACCAGCTGAATCATTTACTTGTCCCATTCCTATTGTTTACAGATGCGCCTTTTGTTGTGCCTGAACTCTTCCCTCTTATGGGGGCTGATGTTTGTGCTGTTTCAAGCATGAGTGCTTTAACTTACAAAAGGGCAACGATGAAGCGAGAATGAAAAAAAAAAGGAGGCAGTACATTAGCATAGTTTGATGGGAGATAGGTGGCGGTGGCGATGTTTAAACTGAGAGAGTTCAGCTTGGAGGAGGATAAACACGAATGTCAGGGGAAAATGGAAAAACGGGAAACAAACTTTGGCACGTAGAACATACTCTTTACTAGTTGACAACATAATGGGTTTGATGGTAAGGCTGTATGGACTGACAGGGTCTTCAGTGCACAGCATGCAGCCCTAAGGGTCCAGGGACCCTTCCACTGTGATGGAATTTGTCCCCGTGTGGGGCTGCAAACTTCAGGAATGACCTTTTACATAGGGGGATGAAGGGGTTCCTGCACCTACCAGTCCACTGTGAAAACAAAACTTTATCTTAACTCTGTAGGGAGGCTGTGAGATAGGGGCCTACAAGGCCTTTGAGTGAAGAAACTATTCTTTGGGGCTGATTATTGGCCTGAGGGCCACGAGACAAAGGTGATGATAGGGCTGGTTCTGGCTGGGGGGTGGGACCTCAAATCTTTGCATTGAAATGCTGATGAAAGAGAGGACATTGAGCTGTAATTGCTCTTTTTGCCGTAATTCCGGGCGACACACCTCCAAGCTGAATACCAAGAAAACAAACCACGAGCGCTGACGCTTAGTGCAGCTGCCACCCTCCTCTCCATGCTTTCAGAGGGAGGAGGATGCCGAGATTAACAAACACAATCTACTATAATGTGTGTCAATAAAGTAAAATGAGGCTGTGCATATGACTTTCCAGTTTTTCTCCATCTGTTGCCAGTCGAGTTGATAAAACATAATCCACGGTTTCCTCTGAATATGATATGAGAGCTTACAATTTGGAACGCATCATTTGGATCATTTAGGATTTGGATCAGGTTCACATTTGAAGAGGGTATTTGAACCAAAACCTTAAGAGACACTGCTGGGCACAGCTCTTGCCAAATAGGGCATTTATAAAAGGTTGGCACGGGCCCTACAGAGTGAAGGCTGGCAAAGGCATGATGCCCACATCATAGTGCCAACCAAGGGTTTTGTTTGGCATGTGTCTCTGTAGCATGGCTTGTCTCCTCCAGACAACTGGCCCAAACACAACTTAGCATTGGGTTACAGAAGCATTACAAATGGAAAGTGATTCATTAAAAAAAAGTGTTCAGTCGTCTCGTGAGATTAGAGGTGAAAGAATGAGGATCAATAAATAAACATACATCAAAGATGCAAAGTATTGTAGACATATTCCATATGAGTCGTAGCACCCTTTAGCCTCAGCTGTCTGTTTGGATTGGATTTCAATAAGAAAAATCAATAAAGAATAACAGCTTCCATCATATGGATTCACAGCGTCAGTGCATGGAAAAATGGGTGAGGGAAAATAAATAAGGATTCATTTTAAACCCGACTAAATTATGGTATAACTTTGAATTGTTCCTCCAACTTTAAATGAAGAAAGGTGGAATATAAGCATCTCTTCAAACCTCAGTTTAGTTAGTGACTCTAAAACTAGATTCAATTTAATTATGTTGCACCAAAACATTGGTATTAACTTTAAACTTGAGGAGGTTTAACTTTTAAAATGGCTTTTTGAAATGGCTTAAACAAAAAATAATCAAGTTCCTTCAAGAAAGTTAAGAGAAACTGTCATCCAATTGAGTTTGATGATGCAGCTGAGTTTCTTTTAAGATCCTGGTTCAGCAAGAAAACTGTCATGGAGCTGAACAGGTTCTCCATGACAGTGTGGGCTACACAATTCCATTACCTTCAGCAGAGTGTCTCGGGAAACAGCAAGTCTGAAAGGTACACCTGGTTCTCTTAAACAGGGGAAACAGCTGCTGGATTCTACAGGTGAGCAGGATTTCCAGAGGTGCTGGGCGTTATTGAGTGTACTCCCCCCCTGCCCCAATTCAAACCCTGATGGAGCCTTTTTGGAACTGTTTACTACTCTATCAAACTAGCCAAACATATGGAGGGTTATCCATGCCACTCCCACTGTCATACCCCATGACTCCACTTGTGAGCCTCCCCTGCCCAAATACCAACAGAGAGAAGACAACTCCTGTCAGATTACATCAATTAGAGTTTGGAGATTAGAGTACGGAAAAGAAGATTCCCTTGCATCAAAGATGGACTGTGCACAAAACTAGATACCATCTTGACTGTGATGGTAGCAATAGTAGCAGTTCTTTACAACATTGGAAGGAGGAATTTGAATGAGCTGACGAGGGCCCACACAAGGACAGAGGGGTATGACCAGGAGCATAACACCACTGCAAGCGGGAACGCTTTGAGACGAACTTTCATAGAAAACCATTTCTCTGACTAATTAAAGTGAGTATAAATGTGCTTCTGTTGACACCGTGGGAGGAAATGCATAACCCACCTTTAAAATATTCAAAACAGTTTCTGTCTTGAGAAAAAAAAAATCATGCTAAGACCTATGGTGATAATGTTTAAATATAGTGGTGTGACCCATTAGACATGATGACAAGAAATCTTTTTTAACAGGGTGGCGCACAGAGAATACTACAGGCAATTTAGAGTCTCCAATTAATCTATGCTTGTTTTTGGACTGTGGTAGGAAGCTGGAGAAAACCCATGAAGACAGGGAGAACATACAAACTGCATACAGTAAGGTCCCAGACCAAGGACTTGAACCTCTGACCTTCTTGCTGTGAGCAACAATGCTACCCACTGTGCCGCCATCCCACCCACCAATAATTTAGCTTCGGATATACTAACTGATTAGACAGATTAAGGTAGGTGTACAAGAAATTTAAGACTAAAACTAAAATTGAATTTTTACTTAAATAAAAACAAAATTTTATATAAAAAAAGGTTTGTCAAATACTATTATTAAACATCCTTCACATGATATCAGACAGAATAAAACCTCGACTTAGTGAGGTTTGCAGATTATAAAGTCTGCACCCAGACAAACGCATTTTGTTTGTTTCAATAGCAGCTATTCCTTCTGAGGATTTAATATTTCTTTTTGTCAATTTGCATTTTCTATCTTCAGTTCAGTCTTGTCTAGAACTGAAAGGCGCTCGTGCTTCCTGCTGCTGTTCACTTGGGGATCAGATGATGATGAGAAAGAAGACGAAGAAACACTGATGTGCTGTTCCTTCTCCAACTAAACCAGCTGCAGTATTATAAGTTACCTTGTTAAAAAACAAAGGGAAAAAAATTCATAGCAATATGATGGATGGAGAGGCGGGCAGGCCTTGTTATTACTAATTATTGATTAGGGCCAATTAGCCAACCTGCTTTTCCGGGTGAGTCAGGGTTTTGCTACACAGTGATTAGAAATCTTAATCTTTGCTGGTGCATCCCAAAACCCTGAGTGACAGTGTCTTTACAGAGAACCTGCTTACTGGAGGATTTGGTTGAATGGCTCTCTGAGAGATTTTGATATCCCTCGTTTGATAGCAGCAGGCGCCACATACGCAATCCTCACTGAGACTGTTACAATAAAAAGGAAGGCTCTAGGAACAGAGTCGGGGACAACAGCAATGTTTAAATTCAGGCACCGAGGAGAGCAATTTCTCTCCTGCAACTGAATGGCAGAGAAGGGCAAAATATAGCTAAAGTAATTTATTCTGGCTCGTTTTAACCTGCCAGCAGAGGCCTATTTTAAGAGAAAATACAAAAAAAGAGAGGGAGGAGGTGCTGAAGACAATGCATTTTAAAGGAGGCACTTCCCCCAGTGTGCCTTTATCTGTCAGTCAAACTCACTAACGTAAACACATATTAAGAGGTAAGAAAGAGGGGTTTCCATAGCCACTGTTTTAAATGGCACTGTCGTGCTGTACACAGTACACCCCCCCTATTTGCAATGCTGTTTATTTGCTCTTATGTTGGAAGAATTTAGGTTTTTGCAGAAAGCGATAACGGTGAGGCTCAGCTCGCACTATTTCCACTGCAAGAGAAAGAAGCAAGAGACAGAAGAGGGCCCAGCAGACTGAGGGAAAAAAAAAAAAAAAACATACAAGGCCGGTTATGCAGAAACACAGATTTAATGTAAGGCTTGGCTCTCTGTTATAAGCAGGGGAGAGAGGAAAAAGCTGGTCTGGACTGGCAGGAAGAGGGACAACGGAGAGGGAGGAAGTGGAGCGACGGTCGCTTCCAGCGGCCCAGAGGATGTCTGTTAGAGCGCAGATGGACCTCTCAGAGGAGCTTTTGGAAGGATTCAGTGCAGGGTGAGGAAACACTGTCCCTAAGAAGACCATCTTTCTGGGAGGACGGTACCCCTATTGAAGCAGCTCTGCCCCCTCTTTGGTTAAACAGTGCAATAATACACCAAATTAACAGCACAAGCCCTGGGGAAATCAGGTCCCTCTCCAATAAATTGCCCCCCCATACGCACACATACTATTACCCCCAACATCACCCACTCCCCATGATTTTTATGGTCTGAAGCTCAATAACTCAATTACTATTAAACAATGTTTACTGGAATCACTCATCATTGTCTTACCTCTATAACTATTGAGTTTTAATTTTAAAGGTGCCTTTTTTTTTTCTTTTTTTGGGTGAATTCATGATAATAATGATGATATTTCATAAGCAGTTATTGATTGTAGCTGTGGGCTAGCAATTTAGCGCAGGCTTTGCTTTTGCAATACATGCGGAGGAATCATATGACGGCTTCAAATCCATGTAAAAATAGCATTTGCTTAATGTCATTTGTTCAGATATATCCCTCTTGGATGCTCAGATCATCGGCCGCCCATGCAGCTGAGCTTCTCCCTTGGAGGTCTTTACTTAGGCAATACATAAAACATCAAGCGTGTAAGCAAGAAACACTGTTCATCAACACAATGTGCAGTGTGAAAAGGGGATACGGTTCTTGCCGAGCCACATTAAAGCGCTCTCCAAACCTCTGATTCTGTTTGTTCTGTCGTCTCTGCTGGAGACCAGGTAGGAACCCCTTAACTGTGGCTTCTCACCCGCCGCTTAATCTTACCCACAATCACATTCAGTGACAGGCGCACAAAGCCGTCCGGCAAGCCCAACAAGGCTCTGCTATTATGTAACCACTGACAGCTGGGCTTTCAAGGGAGGGGTGAACCCCCATCCGTGTGGCAGCACTTTGTGTCAACCAGACGTGACAGTCAAGAAAGGGCCTGGTAGAGAAAGGGTATTATCAGGCCAGGCAGAGCCATACAGTCCCACTAACAAGCGCACTGAGTGATAGAGTCGGAATCAAAACAGCAGCGCAGGGATGACGCAAACGGTTCCTCCACGTCCCTTATCAAATGTCATGAACCGTAAGATGATGTACGACACCCGATAACAAGTGCTGGGCCATCAGTAGCCCGTAATATTAATGCAATCTAGAAAATAATGTGAGCAATATCTGTATATATTCTTGGCATCACAATGTGTTCCGGGGCCAACAACAATTATGGCTGTCAACGGTGTGTTTCGGAGATGGATGGGAGGATTGGAGGAACGTCTTTTAAGCATGCCCAAAAACGTTCTTGGTTGCATTTCAATTAACCGTATCTCAATTTAGATTCCTGTGTCTTAAAAATAAAGAGGGGTGCCTGTTTGAAGTCTCTAGACTCCAAAAAGGGTTGATTCCTTCCCCCCATTGTCATTTCTTTGAAACAGCGGCAAATGACACCGAACACAGACGCAACCAATTGTTTGATTAAACTGTGCATCGCCTCCCTTTAGGGCCGACATCTCCGACGGGTCTTTGATGCTCCGAACACACAACGGAGCCAAAGGACCTGGAATAGCGGGGGGATAATCGACAGACGGTGTGTTGATTTTGCCACCCCTTTCCTAATAATTCCCTGTTGTTCCAGGAAAGAATCGCTGTCAGTGGCGGCATTCCAGGGCAGGCAGTCTGTAGAGATTGTAGAGGATGAGTGCCGCCGTCTAGATACTGTAGATCTAAACATGTCTGTGGTCACACAGACCTGGCCTTCAACACGCTCTTCAGCCAAGCTGGCTCTGGATTTGTTATACAAGCATATAAACTTGTTCATAACATCCACAATTAACGACTAGCACTTCTGTTTGTCCATAACATCCTTAATGAGGTTCAACTTTTATGAAAGTGGGCTGCTGCAGTATCATAACGGAACAGAAGGAATATAAGTCAAAGGAAGGGCAAAGGGGAGCATTTAAAAGAAATTATAAAAAATATGTGCTTAGTGGAAAGAATTCAAATGACAAAAGTCATTAAATGAGCTCCATCTTGCTATTTTCCCAGTTTAATTTGATCTATTTTCATGGTCAATTCATAAAGATTGCTTACTTTTATGGTTCAAAACACCTGGTTAAACCTGTAGCAGCAACGTAATCTGCCTTCTTAGACACTCATTCTAACAAAAAAAAAGTTTCCCCCCCTCGTCTTTCTACTGAAACACCCACTCTGTTGCTCTGTTGTGATTGGCCTAGCCTTGTTGGAAACATCCCACCCTCAAAAAGCTCAGGGTCATTTGGAGAAACATAAGTCAAGTAAAGCATTCTGGAAGAAAGGGACAGCTACAGGGATCCAGGGGCGATTATAATGTACTTCCACTCCTGATGTGACATCACAACAGGAACCATTTCTAAATGGCTTGTGTTCAGCTGGGTTTCAGCAACACTAGGTCCTATTTCACAGTTTTTGTGGTAGCAGGAACAACAAAAACCTAAATATGTACACAAAAGCACAAAAATGTGTTTTTTCTTAATAGGGCCCCTTTAATATTGACCAAGTGATTTGAAAATGACCTATTTTGCCACATTTCAAGGACAATATGTTTTCTCTGAGTATTTTTGCCAAAACAACACTATAATATACTTTTGTTCAGAAATGTAAAAAAAAAGGTACAACATAATTTTACATCAATAACTGTGTGTATTCACATTAGAGTTAACAATTATATATCTGATAGGACACATTTATTAAAGCGTTAGCTGCACTTACTGTATTCTAATTAAGAAACTAAGTGTAAAGTTTACAGACAGCATGGAGGCTAATGTTAAGCTACATTTCCAACATGTGCTGATCTTTTAATGGTACAGAGGCGATAGGTGCATACTCAGATAACAACCAAACCATGGCATGTTGTTGCTGTGGGACATTTTGTGGACATGCTAATTGACCTTCAGGGTTATTCTTGACACAAAGATGTCCCAGTTTGCTGACCACCAGTATAACCAGTTCCACTCTGTGTAGCTGCTGTCTGGCTTGCTCAGTTGAGCCAAAGACTGTGTGTCTAGATAGAGGTCATAGTACAGCAACCGTTCCCTCCAATACACAGGCGCTTCATGAGCACGCAGAAGCTAAAAGCGGACAAAATATCCCAAATATGAAATATCTCACAGTCACATTTTGGCACGACACGTTTTTAAGACAATTTAGAACCTCGTTTTACTCCCTTTCTTCATTTTTTCTACTTTTAAAATGTGTTTCTACTTAAGATTAACATCAAAATCCAGTCCGTGTTTTCCCCGCAGCCGGAGCCTCAATTTACTGTGTGTGCTTTCAGCGCCGAAGCACTCACTGGCAACCTTAAGGATTCCTCCGCGGATCACTTGTGTGTGTGCGTGTATGTGACTCTTGTTTTACAAGACGAAAACGACAGTGTTTTCCCGGCGCGCCACGCAAAACTGACCGCAATAGTTTATTTTGATCGCCATTTCATGGGAGAGTAGATATGGCGCGTTTCAACGTCTGCAGGCCAGGTTTGGGGAACTTGGGGCACTATTTCGCCTCAGCTGCCCTGTCTTTCTAACGCATACAATACATTCCTGTGTTGCTCCGCGGTGTGATAAGGCCTTGCCTGCCTGCTGTTCCTGTAAACTCCCGCCTTGACTCAATGAGCGAGAGAGGCAGAGAGACACGGAGGCAGAAACGAGAGAGAGAGCGAGAGAGAGAGAGAGTGGAAAAGCCCTATAAAACAAGCAGGCCCACAGCACCCACATTGGAGTTCATATTCCATTATAGAGCATGCATCAAGTTTGCTGGGTATAATGAACACTGTAATCATATAATAAACTAATGACTCGCACATATCAGCGAAGAAATATCAATACACTCCACAAAACTGCACACATAACAAATGGCTCAGCCCCTGGTTGTCCATTGTAAGTGCCAACAGAACGAATGAGTAGCTGTTGAGAACATAAATGAATAAATGTCCATTTATGTAACTTTAGACGATCGAGCTAAATATGATACAATGGAAGAACAATTACATTCAGAAATCCCAGTTTTACAAAGTCAACATGTCCTTCAGCTGACATGTGAACTGAACCATTTGTTGCTTAAATCCTTTGATCCTGATTAGTTTGATCAGTTTCGGTGACTTTAACTCTGGATATAGTAGATAAACCTATAATGAGGCTCTTAAAAACACTCCATAATATTTATATCATATTACTGTATAGAGATTTTAAACTACTGCTATAAACCTATATTGCCGTTGTCATATATTTTATCTCTTATCGCTCCAAAAAATGCTATAACATACCTATCTGTGCTGCTATTTCTGTGACTCCAAATCGACCGTGTTACTTTTTGCGGGTTTTCCTGAGAGCTACCAAAAAAAAAAGAAGCAGCTCCTTATCAGGCTTCGCCTCTTAACCATCAATTAATTTTTGTCCAGGTTCTTAGCAGAGTGATGTGGTTGCGAGATGACTGATGCTCTCACAGTCGGATTGCGTGCAAAACAAGATTCCACTGCCCCTAAGTGACAGTTTATGGTCTTTGATTTGGTTTTGGCCGGAGATTGCCCGGCAACAAAACTACCCCGAGTCTTGAATGAAACAGCCATCTGTTCCGTGGCCCGGTAAAACTGAATTAATTTGACACAGGGCCTAATCCTGGAATTCAGCTGAAGATTGATTTTTTTAGGCTGGAGTTATCAAAAAAAAAACAAAAAAAGTAGGTTACATCGAGGAGCGCTGCAACCGTGACGCGACTTTACATACGTGCGTTTTGCATGTTTTGCAAAAGATCTGCATGCATGAAACTTTAAGAAGAAAGTTGAGAGCAGATGAATGGAAACACAAAGGAGACACTATTGTTTTGTTGATTATGAAGCAGTTCTTAACATACTAATCCTTTTGTCTGAGCTGTTTGTATTGAATGCTGGCCATTGCTTGCTATTCATATATAGACTCTAAAAAACTGAGATAGACTAGGTGATAAACTTGAAGGAATTATACTAGTTAGACATCACAGGGTCAAGTTGAGACTGATTCAGGTTAGTGGGCATCTTTCCTCCTGTCTGCACGGCAGTGACCGCCTCGCCTACAGATTACCTCACTGCCCTTGACCCCGCGGCACGCTGAGGCCAAGGCCCTTTTGGCTCTGCCGACAACCTTTCCTTCTAGTGTCTTCCCAGCTTTATCCTTCCTGCTTCATGCCTGTTAAACCTATATGGATTGTTTTACCCTCCAATCCACGGGGCGACACAATACCCATTGAGAGGGAGAGGTCAGAGGCTCGCCTCGGCGACCCGAGCGCGGGGGCTTTTTTTTTTTGTATGGAAGCCAAAGCTTGTATCCCATTCTCCACCCCAGCTCAAATCATGTAGCCGAGCACAAGGCACACTTCTGGGCCCACACTAAATCAGCTTCATAAAAGGGCCTCGACGACAATGGAGATGGAGCTGATCATCTGGCTGCTGTTACTACCTTTTGTTTCTCTTCCCACGCAGTTGTAGACTTAACTTGGATGGATCGCTCTTTTTTTTTCCCAGTCATATTAAACTGATGCTGAGGGACCGGGGCTGACACTGACAAATCTACTAATACTGCCAAGGTGTCACACACACTTCCAGGTTATCGCTTTGTCACAGCCGGTGAAAAAGCAACTGATAACCTGAAAGCTCACCTTTTCGTCTCAGATGCCGTCCGGTGCTCGTACGGGTCATGAGGTGTCACGGCAGCAGCCGATGTCGATGTGGTCATCGTGATTACCTGCAAAATGACAAAGATTGACCGGGGCCATTCCAGGAGGCCAATCAAGAGCTGTTGTATTCAAACGGTCAAAGATCTGTACGGGTTCCTAATTTTTTCTCATTCTTTGAAGATCACATTGAGAGGGGATATAATTGGCAAAGAGGGTCAAGAGGAAAGGGGCAGTTGTTATTATATTAAGCTGCCTTTTCTTAAGCGATTCTTTATTTGGGAACCGCTTCTATAGCAAAACAAGAGTGTCTATCTCAACGTGAGGAATGATCACGGCCTTTGAGGAGCGAATAGAACAAACAGCTCCCTCTTTCATGCCAGTAATTAAAGCAGCAGTGGGTGGAAAGAGTGTGGGAAAGGAGGAGAGTATAGCAGAGGGCTGGTTCAGGACTGCCACCTAGTGGTGTAGCAAGCATAGTGCAAGACAATGCATGGAAACTGCATGGTTTCTGTCTTTTTTCCCCCCTCCTTTAATTAGAGTATGCATGGAGCAGGGTCACGCTGCGATATTGTGCACAGTGGAGAATTAAACCTCTCGCAGAAATCCCAGTCACCTCTCCTGAACCCGGCGCTCGCTCCTCACCAATGTGCGGAAGCGCCGATCTCCAGGATCTATCATCTCCCCTGCAATGAATGGAAGAGAAAGTAATTGAATAGGGTGACCCACACTTGGCGGCTGAAGTGGAGGATGGATTCTGATCCCTGTAATAAGTGGGGCTCAATAAGCGCTGCAGGAAGCCCCAGCTCGGCTCTGGCGAGGAAAATGACTGGGTCAGATTAAGGTTGAGGAGTTTAATTATGAACAAGGAAATGAAGTTCTCCAAATCTCTGGCTCGTGGGATAATTTTAGCTGGGAGACAGCAGCGGGTGTCTTCTCTCTGTCCGTCTGTGCCCCTGCTGAAGCGTCTTCTGCCACTTCACAATCAGAAAGCCTCCTGAGGGATGAGGAGGGAGGGGAGGGGGGGCAGCGGGGAGATGAGGGAGGGGGGGGGGCATGGGAGAAGCAGACAGGGATGAAGTGCCACTTAGGATATTGCTTCAAGGACTGCTCTCCTTGTTAAACTCATTGCTGTGGGCATAAATATAGCCAGGCGTCAGATGATTTATTGACACACGCTCCCTCTCCTCCTCCTTCCTGCCTAACAAGCCTGTGGACAAATGAATTGTCGAACTGGAGGAATTTAGCCTTGATTTACACTCAGTTCCCAGTGCCTGTGGGAAATTGTAAAGGAAGGAGCTGTGAATGAATGCGAGCGTGTGTATCCGTGTGTGTGAGAGAGAACTTGGACTAAAAGTGCTAGAAGTTATAGGAGATACAGTAGATATTTTGTTCACGAGAAAACAAAAATAAAAAAAAGAAACTGTTTCAGTGTCCTTTTGCTGCACCTAATTGTACAGCTAAAGATCAGTATAATTCCTGTTCAGTCTTGACACAAGGTGATCTTCAACTCATAGGCATTTATTAACTAACTAGGCCTTATTAACTAAAGAGTTAAGGACAATTATTTCTTTTTCTTTCATCTGCTACTTTTATACTGGACTCATATTTACATATATACTTACACTGGGGGTCTGCTGAAGCCAATCCCAGCACATTACAGGTGAGAGACAAGGATACACATACCATTCACTCACACCTATGGGCAATTTAGAGTCTCCAATTAACCCCAGCATGTTTTTGCACTGTAGGAACATGCAAAGAAGGTAAAGATCTTGAACCTGCGACCTTCTTGCTGTGAGGCAACAGCACTACCCATGTCACCCTTAATGAATTTAAATGAACCTAAATAGCTGACTCTGATGGCAGCTACACAGTTTAGTACCTAGTCTGTGAAAACTGTTGTGCAATGCCTTCTGTGACTCTGAGGAGCTCTGACAAGTCTGAGAAAATAACCCTCATGGTGTCACTGGATTGATCTCCGCCTGGCCTAAGAGAAAACTAATTTATAAGAAAAAGTCTGTCACAAACAGATTGGTTGCATTAGGGGAACTGTAGGAACCAGTGTTTCTGGACCTTCACTGAAGGACTACAAATTTGTATAAATTCAATATAATCAACCTCTTGTGTGAATCCTAATTCTTGGAATTGGGGTAACAATACGACTGGTTAATAAAGAATTATCAGTTGGGCAGTGTGGAACAACAAGTACAACCTCTGAGCTAGAAACTTATAAACTGAAAATTGTCATATTTGTCATTTTTTATCAGTAAAAGTCATATAACAGTCAATGTGTCATTGTTATTTGTGGGAATTTCCTCTAGTGGGGATTTTATATAATGTCGCGATCCCCCGACATGATTTTGCAAGGACACTGTCACTGCATCCTGAGTTAGTGTCACCCAATATGATTGTGATTGATTTAATGAAATGTACAACCTAGTGAGGTACAGCCAGACAACAAATAGCGCCTTACAAAATTTATGTATAGACCAACTAAAATAGAGTGCATAATTGTAAAATAGAAGGAAAATTATATGTGGTGGTCAATTTTTACAAAATACTAAGAAGTGTGGCGCGTATATGTATTCAGCCCCTCTGAGTCTATACTTTGTCGAACCACCTTTTGCTGCAATTACAGCTGCGAGTCTTTTGGGAGATGTCTGTACTAGCTTTACACATCTAGAGGCTGCAATCTTTGCCCATTCTTCTTTGTGAAATAGCTCCAGGTCAGTCACTTCTTTGAACAGCAATTTTCAAGCCTTGCTGCAGATTCTAAACAGGATTTAGTTCTGGACTTCGACTGGGCCGTTCTAACACATGAATATGCTTTGATCTAAACCGTTCCCTTTAGCTCTGGCGGGATGTTTAGGATTTTTAAAGCTGGGGATGGGTTTTTATAAGATAATCCTACTTTAAACTTCTCCACCACTTTATCTCTGACATGTCTGGTGTGTTCCCTGGTCTTCATGATGCTGTTTCTTTATTAATGTTCTTTAACAAACCTCTGAGGCCATCACAGAACACCTGTATTTATGCTGAGATTAAACACACAGGTGGACTTTATTTGCCAATTATGTGAGTGATGGATTGAGTTAGAAGTAACAAAGCTAATGGGCTGAATATACACTGTATGCACGCTACACATAATACCCTGACAGGCCACACCCAAAGTCACACCCAAAAAGTAGGTCACAAACACATTTCATTGGACAGCCTTTAGCTTTAATTATGGCACACATTTGTTGTGGCATTGTTTCGATAAGCTTCTGTAATGTCACAAAATGTATTTCCATCCAGTGTTGCATTCATTTTTTACCAAAATCTTGTATTGATGATGGCAGAGTCGGACCACTGCACAAAGTCTTCTTCAACACTCATCAAAGGTTCTCGATGAGGTGAAGTTCTGAACTCTGTGGCGGCCAATCCATGGCATCCTGGCATCGTCATCTTGGAATACACGACTGTTCAAAAGTTTGGATTGTCACCCAGACAATTTAGTGTTTTCCATGAAAAGTTACATTTTTATTTACCACCATGAGTTGTAAAATGAATAGAAAATTTTATTACATTAGCCTTTTGATGCAATGAGCAACCACAATTATTCACTACTTTGTGTTGGTCTGTCACATAAAATACCAATAAAATACAATTAGGTTTTTGTGGTTGTAATGTGATAAAAATGTGAAAATGAGTATGAATACTATTGCAAGGGACTGTATCTCATTAACCAAAAGGCACAAAATGAATTCCTAATGTCATTACAAGATGACAATGTACCATTAGAACATTGGAGTGATAGTTGCTGGAAATGCACCTATGTAGATATTGCCCCAAAAACCAGAGATTGCAGCTAGAATAGTCATTTACCACATTAGCAATGTATAGAGTGTATTTATGATTAGTTTAAAGTTATCTTCATCGGAAAAAAACAGTGCTTTTCTTTAAAAAATAAGGACATTTCTGTGACCCCAAATTTTTAAACAGTAATGTATGTTGGCGCCATCAGGGAATAAACAATCCATCAATGGAATAACCTGGTCATTCACTTCATCTGCTTCTCGTCTTACCCTGATACACCCATCACTCTGGTTCCCCATTGGCCTTCCAGTTTTGGACCAATAATGTGTTCAAACCAACAGAGAAGTCCAGTTGCTTTGGTCTGAACAAGATATTGAGAACCTGCACAGGTAGTTTAGTAGTTTCTGAAATCTCTTCAGATGTTCTCTCTGCTTGATGCCAATGATTCGACTCTTCTCAAACAGACCAACATCTTTTCCACAACCATGTGATGTGTCTTTCCACATAGATGTTTAAGAAATAAAAAAGCTACTCATTGCATCATTTGGGCTTAAAAAATGTATTGCCACCTGAAAGATAATCACCCATGTAGAAATTATCCAATAGGAGACTTTTCTTACTTAGTTAAATCCAGGTAGTGACTTTTTTGGCCAGATAATAGGCAAGAAACTATTACCATAAGAAGGTGCTATTAAGGGGACTTACATAAATATTATAGATTCTACAGTGAAGGTTTTACCCGTTAACCACACAAGTCTTAAATTTGAAGTCAATTATTAATTCATCATTGCTTGAAATTGTTTGAGTTGCAGTGAGATTGTGGAAAGTTCCTCTTTAACCCTGTTTGCATTGTGATTGTCAGAAAGAGTCATGTTTGAGGAACTTTGAGAAACAAAGAGAGGCATGTGAGAGGGAGAGAATAATCTTAAGCAAATATTGGGGGAACTGCACTTAAAAGCCCATCTTCAGAACTTCCTAAAACCTCATCTTCTCAAGAGCGCCTCAGCGAACGTGAAGGCTGCAGTCGGGGGCCTGCAACCGGCGGCGACCAACATCCTGGGAAGAGAACACGAGAAGATGAAGATAAATTGTTGTCAACTGCTCTTTGCCACAACGATGTGCTTCACCGGTTGAAGATAATAATTGTACATCTCATAAGCTGTCAGCGCCATGTGCTCACATGTAATTTCTTTGTCTCTCTCTCTCGCTCCCTCTCCCTGTGTTTGCTTCTTCTTCATCCCTCCTTCCTCACACTGTCAGTCCCCCCACCGCTGGTCAGAGTGGTGTGTGTGTGTGTGTGTGTGTGTGTGTGTGTGTGAGGGGGGGGGCACGTCAGGACTGATTCGCTCTGACAATGAGCCACTCGCACTAATTTACTCATTTATGCTAATATGATTGACATTTCATTTCAGCGCACTCCCCTCCCCTGTCACTGATAGGGTTGGTCGAGGCAGACAGTAATCACTGACAGCCCCATTAAAGGGAGATTGCATGCAATTATCTCGCTAATTCAGAGGGTTCTTTTAATTTGGCAGCATAAAATTGTCAATCTTGGAAGTGTAATCGGCCTCATTCCCATTCGAGGCCCGGGACTAAAAATAAATAGGGAGCGGGGTATGTTTCCTTTTCAGTGGTCTATAATGACAAAAGTGATACGGAGGCAGCAAATGAAAAAAAAAAAAGCAGGGGGGGGGGGGATTCATCTGTTGTCCATCCGTGCTGACAGGAATCAGGATGATGCATAAAGGGCAGTATATAGGGAAATGAATATTATTTTTACTGTCACATCATTCCCACTGCTTGAAGCCATCTGGATAATAGGCCTCCTTTATTTCATTTTATATTGTGAGTGAGATCCCCAAACAAAAGACAAACACACTGTGTAACATTAATATTTCCTATAAAATCATACTTTGACATTAAAGGAGATATACTGATATGTTTTTTTTTTGCAGAAAGCAGACAACAAGTTTCTATGAAGTCTCTGCTGCCGACCAAGAAATTGCTCTGCGCATTAAACCCATTTAAACTGCTTATTTCTGTTTTCATTCTTTGGATTTCCTGCTGAGATGTGTGCGGTATTGATGCAACCCCATCTCTTAGACATTAAGTTTATTTATTAGATTATTTGTCACACATGTTTTGAGAGCTATGCTTTCTGTTTTTTTTGTGTGAAATTTTCATGAATATTATTTGACAAAGGCACTGGGGGGACCTGGAGGAGATCACTGCCAGGGACTGCCCCCCCCCCCCCCCATTCCAATCACACACATATATTGTTGCTAATTTGTTGATTATTTCTAATTGTTACTGATTTGAGCTGTTTGTTGTGCAAATTGGGATTACACTTCACTGTGATCACATGTGACAAATTAGGATTGATTGATTGATCGATTGTAAATTGTTTTCCCGTTTTCATCCTGGTGACAAATGTAATCACTTTACGCCGCGTTGCAGTGGGTCGATGGTTTCCTAAATGCTGGATTATTCCTTTATTAAGAAGTAAGGGGCCAAGCCAAACAGATTTATAGTCTATGAACAGGAGTGTCACACTTGCTGGGAACACAGAGTGCTGCACACTTGGGCCAATATTAGCTATTTTAGCTAAATTGTGCTAACAAGTCTAGAAGTCATCATCAAATAATAATAATAATGATAACAAGTCTTCAAAACTTGTGAATAGAGTGCTCATTTTCAAAATGACCTCTAGCACATTTACAGATTGCTCCAATTTATTGATTGAGACCATAATGGCTTGAAATAAAAAAAAATAGAGTATTTCTAGATAGAAGTTGAGGCTTTTTGAACAGGAGTCAAGTGGAGCATCTAGTGGCTGTTGGTGGCTTTACAGTTTAAGGTCCTTTCACATGTTGCCACTTGATTTCTATAATACATGTTAAGAAAATAAATGACTAAAAAGCATACGTGGGTTATGTCATTACTGCAATGCAATGTCTGTAATATGATATGAGGGAAAGGGATCGAAAAAAAATATATATACTCAAAACAAAAAAATATGAAAATATATGAAATACGGCAGCAAGAAATGAGAGGAAAATGCATTTCGATGTCTCAAAGTGCCAATAAATAACATTCAGAAAACCCATTACTTTGTTGCATATTGGGATTCATATATAGATGTAAGAAAAGTGTGTTATATTCACATTAACACAGCATACAAAATGTCCACAGTGCATGAGTGTGTAGCTGTGTGGAGGTTCTTCATTTCATCTCATCAGTACATTCAATTTGCACATGTAGATAACATATGACATGTACATCTCACCACTGTCCCAATGCATTTCTCAACCGGGCCTTAGAGAGTCGTGCAGCTCTAGTTAATCTTGTGCAACCCGCCCCTCCCCATCCTTCTGCTGTGGCTGTTCTCAGGATTTCCAGATGAAAGAGTGATTGGTCATTTCCCCATAAGTACGAGGGCCCCCCCGAACGTAACCCATTCAACAGCCATCAACCAGCTCGAAGAAACACTGGAGTGGATGGGAAAGGCTGCGAGAAGTGGACTCTACACGAATGAGAGAGCCAACCTTTGGCATCCAGCGCTTGAAAATGGCTTTTCATGCCACACTCTCAAAGAAGCCAATTGGGCTGTAATGCGTAGCACGTCCCCTCTCTCCCTCACTGCAGGCAATTCAATTACCTCCTATGCAAATTCGTCGGGGCTTTCAATCCTAGGAGGCAACCCCGGTAACTCATAAGGCATCTCATTGGTAATCTCGGCAATTAGGGATCTAATGCATCTGTTTGTCATGGTTTGGGCAGACCGGTGCAAATGAAAGTGTCCAATTCAAAGAGTGGGAAAGAGGCTCAACGCGAACGCAAAACCCACTAATGCGTATGAATTCCATAAAGCCTGATGAGATGTGTTCAAAAATGTTTCTCTCTGAGCTCAAATCTTAAAAGCAGAAGTTTCTTTTTTTTTCACTGCTTGCTGCTGACATCAAAATTCAAATTACATCCAGACAGGGGGGAAATGTATATATTTTAAAGCGATAACACTAAGAATGTACGATTATACAATAATGTAATGTGTTCGCAAACCCTCGTGAATCCATTGTTCTGCGGGTGTTCATGTTTCAGCCGAGATTTTATTGTTTATCTAACCCTTCATGAATAAAACATCTTGTCGTCATGTTTACTGAATGCTGTTACAATATATCAATCATTCACAAAACCCCAGCGCCTGTAATTTGATTCTCAGTGTAATATTCGTGGGGACAAAGCAGGCGCGGGGAAGGGAAACTGCGGGAGAGACACTTGCATTTTTGTTGCCTCTCTATATGATTTGTGGCTTATTTATCATCAATCTTGTGCAGTCTGTTGGAGGGTCGGGGGGAGCCGCATTGCACATTGTTTGGATTTCACATTCAGAGCAGAATGAATTATTGTATTCAGCATAATGCACAGTAATATGGAAAGCTGATGCTTGAGAATATGCCTACCAATAAATAGGACATGGAGGTATCCACTGTGGCCAGCAGAGGGTGACCATGTATTATTTAGAGACTGAATAACCCATGAAGGTAAGCAAAAACTAAAGTTGGAAATGCACATGCATGGGCAGCTGTCAACATGACCAGTCACCTTATTTAAAAAAACTCCTTTTACATGTTTCCCTGGACAGCTGCATCTGTGGCCTGAGTGGACCTTTTTTCTTTTGTCTCCTGCTCATTTGTACAGATGTTTTCCTCTCTGTCCTCCTCTGTAATAAACACCAGGGGGCCATTTAGCCAGAGATCACTGTGAGGATCAATGAAAATGTCACCAAACCTCGAAAGAGTGTCGGCAGCTGTGGCTCCTTCAAAGCAGCAGAAGTGACAGGGGAGAGCTTGTATTCATTCATGAGACCCAGCGATCAATATTAATCAGGTGGCTCATTTGAGCGGCATCATTTGTCTGATGTTAAACAAATTAGTTGTCTCCAATGCAGCATTTCAGTCAGTGTGTGTCAGTTTTTTTTGTTTTTTTTTTAAATCAAATCGATCAACTCCACTTTTCAAATAATTCTGTATTTACATTCTAGGTGACAATGCAATGGTAATTTCAATCTTATATTAAGCCTCATGATGAAATGTTGGGAAAAAATAAGATACAGTATATAAGTGTGATGTGTATAGAAACTAATTTCTGTCAGAAAAATTAAATAAATTTTGATGAAAAGATAAGCGGTATAAAAAAAATGTGTTGAATAAAGTTGTGAGGTGAAATCTATAAGTCAAACAAAAATCTACTACAAATTTGATGTTTGTGTGAGTGTGTGAGAGTCTTTTTATTGGCTTAGCAGAAATGGGCTTCCATTAATATGTCAACAGTCTGTAAAAAGGTGATCGAACTTTCAAGCTACTTACAGGGAACTTTCAAGGGGCAGATTTAAAGAGCAGCATCAGTAGTGATTAAAGCTGCAGCCAATCAGGGTCTGGATTTTATTAGAGAGAAAAAAAAGAAATGCCTAAGTCTTCTTCCCTGCTTCCTGCTATTTCACTGATTGGCAGTCGGTGGTGGTAAAGCACTAAGAAACAGCAGAGCCAGCAGCAGAGAAGAAGACTCTTTAGAGTAAACAGGGAAGTAATCAGTGTAGGTTTTAAATTACACCAACATTATGTTAATGGGAAGGAAATGCATTAAACAACTCATAAACTCACACACACACATCTATCTATCTATCTATCTATCTATCTATCTATCTATCTATCTATCTATCTATCTATCTATCTATCTATCTATCTATCTATCTATCTATCTATCTATCTATCTATCTATATGGATAATGTTTGTCTGATTGTATAAATAGCACAATATATGCTGCTGCTAATGTCACCAAACAGAACTTAGACTATTACAAAATAATTAAACTTCAGGATTTACCTTATATTGTTACAAATGCAATTCGTAGTTGTTTTTGCTTTGTATTTTTTTCTTTCTGAATGAAGGCATTTCCCAGCTATGCTAAGCTGTGCGAGCCTGGTAAAAAACAAAACAAAAAAAAAAACATGATCACCATGCAAGACATCATCCCGGGAAACCGGCTACCTTTACTGTCACCTGGGATGAAACAATCCCCAAAGCAAATAAACAGGAGGCCTACTGTGGTGAAGGGAGCTAGTGGCTGAGCCTGCGGCCCGGCCTCAGCCTCGGTGGCTCCCCCTGCAACAAAAGAGCAGACGGTGATTCCGACCTGGCTCTTTTGTCAGGGTCCGCATGGGGCCATGATTAAAACAGTTGAACTCACGTAGGGGGTCCGGCGGCCCTCCCCTTCCCTTGACAGCAGCACTACCTGCAGCCTTCCCATGCAGGGACTCAGGAAACTGAGGAGCCAGAATTTTATTCGTGTCAGAGCTGCCCTTAAAACACATTAATACGTGACATACTATATCAGTATAATATAACCTATATCACTCGGCAGGATCTGGGTATCCCACCAAGCTCACGTGTGAAACAACATGTTTGTCTTTGGTTGTTTGCATGTATCCGCGCTGCTCTTGATAGGATTACTGACTCAAAGGCTGTCGATCGTTCTCTCTGCATAGATTCATTCTGTTCTCACCTTGGAAGTTCAAAGTGAGGGAAGGCAGTGATGGGTCATGGTGTGAGAGTGTGTGTGTCCTCTTGGCCTTGATGCTCAAGTGTTGATTCCAGCTGCTCGTTTGTCATGTTTCTATTTTCCCAGGTGTGTATTTATCGCCAAATCCCTGTGAATTTGCACCGTTTATCGGAAAAATCCTACGCGTGTTTATTTTTCACGTATGATTGCCTAGAACGGTGTAGAAATCGTACATGACTTATTACACTAATTCCTATCGTTATTCATTGTCTGTTTTCTCGCTGAATTATCTGCTGCAGTGATCCAGTTTTCCCACAGGGACCATTGATGTTTCTCCAAATCTCATTGGATGCTTCCCGACAAACAAATAATCAATCAGCACGCTGAACTCTGTTGTATATAGATGAGCTGGATTCTCAAAAATGAAAAGTTACAAATCATCAGCTTGACAGCACAGATGAGATGAATAATTTGTGCATTACGGAGAGAAAAAAACACAATTCATATAGCCTGTAAATAAATAGAAAAACAACTATTTACACCAGCGCCTACAATGTATAGAAATACATTCATAGGTCTCATTCAGACATAAATAGCAGTCTACACAGGTTATTTCTGTAGCAAAAATTTGTTTTCCGGCAATATCAGGGTAGCAAAATAAGATCAAAAAGCACAGTGAATAAGGATTGTGTAAAAAATGAAAATAAAACAAACTATGTATTAAAGTGAGAATGATAACCTAACAAAAGAAAAAAGGATCAATAAAAAGCTTAAATGTGAGTCCAATTTATTTGGCCTTTTCATTTCTTGCATTTTTTTTTAAGTTACATGGGCAAACAGGTATTCTCTGCATCAATCAGTCGGTAACCTAAGCAGACATGTCCTCCATCTGAGGTCAGGTCAGAGGTCAAGAGAGCCTCAGGACCTCCAACACAGACACTGTTTCATGCTTGCTTTGGACCTGCTCTGTACTAAAAGGTAGTTGGATACCGAAACCAGTGTTATAGCTTCATTTACACCATAGTCTTAATTCAAACGAGGGCTGTCCTCAAATAAAGTAATTCTAAGTTGACTAAATCATTTGACTAATGAGCTATATGACAAATTAATGACTAATTATTGATTTCGTGGAAAAATCTGTAAAATTGGGGTTTTCTACCTGCAATAATTCAGAATGGCCTCTGTAAATCTTGTGCTTACAAAAGATATGCCCATAATCTCTCATATTACTAATGCAACAGGAGAAATGCATAAAATCTCTACTAACACTAAACTGATCGATTAATCCATTTAAACTTATCCATTATGAGGGTACAGCCCTAATTGTAATAAATATTTTGTTTCTGCGCCTTGATAATACACTACTTATGCATTATGAAATTGTATCAAATGTACCAAAGTATTTTTCAGGAAACAGCAGCTGGTTTGCAGTAACTTCTCAGAAACAGAGGGTGGTTGTAGTTGACAGAGAGGGACTGAAGAAGAAGGAAGGGGGTTAAAAAAAAAAAAAAAGAAGAGACACTCCAAGATGAAGGGACAGCAGAAGAAAAGGGGCAATTACTGTTCCTTTCTTATGGAAATGGTAATGAAGTGGGACATGGGGCTCGGGACAATAGAGGGCCACAGGCAGGTTGAGCGTCACCGTGTAAACTGCTTCCTGTTAGGGAGCCATTTAGCCCTCACTTTTACTGACTAACAAGCCATCTCCAGGCCAACTACAAAGAGGCTTCCCCATCAAAGCTGGAGGCTGCTGCTGTCTGTGGAGTCCAGATAGGCTTTTCCCAGGCTGCTCACATCTAACAGCGCGGCACAGCGCAGGCTTTTAGGGCACCGCTTTAACATGTGTTCTTTTCTTCCTCTTGCAGGGACGAGTGATGGTGTTTTCCTACATTTCATATCTGATGCTGACTGATGCAAAACACCTTATGTGAATTGTCCCTCAGTGGCTTTAAGGAACTGGGATGTAGAGAGGGATGAAATCACATCAATCAGCTTTATGTTTAAACTGGAAAATATGTTGTTTTTTTATAAAATATTTTATGTTTGATGTGAAAGATTTGTGGCAAAAATTCAAAGTTGTCAGAGATGTGGAATATAAGGCAGATATATAGTGTAATCAATTTTCTTGGAGGGTAAGAGGAAGTCTCCATAACGATAACTTTTCCATCAACTGCACTTCTCAGTTCTTTGCACTAACAACTGTTAAAAAAGGGTTGGCTGATATAAATGTTGATTTATATGACTGATTGTCTACTTTTGTACAACAAAAGGTGGACAATTAAGTTATTTTTTATTTGATTAGATGACACTGAACTCATGTAAGGAAGATATTTCAATAATAACATTCAAAATGAGTAAATTAAGTTCTATTATTGTTCTTTCCAGACAGTCCAGGTAGGAAGTACAGATGTGCTATCTGAGAAACAAAAAAAGAACATAATTAAAATAATTAAAAGTAACTACAAAGACTGGAAAATCTAAGATACTAGGCTGCATTCTTTCTGGTTTCTTTTAACAATATGTTATTATAGTTTTTTATTATATTACAGGAACCAAACAGGACAAAACTTACAAATGCTGAAATCTGCAAACGTTTTCATATGCTCAATATTTTAATATATAGCATCTCAACAACGGTGTGTTGTGCTGCTGTGTCATATCTTAATAATAAAATGCAAATAAAACAGAATCTGTTGCAATTGAATAAGACAATAAAATCACAATGCAAATGAGCAAATTCCCTAACTTTCAAGTTCCATATATAAATGGCTGGTTCAAAACTGAAAAAAGAGGAATTGCTGTTCAGCGTGATGGATTAGTTTTATGAGCCTGCTAACTGATTTTCATACCAGCTGGAAATGAATGGATGCCAATGGATGCCTGGAAGGGTAGAAAACGATTATGTTCAAACAAATAAAACATAATAGCATGAGTTGCAAAAAATGATTAGCTTCCATTTAAAGCACAGGTGATTTGAAGAACAACACGGGGAGATGAGGAGGTGGGCTGCAGCTATTGTCTTTTAATGAGACCCTTTGATGTGGCCCCACTATTTGCTGTTTGTGCACCTGGGTCACTGCGCCCGCATTCAGATTGGCTGTCTGGTTGGTTGAGGAGGCGACTCGGCATATTCCAGGTAACACTTTCCAGTCAGCTGCTTCTGCTGCTGCTGCTGCCTGGCGTGGGAAGGCAGTAAAAGCAGCCCGGCCCCCTTTGTTTACCCCCCTCTAGTTTACGGTGCTGTGGCCCCTACCCCCAACACCCCCCCCATCCCCCCGCAACTCCTCTTCCTACAGCCCTGCCTGGCCTCCAGACTCTACAGGCAGACACTGCCTGCTTCTCTGGGGCCCTGCACACCTGTAGAGGTGTAGCTACCTGCTGAAGGTGCACATGCAGGGGTGCTAACTTTTGAACGGTAGTTCAAAAGTTTGGGGTAACTTAGAAATATCCTTACTTTCGAAGGAAAAGCACTGTTTCTTTTAAAAAGATGCTAATGTGGTAAAAGACTATTCTAGCTCCAAATGTTTGGATTTTGGTGCAATATCTACATAGGTGTATAGAGGCCCATTTCCAGCAACTATCACTCCAGTATTCTAATGGTACAATGTGTTTGCTCATTGCATCAGAAGGCTAATTTAATAAAAATGTTCTATTCATTTTACAGCGCATGGTGATAAATAAAAGTGTGACTTCTCATGGAAAACACTAAATTGTCTGAGTGACCCCAAATGTTTGAATGGTAGTGTATGTATGAAGAAGAAGCATGAAAGAACATGAGAGACAGAGGGGTTTTGTGGGGTAAAAGCAGAGATGAAAGGGTCAGTTCACCAAGCTGCAAAAATACATATTTTGTTCATTACAGTCTTTGTGACAATTAGCAATATACTATATAGAATTGGTTTTAATTTTGGTATAGAGAGATTTGTAAATAGTGAAATAGAATTTGTACTAATGTCACTTTTTATCCACTGTTAGCTCTTTTCACCAAAACTACCTTTTTGCCACATTCAAGTGCCCATTCAATCAATATGGATAACAGGAATTATGTTGACCAGCTGTGTCACCCTCTGGCACAATTCTGAAGTTTTAACTATAATTCTCAACGAGTGTGACAAATTGCCACTCACCTGCGTTGTTCTGATTATTCCAGAGGTGGCAGGAATCTTGGTCACATGAAACTCAAAACCCTCCTTTAATGCTTAGATTTAGCTTTTTTCCACTCTGGCAAAGACGGATAAATTATATTTAGACTTGTGAAGCCTAAAAATAAAGCACCGACTTGTTGCAACCACGTGTGATGTTTGCGCATTGTGATTTTATTTATATATTTAAACCCTCATGTACTCCAATAATAGATATATAAGGAGATACCCAGTACCCAGTTTAACCTGAGGGTTTTTGCCTTGTGTTATTTGATATTCTCTAAGGAGATAACAATTTATATGGAAAAACAACATGATAAAGCACTATTTGGTTATTTTTTGGTTTAGATTCCTTTGTTTTCCATTTATGTGTCATTGTTTTATGTTTAGAACTTGTTTCTTGCTGATGTCATATGACAGTTCCCGGTGGCCCACATACTGTATATAAGACGTCGCCCATAAGGTGACAGGAAAGTGATCCCGATGGCTCATTGGTCATGCATCAGAAGGTGACACCACGTTGTGTGAGCATCTCATTTTAATTGTGCATTTATAGGGAGAGGAAGTGCCGCTGGAGGAGGAGGGTGATGAGGCGGCTCTGAAGTCACACGTCCTCTGACTCTGGGTAAATAATGTTCCTGGCTGCACCTATCATTAATCCTCTGTCTTTAACACTTACTGTTTGTCAGTGGAAACTGGCCTCTGCTCCTTTTGATCTCCCCCCACTGGCCATTTAGCCCTCCCACTAAAAAACTCACCCACCCGGGTCAGAGCAGAGAGAGAGAGAGGGATAGAGAGAGAGGGATAGAGAGAGAGAGAGAGAGAGAGAGAGAGAGAGAGAGAGAGAGAGAGAGAGAGAGAGAGAGAGAGAGAGAGAGCATCCTGTAGCAAAGGCTGAGACTGAAGGTTATAAAAAGTCTTCTCCCAGCAGACAGCGGGGCCCGGTTATGATGATCCGCCCCGCAGCCATGATTAATATCTGCTAATATTTGCTAATGTCTTTCACAGCTTCCCAGCACAGCCCGAGTCGATCTTCTTCACGTCAGAAGGAGATAGGCTGAAGTGTGATCTCACTCCACAGGGTCTACTGTTAATATGTGTGTGTGTGTGTGTGTGTGTGTGTGTGTGTTTGTGTGGGTGCATGTGCACACAGCTGGGGGCTGCAGAGAGGAGATTTAACTGTGTTTTCTCACACACTGGTGTCTGCTGACCTCAGCTGCTCATATTTACATCAGGCAACCTGATCGCAGGAAGAAAAAAAGAAAAAAAAAGAGAGGAAACATGCAGGGAGAAAAATCTGTGTGAAAACTACTGGGATGGAATGCAAAAGTAAAAGAGGATGTTTTTTTGTCCCTTGGATACATGTCGCTGTATATTAGTGATTATCTACCTGGAGCTGTAGCTGTTGTTCCATAGATGTGGATACGACCTGTGAACACCAGTGGCACACTTGTAGTGTGTTAATGAAACAGGAAACCACATAAAACACATAAACAGTACACTGTAAAGGCACAGGATGGTCATATGGAAAAAAGCTCAATTGAATATTTAATTTTATAACAAATATGAGGATTTACAAAACTTGTCATTTAAACTTGATATAAGTAAAACTGATCATCACCAAACATACTCTCCAAAAATCTCTCTTATAATTATAATAATAATACTAATTATTATAATTGCAGGTTTTGTAATTAAGAATTTGAAGAATTAAGAGCGTATGATTGTTTATGTTATTTACTTACATGACTATAGCACAGTGTGAAATTACAAGTCTGCATTCAAACTGTATTTTACTGTTATTGTAAAAGTGTTGTGCAGCAAAAAGCAGTTCACATATCAAAACAGGTTGAAGTGGAGCTCATTCAAACTGCCTTATATACTGTTGGGAAGTCATTTATCACACGGCACCATATAATGAACATCAATTTTGTTTGTGAAATTTACAAACCTGTTAAATAAGAGTTTCTGAAATGTATGAAGTTGTATAAAAGAATCACGTTGCACCGCAACACAGACACCAAAGTGTAAACGATACAAATCCAACGGGGCATCAGTCAATAATCAACTAATCTGTAATTATTTTGTAATCACCAAAGTAATTGGGCCAAAACCGAGGACAGATATTTTTGAATATTTTGACATATAATTAATATTCCATTTCCCATCTTTACGAGTGATATGTTTCAAAGTTACAATCCTGCGATGCTTCTACCTGCAGCCTCGCCTCACATCGACAGGTTAATTTCATCACGTTTAGAAGCTTTTAAATCAAAATGGTGTCGATCTTCCTCAGCAGAGCCTTTTTTTTTTCTCCAGTCCCGGCTCAGTCAGTCCCTGCAGCAGTGTCAAAGCTGAACCTCCTATCATTAGCATGCCAAAGGTCTCAAGGTCTACAGTAGGGCACCTAGATGAGGGCGGGTGGGGGCCGAGGTGGGGGTGGGGGTGGGTGGGCAATTACTGTCCCCACTAATTCTTTTTATCCCTTTCAAAGGGACGGGTGATTAGAAGAGGAAAGTTTAGATTTCCTGAACTTGAAGTGGAAACGCAAAAGTGACAGACGAAGCTCGGGGCTGAATCCACATCTGCGAGGGCTGGGGCTGTGTGTGTGCTATGTGTGTGTGTGTGTGTGTTTGTGTGTGTGTGCTTGATGAGGGCTCTTCAGTCTTATGGTATGAGATGTGTGATGTGTGGCTGCTGATTGTTTTACTTGCTGCGTTTTGTGTCTTTACCTGCACACAGTGCTACAGTTATAATCGATAGAGTGATAAGAAATTACATTGACAGATCAGTAATCCGTATTAGTATTCATATCAATATATAATATAAGATATTACATTGACAAAAAGATTACTTGGCAAAATGTTTTAAAATACTTTTAGGAACATTCTTCTGTACTTCAGTAAGATCTGCAATGTGTGATTTTAATTGTAAATAAGGTTAGGGTTATTTGTCACACTCTGCAATTACTAATATTAGGGATTTTTACTTACCAGTATTGTCTTTATTTCACAGAAAGTGCCTTTACTTTGACATTCCCATGACTCTCTTTCTTGAGTTTTGGTTTAATCTTTATCAGCTTTGATGAAATTAATAAACAGCAGTCAAAGCTGTTAGTCACAATGCACACATGGGAGGGTTTTTCCCAGTATTTTGAAGATTCTGATTGTTATGACTACTTTTACAATAATGGATTAAAATTGTATTATTTCTCCATTGGAATCTGTCCATAAAAAAGACAGAAGATATGGATATGAATAGTTAATGTAATTGCCAAATTTAAACAAAAAAAATCCATAAATTATGAAAAACCCCATTTATGTTGGTGTCTCAAAGTTTGTAACAGATGATCCTAAAAAAAAATAACCCCAAAAAATCCCAGATCATGAATATAAATATGAATTAACATCATGTACTCACATGATACATGTGAAATCTTACATGTCTCTCATTGTTCCTGTATATCACATTCTGTATCTGTGATTCATCTTCTAGGCTGTATGATGTTTATTATCGGACACATTATTAGAGATATTCTATCACTGGGATCAGTAGGATTTGAGCTTCTATTATAATATTTGTTGTTTTTTCCCAGTAGCCGCTTATGTCATAATTTGCGGGAAAAATTGACTTTATGTGTGTGTGTGTGTTTTATATGTGTGTGTTTTCTTCCCAGGGCTGACTCATCCGCCTCCCTGTGTGTACTTATTTAGGCCGGCAAAGTCCTCCTGGAAAATATGCATCGTTATAACTGTCCCCTTTGTGAAGCACCAGACCTCTGCAATATTTCTCACCTAGGTGAGTGTGTGCTGATGCCAGAGCAAGGACTGCATCAGTTAACCCTCAGCTCGCTGGGCAGCGACCGTGTGTGTGTACGTGTATGTGTGTGTGTATAAAAAGAAAAGCTGTGGGAAACCTCAGCTGGCTTTTCAAGTAAACTTCACATTTCAGAGCAGACGTTCGCTCACCGTGTGGGACGGAGACGCTCCTCCTTTACCTCAGTTTGGGCCTCACCTGTCAGTCAAATTGCTGAATATGTTTTGTGTTGTTTTGTTGTTTTTTTTGCTTTGGTAGGGCCACACCTGACAACAGACAGCCAGGAAAGTGTTATGATGCTGCAGCTACAAATGACTCTGCTCTGACTGACTAAAACCACAATCAGTCACTTATATCTTAATTTGGAGATATGAAGCAGCTTCCTCCGTGTGTGTGTGTGTGTGTGAGTGTGACTTTGTCTGTTGGGGGTATGCAGAGCCTGGAGGCCCGGTCGGCGGGGGTTATGTCCTGTATGCAGCCGCTTTTTAACACTCTTTCTCTCAGCCTCCAAAATAAAAACACAGACACACACACACACGGGGGAAAAGGAAGAGGCAGCTGAATGATACGGGATGGAAAGGTGTGAGAGAACCCCTTTACATTTATGGCCTCTGTAGAACTGGAGGAAGTGGCGTAGTAAAGCGGAGTCACGCTCCAAAGCCCTCACTCAATTCCAAGTACATCACAGACAGCGGAATCAGAGGCGATGAGAAGAAAAACAACAGGGCTCACATCTAAAACATAAAACCTTTGTGGACATCGACACGGGCCAATTTAAACACAGAGGCCTGTAGGTCAGGGGACGGCTATGGGATAAATGTTAATACAGTGGCGGAAATATTCAGATACTCTAGTAAGCAGCAGCAACAACACTGACATGTAAAAATATTCTTTTACAAATTTGTTCTCCTTGTCATTTTCCAGTAAAAACTGTTTCAATGTTTTTCAGATAAACCACAGGTGTTCCTTTACTTCTGTAACTGAAGCGGTTGTTTTAAAATCAGTTGGATGGATGTGAAAAATGTAATGTGACATTAAGTAAAAATCTAGATATTAGTGTGTTGATATTACTGATGCATTAATGTGTAAGAAGCATTTTAAACTGCATGGATAGTCAAGTCTATAGCAGTGCATTATATTTTATAAAATCAACATATTTTGTAAAATCAGCAAAGTAACTTAAGGTCTGGAATAAAAATAGGACAATACAATAAAACAAACATGAAATAAAGTCAAGCAGGATATGGAGTAAAAGAGGGAAATTTATTAGGGCTTTTTGGTTGTCATACAGGTTGTGTATCTTGGAGATGGTTGGTGGCTCACGGTCGTTGGATGTGACCTGAATTATTTCACGCAGACGCTCGATCGTCTTTCACAATCTAGTTGCTTGCTGCTCGGAGGTTTGTAGCAAAGGCTGCTGTGAGCTGCATGGTTCAGGCCTAGCGAGGCTGCCTGCTTTAGCATTAGCCGTGTGTTTAATAGTTAGGTCTAGATGCAACTCAGTTTGCATTAACAGTGAATACTTTTGTCTTTGGCTTTAAAGGTGCTCTGCTGCAAAAACAAATAAATATTAATATTTACTAAATTACAGGTGAGGTCAGAGGTCATCATATGCCATGCTGTCAAAACAATTAATACAGATTTTTGTAATAATTTAATATTGTGTTAACTTTGACAGCCCTAATAAAAAGTTTACCTTTATAATGCAGTAGCATCTCCTGCACACTGCTGAACAGCTGCTGGACTGCTTTTCATTTTTTGTATGACAAAAAAGATGAATCTATTCATCTATCTATCCTACTACAAATACTACTATGTGAAATATTCCATTACAAAATTTCACTAAGGTAAAAACACACATTATACAAGTACAAACAATTGCACATTATATTACTGGATTATTATATTATGTAGTTATTACTGAGTTATTAATGTGAATGCAGCAGTTAAATGCTGTAGCAGGTTGTCATTAAGTTCATTTATAATATATTAGTATATCTGTGGGTGAGTTGAATCTATAATAATGCATCATAATTTTAGTGAGGGAATGAGTATGACTCAAGTTTTAGAAAAACAAAAGTCCTGCATTGAAAAGTTGAAGAAATATCAACGTCAAAGTGTGCCTGAAGTATAAAGAACAGGCACCAGAAAAGCAGTTGGTGTATCAGCATGAAAGCTGTCTGCTGCTGTGGTAGCTGGAACTTAATTAATTAGTTAATTTGAAGCACTTCATATACCGGTTTGTATCATATTTTATAAACTCATCATGGGATTTATTTCTTAAAATCTTAACAGTGATGAACACTACTTTGCTTTTAATATTATGCTTTAATAATATTTGCTGATAAATAGCAGCAGATTTGGAAGCTAAGTTGTTAAATGATGTCAGAGAGAGACTTATCCATAGCTGTTAAAGCGATTAAACAATATATTAAAAAAATGATTGTCAAGCACTTGGGATTCCAACAGCCTGAAATATTTAATATCAGAGCCTTGAGAGGGAGACATGCAGGCCCATTATGCAAATACTGGCATCACTTGTGGGCCGTCCACACTATGGCACAACAGGAACACAGACTCTGCCCTAATGGCCCATACTCAGTAAACACAGGCCTTCTCCCATGTGGATTTGAGACAACAAAAGATTAGCACTATTTGCAAATATACAACTGAGTTCAAAGGCACGGTTCTCTTCCCTCGCTTCCCTTCTTTTGTTTGAATGCATAAAGCAGATCGATGTTCAGGTACCAAACTATAAATACAAAATTTCACTTTAACAGCAGCTTCAGCAGCAAAGTAAATCATCTGAGAACTGAAACAGCATGGATTTCATCAGTGGAGTTTACTTTAGGAGACACTGTTTTCAATTTATAAGGCACAATCTCGATTTTATAAATACACATTTAAAAAAGAAAAATCTGTGAAATTGTAGAGAAGTGTAGTCTGATGTGAGGGGCGTGGTTTGGAGACGTTGAACCCGGTCAGAGAGGCGAGGTGTGCGCGCCCAAACCACGCCCCGCATCCCCATGAGGTCCCTGGGGGCCCTTAAATCATGAGGCCTCGAGGGTTTAGGACCCAGTATCACTTGGGCCTTATCTCTCTCCGTCAGCCTCAGAGTCAGCGAATCTCGCATTTCGTTTTGGGTCTCTCCGCACTGTTTGGAAATATGACTTCTTCCAACCCCGACCAGCGCCTGGAGCATCTTCTCAGCGCCGTGGAGAGCGAGTTCCAGAAGGGCAGCGAGAAGGGAGACGCGTCCGAGCGGGATATTAAACTGACGCTGGACGATGCGGACTTATGGAACAAGTTCAAAGAGTTAACCAACGAGATGATTGTCACTAAAACGGGAAGGTAGGTCGATCACGGGGAGGGAAGGAGGGAGGCCGCCGCCGTGCGTATTTTACGCACTTTTTACGCACGGGTTTTTCGGCGTGAAGTCACACGTTAGTCTGTGAACATGGTAGTTTATTCTGTAATAAGGTTTAGCATTTTTTAATGGTTAAAAAACACATACTCACACACATACAGGTGCCCCGCTCTGTCAAAAGTGCTGCTTAGAGGCCTTAGAGGCCTCTGGAGCTTTACCAAAAAACAGACTGAAAACAAAAACAACAAAAAAGATTAAGCTGAAATCGATGGATGTTTAAAAACAATCTTTAAAAAATTTAGAAAAACAGAACCTCATTAACGAAACTCCACACTTCTCGTTTCCAGGAGGATGTTTCCGGTGCTCAGGGCCAGCGTCAGCGGCCTGGACCCGAACGCCATGTACTCGGTGCTGCTGGATTTTGTGGCCGCGGACAACAACCGGTGGAAATACGTGAACGGGGAGTGGGTTCCCGGAGGCAAACCGGAGCCCCAGAGCCCCAGCTGCGTCTACATCCACCCGGACTCCCCCAACTTCGGAGCGCACTGGATGAAAGCGCCCGTCTCCTTCAGCAAAGTCAAACTCTCCAATAAACTCAACGGGGGCGGACAGGTGAGGAATTACAATGTCACGAATTACAGAAATGTGAAAAAGTTTTCTGGAAGCTTTTTGTATTATTTCAACTATGTTAGATTATGCTTTATTTAGTTCCTTAAAAAATAACTAAGTTACAAACAAGAACTAATTTTAACCAGTAATTTAGTATTTTTTTAAAATAAAAAATAATAATTAAGGAGTGATCTCATTCTACATCTACATTCACTTATTCAGTTTTTCAACATTTCTGGCACTTTACTGCTACTTTTTTGTACTTAACAAAATGAGACAAACATTTTATTTTACTAGTTATAATATGCCTGTCACTGTTGATAAACACTTTTGACCAATAGTGATCTTCATTTGCAATTTCTTCCCATAGATCATGCTGAACTCCCTGCACAAATATGAGCCGAGGATACACATCGTGAAGGTCGGAGGCATCCAGAAGATGATCAGCAGCCAGTCTTTCCCCGAAACACAGTTCATCGCCGTCACCGCTTATCAGAACGAAGAGGTCAGTTGATGCTAAATGTATTGCAGTCCTCTAATTGAAATCCTCGCGGACACAGTCTTAAATATTGATCAGGATGTTAACAGCTCCGTCCTCCCCCACAGATCACTGCTCTGAAGATAAAGCACAATCCTTTTGCCAAAGCCTTCCTTGATGCCAAAGAAAGGTACATATGTAAACCATTGACCCACTTTTAGCGAGCTGGTGTACTAATAGCTTAATATCTAATATATATATTTATTTTTCAGGAGTGACCACAAAGACGTCCCTGATCATGGCGCAGACAGCCAACAGTCTGGCTATTCTCAACGTGAGTGTCTTTTCTGTTTTTCTGAACAATCTTGACATCAGCCTGGATGTATTTTTACTGTTAGTATTTCTACTGTAACCAGAGGTTTGTTGCTTAATGAAGAGGGAAAAAATTAAATTATGATTAGAAATTGTAATCGTTTGTGTAAAATAACATCTGGATATCAAGTGAAATGTGTGCAGATACTGAGCTGTGTTTCTCGAATTCCACAGTTGGAGGTTGGTTCCTCCCGGGCCAGAGTCCCATCTGCCCCAGCAGCAGCCCTCCTCAGTTCAGCAGCACGGCGGGCCACTCCTCAGGCTCCTACTGCGAGCGCTACTCCAGCCTGAGGAGCCACAGAGCCACCCCGTACCCCAGCCACTACCCCCACCGCACCTCCAGCACAAGTAAGACCCTGCTCAGACCATACATACGCATATATATATCATGTTAAAGCAGCAGAATAAACGTGATATTAACTGTCGGGTCCACGCTTTGTTTCCAGACAACTACATGGACAACACTTCAGGGACTCTGCCCGCTCATGACAGCTGGTCTGCTCTTCAGATCCCAAACTCCACAGGCATGGGCACTCTGTCCCACACCACCAACTCCACATCTAATTCAAGGTGAGACTCCGATATTTCCTGACAACAGGAAATGTGACTGTATGACCCATTTTGACTGGAAAACAATAAATGCCACAGAAATAATACCATTGCCACACACACACTTTTTTCCTTCCCGTCCACAGTCAGTATCCCAGCCTATGGTCAGTAGCCGGCACCACCCTCACCCCCTCGGGCTCGGCCTCCGGCTCCATACCCGGCGGTTTGACTTCCCAGTTCCTGAGGGGCTCCTCCTACACGGGCCTGACCTCCTCGCTGCCCGTCTCCTCGCCTTCCTCCATGTACGACCCCAGCCTGAGCGAGGTCGGAGTCGGGGAGGCCCAGTTCGAGAGCTCCATCGCCAGGCTGACCGCGTCCTGGGCGCCCGTGGCTCAAAGCTACTGAGAAGTTCCGACTCCGCTGCCCTGGCAGGAAGAGGACATAAGACTAAAGAAATGAACAGACCTCCTGGGGGATGATGCAGAAGACTTGCATGCATCCCTTTTTGGCTCCTGTTTGTGGGAAAAAAAAGTGTAGATTATTCATTCCAGAGTCTGTAACTGAAACATATATTAAGTTCAGCT
Organism: Lepturacanthus savala; assembly: GCA_030544235.1. Classification (NCBI taxonomy): domain Eukaryota; kingdom Metazoa; phylum Chordata; class Actinopteri; order Scombriformes; family Trichiuridae; genus Lepturacanthus; species Lepturacanthus savala. The sequence continues at coordinate 21,644,530 of CM060472.1, read as the reverse complement.
GGAGTCATGAGCTGAACAAAGCTGTTGTGCAACTTGAAAAGACAATCCATCTCGATATTAAACTACAATTATAAGCCTTAGATTAGCTGTATGGTCAGAACTTCCTCTTTGCTCTTAGTAATTCCCAACTGTACATTTATAACATGTTTATTACCTTTTATTTTCATTCCTATGGCTCCACACGAAGCAAAACGAACTGAACAATCGTTGACATTTTTTCTTGTTATTCTTAAATGTGTAAGATGAAAAAAAAATGGTTCTGCTAACACAAAACGTGTATATGTGTGTAAATAGGCTAAATTAACATGCAGTGTTTTCCATAGAGATATGCCTGTTCTTATAGCAATATGTTCCACGTTCAGACTGAAAAACAAAAAGTGCCTTCTGAAATCCCCTCCAACCCCCACCCCACCCCCACCCCTGCACAAACACATGTATATAACTATCTATTTGTATTTGAACTCACTGTGAGTTTTTATTTATGTCATTTAATAATAAATTAAAAATGTTTGTTTTTCTCAAAAACGTGGGTTTTGCTTTGTCTGTTTCATGCAAACTCAGGTACTTGAAATTTCAAGTGCAGGATATGTGCTATTTAGCATCTTTTAAGGACTCGATTAACTATGATTTTCTCCTGACACAAAGCATTTTAGTACCCTTTGAAGAAAAAGGCAGCACTAAACATCTTTTACACTTAATGAGTTTTATCATCTGTAAGGTCAAAGGGCAAATAAGGGCCACTGGTTTTAAATGAATAAGAAAAACATCAGGGGTCATGCAGCAGACACCCGAAAATAACCCACAGGTTTGGTCTTCAGGTGCAACTCTCACTTTGCCCTCCTGCATCAAACCTCAATCATCAAACCCCCGCAATATGAGCTGTCTTTAAATAACATGCAGCATGGCTACGCTAAGTGAATGTGGCTCCTTTGACGTGTGAATGAAACGATGAAGGTGATGGAGAAGTGTCCAGTTTAAGAAATCAGTCGGGGTACTTTTCCATCACTGGCACCCTTTTGTTACAATCTGCGTTGTGGTGCGACATACAGCCAACACATTCAGATCTGCATGTGAGGAGAGTCAAAGGTACTGGATATGAACCCAAAACGCTAACACCTGGGATAGAATGAAAACAAATGAGATAGGAACAGTTGCACAGACGTTTTTCTCAAGTCAGCTTTAAAATGAACAGGGGATGGAATGGAAACAAACCAAATTTAGTTCATTTAACCACCCTTTTTATTTGCACTGTACGACTTCAACCATGTGCTATATTGATAATAATGTCATTTAATTAAATACCTCCAACTTCACAGTATGCAGGATGCATGACTGCTTGTACTGGTACTTTTGTACTCTCTGTATATGTGTATTTATTTTTTTCTGCCTCTAGACATTTTTTTTTATTTTTTAAAAAACAATTTTTTAAACTGTTATCTTTCACATGGCTTTTCTCTATCTGAACACACACATTTCCTCGTTGTGGCGTCAATAAAGTTTATAATCTAATCAAATCTAATCTATCAATGGCATGAATTGATTCTCTATAATATTATGTAGATGTACAACTGCATGCATGTTTGGGTTTGGTCATCAATGACTGAAGCTTTTTTTTTGCATTTATTAATATTTGATTCATAAAATCTTGAAAAAATAAATATACAACAGGATATATGAAAATGAAAAGATCTGATATGATAGATTATATATATATATATATATATATATATATATATATATATATATATATATATATATATATATATATATAAATGTGTGTATATATTATTTTATTACAAATATTTATAATATTTCAAACATGTATGTGAGCACTGAAGAAAATAATTATTAAATAATAAAAATAATTAATAATAATAATGATTAATTAAAGGAATAATAATAATAGTAATATTACTACTATCAATAATAATATTAGTAATAATAATAAATTTACATGTAAGTAAATAAGTTACACACACATATATGTATATGTATATATATACACACACACACATTCAGTACAAAGCTCTGCTGAAGAGGGAGAATAAAATGAGAGGTTTAAATAGATCAAATATATCTGTGTTTCATGCTTGATTCAGCTTCATCCCACAGACTCATACATGAGGCCGGCGGCTTGGCAGTGCACTCATGATGTCAGTGGTGTGATGTGTGTGTCAGGCCCGCAGAGGTTGGGTCTCGGAACAGTGATGGAGTGGTCCTCACCGAGGTGCAAATGAAGACTGGAGGGTCACGGGGCCACAGGCAAACAGTAATGAAGCAGCAATGTGACCTGCAGCTGGCGGGGGCCGATCACAGCGGAGCAAAGGTCTCCAAAAAAAAAAAGACAACTCCACTTTTACTGCCTTTACAAATGTAGGAATTCATCTCCATTGGCTCAAACAATATACAGTAGCTGTTTTTGTTCTGAGTGGCAAATGACATGTGGATTTCTGTAATATAAGAGCATCACTTGAGACAAGGATATCCAGATGAGTAAATTGATACTGAATGTTTTTTTTTTTTTTAATCAGAGTCAACAGAACAGATATACAACCAATACAACCACTTTTCGGCAGTGGTGGGAGAGATATTCATATTCCTCACTTGTGTGGTAAAGAATAATACTATAATACTACGATGTAAAAAAAAAATACTCCATGGAAAATAAAAAAAAATAGTTCTATATTCTAGGTGGATTAAAATCCAATTAAAATATAAAATAATATATATATATATATATATATATATATATAAAATAATAAAAAGAATATTAATGTGATTTTTGTACAAATTAACATGAAATGTATATTTGTATATTTTATGAGACCTATATATATATATATATATATATATATATATATATATATATATATATATATATATATATATATGTGTGTGTGTGTGTGTGTGTGTGTGTGTGTGTATAACATAAACCTTTACATTCAGACTTATACATGCCTGATGTATTGTCCAAACCATATTGAGTTGCATTTCACTTTGGAAACACGTCTAATATGCTGTTATAAATAACACACTTGGTATTTGGATATTTCTGAGATTTGATTCACTGGATGGGTTTACAATTAACATGATTTTGATAATGTCCGGCATTTGTGAATCACGTTGGGCCATCCCGGGTATGTAACACTAGTATGTCTACGATCTCAACCAGATATAGTACACACAGTAAAGCCACTGAGTGTGTTTTCATCAGCTGTTAGTCATAGAACTGAAGTTTGATGATAAATGACCTGTTTTTGTTCTGTAAATAACAAAAATCAGGAACAAAATGTTGTGTACTGTGTGTGTGTGTGTGTGTGTGTGAGAGAGAGTGTTTATGAGCAGTTGTCCAGACTTGGTTGTGGAGGATGTTTGCTGATGGTCTTTGCTCAGTCTGGAGTGATAAACAGGTCCTGCTGGGTCCATTCCTACACTTTTTCGTTATGGTGTGTGTGTTGATCTGAAGAGCTCGAGCTGACTGAAGCCTTTGTCCTTCAAGATGACTGAACTGCTCTGCACACCCCAACCTGCAGCCTCTGTTGGCCTTCGCTAATTGACGGCTGGAGTTTGACTTTGCACGCCAGCCTCCTCTCCACCCCTGGAAGTGTGTGTTCCAAATACGCTTTACAGAGTGTGCCCAGCACCCAGGTGTGGAGGGCTGAGGACTATAAACAACAGAGGCAGATGTCGCGTTGGGTCAGGTTGCTTGATTGTGTATAGCTTTAAAGTTCTAGCAAAGGTTTAGTGCACCAAGCTACATTTTCTATGCTTTATTGAAAGAATTGGCACAAACCCAAAGTATATCAGGAAAAAAAAAACGATAGACAACAGGAACTTGAATACTAAAGAAAAAAAAACTAAATCTGACAGATGCCAGCCTCCTGTCCGCTCACGTATCCCTCCTCCTTCTCTTCCTCCACTTCCAGGAATAAGGCACCCTCATGGAAGAAGAGAGAGAAAGGGTGAAGCGGCCTCCACAAGCAGCACCATCATGACGGTGAGTCACATTGTGCGAGGCCCTCGCGGGAGATTTACGAGGGGCCGCTGCCAAAAAACAAGTCGTCAAGTCTGGAACAGCGAGTCAGCGCAGAGGCGGGGAGGTGTGTTTGCAGACCGCCCCCTCGGCCGAACCAAAAAAAAAAAAAAACCCAGCCCCGTTCCTTCTGATGTCTGTGTGCCTTCGTTAATGAAGAAATTCTGGTACCTTGGTGAGACATTGCTCTCAGCTGAGCAGACTCTGCCTCCTCCGTGCCCTCAACCCCTGCACAGTCATACAGCTGCCCCACCCAGCCGCAATCCCATCAGGCCTCTGGCCTGGCTGCTGCTCCCCTGTTGAAATACTTAATGGAACAGGACGCTGTGTCTCAAGGGGGTTATTCTAAATCAATTGAAAATCGAATCAAAACTACTTGGAAGTTGCATTGTCTCACTTATTTCCATTTAATATCTTTTTGGACATAGAGTAAATGGACAAAGCAGAGCAACGACTGGCGACTAAAACATTCTTTCAAGGCAACTGTGGACTCTTGTTTCTTTTCGAATGCACTTCAATGCGTTCCTTTAAATTCCACTATGTTGATAAAATGCTACAGGATCAAAATTGTGATTATAAAGGTTTGGGAAGATGAGTTTTGCACAGGCAGTACCCCATCTTTAAGACCCAATTGAATGCCATTAATACTGCAAAATTCAAGACCAAAACTATATTTTTGCTTTATTTCATCTATTATTAACTGTTCAATCATCGGCTAACACTCTGCTGCTGTTACTGTTACCAGCTCGAATGGCCTGAACCTGGCAGCTGATGTGATGCTTGTTGGAGCCGCTGTGTTAAGAATCAGGCAGCGGAACAGTTTTCTTTTGATTTTCAAGTCCTTTTATTGTACAGTATAAAAATCAACTTGCAGAATTTTGCACATCATGTCTGTTTTTATTTTATACTTAATCCCTTCCCTTCCGCTGTCCACCATGGTAAAAATATGTCCGTCAGTCCATGAAAAAAGATCTTTTGAATTAGTTTGAATTGTGCCAAGAATTACACACACGGACAATTCAAATGGGTTAAAAATAATTTGTCAATATAGTTACTAGTTACTGATAGGTGACTGTTTGATCATGCACAGAAATTAGGTTGGTTTCCAGGTCTCAGAATTACTTCTAACAACTTGGTGTGAACATATACCTCACAAAGGCAGAACAAAATAGATCCTATCACTCCAGTTCTGAGGTCCTGGCACTGGCTTTAAAATACTTAAAGTACTGGTTTATAAAGCACAGAATAGTCTAGGGCCTAGATTTATCTCTGATCTGTTGAAATCCCTTAAGAACCATCCAGACCTCTTTGATGGTCTGAGACAGGTCCGCTCTCTGTTCCCAGACTCCGATCTAAACATGGAGAAGCAGCGTTCAGTTTCTAGGCCCCACAGATCTGGAACAGACTCAAAGAGAACTGCAGGTCCGAAAAGTCTGGTTTCAACAGCAGGTCATTTCTTAAATATTTCTCACTGCACTGTAACTGTTCTTGTTTTAATTGAATTGTTTGATTTACCTCTTTTAATCAACTGTTTTTAAAATTATTATCTTGCATGTTTTTGTTTTTATTTGTTTAATGTTTTATTTATTTTTCATCTCATTTAATTTGAATGAAGTGTTAGTTTCTAATTGTTCTTATTTTAAATTTGTGATTTTTGTGATGAATTTTCCCCTTTTAATCAACCTCTCAAAAGTTTGGGGTCACCCAAAAAAATCACACTTTTATTTACCACCATATGTTGTAAAATGAATAGAAAATATAGTCAAGACACTGACAAGGTTAGAAATGATTATTTGTATTTTAAATAATAATTTTTTCCTTCAAACTTTTGTCAAAGGAAGGTCAGTTTTATAGCTTCTCTAACCAGCTGAACTGTTTTCAGCTGTGCTAACATGATTGCACAAGGGTTTTCTAATCATCCAATGAGCAAACACATTGTGCCATTAGAACACTGGAGTGATAGTTGCTAGAAATGGGCCTCTATACACCTATGTAGATATTGCACTAAAAACCAGACATTTGCAGCTAGAATAGTCATTTACCACATTAGAAATGTATAGTGTTTCTGATTAGTTTAAATTTATTTTCATTGAAAAAAACAGTGCATTTGTTTTAAAAGTAATTTTTTTTTTGTTTTTTAAGTTTAAGTTTTTTTAAGTTTAAGTTTTTAAATTGTTTTATAAGTAAATTTCTAAGTGACCCCCAAACTTTTGAACAGTAGTGTATATATAAAAATAAAAAATAGCTGACATAGTCTGTGGGGCTGCAGGTAGAGTTGTTATAAGCAGTCACGAGCTACAAACTGAAATCACTAAAATAAAACCTGGTGTATTTACTGTAACGGCGCCTGGGGAACTACTCGATGTAAATGACACACAACACATGAAAGCTCAGGTCCAAACGCTGTGACCCCGCGCCCTCGGCCTTCGCTAAAAACACTATTGTCCCGAAGAGACAGATGTCCGAGGAGTGTTTTTGAACTACATGAGCAATTTCACACATTAGGAGGACTTGCTCGGCAGCATAAGCTAATGTATGTTGCCTCTGGTCACCACAGTGATGGTGACAGCCTCTCACCATCCTGACAGGCCAGTCCAGTTAGCTGTGGACAGTCACACGAGCAGAAAAGGCTTGTAAGCCAACGGGTCCTCACTGAAGTAACATTTAGCGGAGGCGCATGATATCCAGTGTGGTCTGAGTGAGAAACCGTGTCTTTCACTCATTGGTAGTAATGTGCTGATTATCCTCACGTTTCAGAGTGACGTGTCAAACACTGCATTTACGGTAAGCTGTGTCAATCAGTGAGCTGTACTAAATGTAAATATATAAGACAGGCCATTAAAATAAACCTAAAGGACGGGTTCGCAATTTTTCAATCGTCTCTTAAAACAACAGTCAGGTGCCCAAATGGACAGTGAAAGAGATTTTTATTGCCGTAATAACTCCTCTTTTAATGGCCTTCATGCTGGCTATTAATAGATCTCCTGTAAATGTGCTTTCAATGTTGGAGATGGGGGAAAAAAAATATAAAAGTAGATCTGAAGTTATATGGGGAATTGGCAGTCTGAGTTAGTAATGATATGTGAACATGTGCGACATTTAATGTTTTTTTTAGCATTATATTCCTTCTTTGTGTTTTCTCAGACAGTTTTTCAGATTCGGACTGTTTTCCATTCGAGCTGTGGTGCAAGTATAATAACAAAAAGAGGGACTTGGGCACTGAAAAGATTAACTTTGAATAATACTGACTTGATCGGACTTATTTGATGCTTCACAGTAGCTTCAGATACATTTCGACATTATAAATGATCCTGGAGGAATCTCCCGAACACACCTGATCCGAACAATTAACTCATCCTCAACAAGATTCTGCTGCTTGATGAGTTGACAATTAAAATCAGGTGTTTCAATGCGGTGATTCCTAAAGTATGCAAGGAAGTGGCTCTTCAGAAGCAGGGTTGGTGACCCCTTGTTCTAATGGTTAGTGTAAATAAGATGACATGATAATGACTGTTGTTTTAAAAAAGATCTGAAAAATTGTAAACCATCCTTTCATGTAATGTAAAGGACTCAGAAGACCAAAATCTGATCCTGATGGAGTCAATTAACCCTGAGGTAAATGTTTAATTTATTCAGAAGATTGTTCCAACTTTTATATAACAGCCATATATTCCTTCAAATTGTGGAGCCTAACTGTGTGCAAACATTGCAAGTAATAATCTCACCATCTAAAACCAGAGGCTCTTGCACACCTTGGAAACACTGCTCCCTTGTGGCTCTAAATCAGAATCCTTCCACCCTCGTGTTTTTCATATTTAAAGCTGCCCAAGTACATTCAAATTTCATCCACCAAGAATGTTTGGGTGTGATCAGATTTCATTGGCAGTTATGTGCCAGCTTATGCAAATAACTAAACTGTCATCATATTCTGAGTCAAATATCGCTCTATCCTGACCGATATATGAAGTTATATGGGGGATACAACTATTAGGCTCGTGTGGAGAACAAGGTTTCAAAAGTTTAATATGATTTGACAGTAAAATAGGTTTGAAAATATGGAATAAAAAAACAAAATGCATTACTTTTGTGATTAGTCGAAGGATTTGGAGTGATTGGGCTAACTCACAAACCATGTTCAACCATGTTCACACACACTCTACACCAGGATATTCATATAAAATCCTGAATTATTAATTCACTTGCATAATGACATCTCCAGGAAAATTGTTCATAAGAGCAAAATCCTGAGTTCACTGACCTGAAGGACTCTTGCCTTTGAATGCCCAAATACATAGTCAGTAAAACATGTGCAATGATTTTAAAGTTGTTTATTTAAAAAATCCAGACATCTTTAAATATTGCAGGACATGCAAAGGGAGAATGAATGAATTACACGAAGCAAAAAACAAAACAGCATGAATCCTTTACGCAGTTAAGACATAAGTAAATCAAAACCTATGACAGAGCGAATGGGTTGGGGCCTGACGCAGACTCTGGTTGTGGTTCATGTGAATCACAGGCAACGTGGATCCTACAGGGGAAGTGAGTCTCAACTGAATTTAGCTTTGGAGAAATCCATTTCCGGGTGCTGAGCCATGAACCTGCAGACACAAGAGGACATGGTCAGACACAAGACAACAGGAAAACAGTCCTTTGATTGTTGTCCTTATATTTTAAGATATAGAATAGTGTAAATATTTCTTTAGTGAAATTCTGTTATGCTCTATCCAAAAAACAATTCTGTCTTTAAGGGAATTTTTTAAATCCTGCCTCACATTTTTGCACCTTATGTCATGTAATTGTGGGTTTTGATCACCATATCCCTTCAAGGTGCAGAGAGATATTTTTTTTAACCTTTAGCTAACAGCACCACCATCAGGACAATGAGTGCATTTTCAAAAATGCATATAAAAGTTTTCATGTTTCATCAGGTCATACCAGCAATGATGGAAATGGCACCATGTTGTCTTTATGCAAATAAAGCGACTCTAACTAAAGTGACTACAGAGGTATTGTTTAACCCTTAAAAAAACTATACAAGAATTTTGTGGGCTGCTTTAATGAACTTAACGAGGAAGTGGCGGTCAATAAAACAGCAGATGTGCGTGCTCTGGACTCAACGGTGCAACACAGGAGGAAGAGTGATAAGGGAGCATCCTCAATCCTTCTTACAGTCACCCAATGTTCAGGCCTCATCTCTGTGAACTATTGCTCTGTGTAATACGTGACAGCGTACGTCACACATGATCCACCGACTCAGTGAAGGAACAAAACCCGCAGCTTCTAAAAATACTGACAGTCTGTGGGCCATGTTCTGCATAATTCACATACATGTTCACGAGGTTCATTATTTTAACCAGAGAATTATTCTCTAGTATCGAGATCATTCTTCTTTAACATGCAAAATTAAAGGAGCAGATTGATGAGTTAATGTTTTAGCTCATTTACTGCAAATAATCCTCTCGTTACAATTATGGCTGAACATTTTTTCCAAGTTTTTCCATTTTTTTTTTTTTACACTTCAGACAGCTTCAGTTCATTTTACTAAAACTGTCAAAATAAACTTGGTAGTTAAACATCAGAACAGACAAATCCATCACAGGGATAATAACACCACACTGGCTTCATGATAGTGTTTTTACATTAAGGTGACACAGCAACACAGCTGCATTAGCAACAAATAATTATTAGCCAAATATTAAATAACTTCCAACTGATTGTTTTAAATCTCATTTAATTCTGATTCTAGCTTCTCAAATGTGGTGACAATTTCTGGTGACGAATGTTAGTTGCAACCCTAAACACAGCGAGAAGCAAACATTTTTTGTTGTTGATGTGTTCAAAGACACATTTGTCACATTGTTTGCTTCCTGGTATCATTTTTTCTCTCGATTCCATTACTGCGTTGATTTTTTTATTAGATTTGCACCACTGTGGATTACATATCACTTAGCAGACAGTAAAATTAATTGAATCTAAAAGGCCTGGATGGTGGAATTTCAAATCTAAAACTTAAGCATGTACATTTCTGGGAGTCAGACATATGACGTGTGGTTAAGTGAAAGATTAGAACCTGATCAGATGTGTTGTTTGTGTCTCTGGAGCAGATGGCTGTGTAGCAGCACTTCTTTTTATTCTTTTATTCCCTACAGTTACAGCAGCTGAGCCAGTTATTGAGCAGAAACAGCTACGCTGAAGGCAGCAAAACTAGACACTCGCTCTTAATATAAAATCTTTATATTCCATAAAACTTCTTTTAAACTGAGAGTGGATACAGTGTCTTGCTTTGGAGAGTTAACAATAAAACACCAAAACCTGACAGAAAGCAAAGGGGTGTTTAATATTTAACTAGAACAGAAAGTGAGCTGTCCCTTTTTGAAAAATCCAACACACATTTAAGTGTAACATTAGGCCGTGACACAAAACTAGAGACTTACTTTTTGAGAATGTCTTGTTTCTTCTGCTCTTCAGATGTAGGCAGACCCATAGATTTCTGCCTTTGGTCATACATCATCTTCTCTACCATTCCGCGTGTCTCTCCGTCCAGGTCTGACAGCTGCTCGGCAGGAGGACGAGATGGAGGACGACTTGTCAGTTATCTTTTTAAAAACATCAAATAGTTACAGCCAACATAGCTTTCCGTCGTTTACCTTTGAGTTCTCTGGACAGACTTTCTTGGTGTTGATTTCTGGATCCGTGCTAACAATCTTGTTCCACCACTCCATTTTATTGATCTGAAATCAAAGAATAGTTCAGTATCAACCGCTCAGCAGTAGTTTTATTTACCTTTCTACAGTTCCGGGCTGTATTACTTACCTTTTCCAAGTGGACTACGACGACCTTGCCGTCGTCGAGGAGCCAGGAGCTTTCTTCTACCTTCACCTCGTTGTACAGCTGACCGTCAATAATAGGAGGCTGCCCCTTCAGCCCAACCTTGAGGGAGCGCCTCTGGATGTCCACGACCACGTCTCTACCCTTGAGGCGGAAGTTCACATCGAAAGGCACTGCGAGCTGTGTGGGGATGGCACAATAATGCATGGCACATTAGTTTATGGGAATGAAGACTACTGTGAAGAGCTAAAGAGGACTGAGGAGGCCTGACCAAAATCAGTCTGGTTGAACAAACTGGATCTGAGTTGATAAACACTACACTCACATTTAAGTCTTATTGTAAGCTTAAAATTGTATTCATATAGAAGCTCAAAAATGATAAAACCAGGGGAATGGGAGCAATATTTTACTAAACATGGCTTTTAGCACATACAGCATTTAAGAACCAATCTACATAGGAGTTTTGAAATTATGTTGACAGGCTAAATAAATAAATATATAACAATTAATGTCTTACTTTGGAGTTTTTCTTGTATAGTGTAACAACCCGGACATCTAAATAAATAGGATTAGGTCCAGATTCTGTTCTGTTAGGTGGTAGCGCTGGGATATCCTGAGGGTCTTAAACGTGTTTTAGAGTAAGACTGCTACAGCCCACGGTAGTCTGTGTTAGCATGAGGAATAAATTAGCAGCTAAATGTCTAAGGTCTTAGTGTGTGGGTTTTGAGAGACGTTACGTTGGCTTCGCTTTTATCATATATAGCCAGACAGGATGTAAGAGAGGGGAGAGACTTGCAGCAAATTGCAGCTTTGGCTGGGACTCAAACCTGGGTCTGCTGTTTAAGAAGCAAGGTCTACCCCTACACCACTGCAGGGCACTTACAAAATTGTAACTTTTTAATATTAATGTTTATCATGATGTGAACCATAGACAGACACACAGACACGCTTTGCTTTATCGATAGATATACAAGGCACAAGTTGAGGACGGTGAAACAAATGATGCGTGTAAACATTTGCGAAGGCACTCACATCAACTTCAGACAGAGTCTGTGTCCATTTGTAGTTGGGCAGGTCAGCTCCGTTTCCTGCATTCGGCTTCAGTTTACCTTTGTCCTTCTCATCCTCCTCTCCTTCGGACTCCGACTGAGGAAATGAACGGATTGGTCACGAGTCAGACTTTACCATGGACCAATACAAAACTCTTGAATCTAAATTTGTGCCAAATTTTTTTTTTTTATTTCACTCTGGAATATACTACTCTGCTCCTGGAGAGCTACTGTCCTGCATGTTTTAGAAATCTCCTCACTTAAACGCACCTGATTTAAATTAACAACTTGTTATCTAGCAGCAGAAGCTTGACAATGAGGTAATAATTAGAATAAGGTTTGTTTGAGTGGAGAGATTCCTACAATATGCAGTGCAGCAGCTCTCTAGGAGGAGGTGCCACTGTTCTATAGACTTACCCCCTTCTCTTTCTCTGTGTTTTCAGATGACTTATCTGCATTTGTCACTACTTTCTCTTCTTCTTTCTTCTTCTAAAAACACACAGCACACAAATCAAGTTACGTAATAGAACAGTGAGAGGTTTTCCACACATGACGGGGTATTTAAAAGCACCCACATCTCACCTTATCAAGTTCAGACTGAAGTTTCTCTGCTTCTTCATCGGTCAGCTCCTGAATTCTGGGACCATCTTCGTTTTTCTTCTTACTTGCCTCCTCTGCTAGCTTGGCAGCTCTTTGGGCTTTCTCCTTTTTTTCCTTCTCCTGTTTCTTCTGCTTCTCTTGGTGGACCTTCAGCGCGAGCTTACTGTGGCGGGCGAAAGCCTCCTTCACTAGCTGAAAGAAAGAGGTGGCGATGAGTGGAGATGTGATGGTATCAACACATGACTGTATATTCAGAATGGGTAGCCAAATGTCTCAAAAGCTTCAGGTGAACAGTGAACACCGCTCACCGTCTCTGCAGCGTTTGTGTCGCCACCAGTGAAGAAATCTGTTTTGCGGCGGAGGAAGCTGAAAAAGGTGTTTACCAGCTGTTGAGAGAAAGAAAGATTGTCAGATTCAGTCTCATAGAATATGAGTTTGAATTATAGTGGAGTGATGTTTCATGACTGGACAACTTTCAACAGCAGCAAATGCTTTAATTTAACCATTGGCTCATATAATTCCTCTATAGGCATCAGCTTGGTGATGGTTACATTTATTTTAAAGAATGAAAATACTTATCACTTTTTTCTTCTAATTTTAGAGCTTTAACAAACAGTATAATATACTGTAACACAGTCTGCATTATGAGCACTTTGAATACTTTAAGTACATTCTACTGGAAATAATTCCGTACTTTTACTTGGGTAACGTTTTCAATTCGGGACTTTTATAGAGACAATAATTCTATTCTGAATTCTTCATCCACCTCTACATTATCACTTCGCTTTAAACACAAAGGAAAATACCTTGAACCAGTATCTGAAGAGCTACATTATGTTTTATGATGAACTGCGAATACAAAATATCATTTTACAAGAAAAGGAGAGCGTCTAAGATGTTCGATAATAGCTAAAAATCTGAATTTATTGAAATTTCATGCTGCTGTGCTAGTCACATGTCACCTATTAGCCGAATACATATATTATTAAATAACATTCAGGTATAATGTGTATGTCTCTACAGCTACATAGTTTTAGATAGACCAAATTATCAGATAAAATGAATTATTGTAATATATTTTCGTTTTTTTTTTGCAAGCTGACAGGCGAGGTGTGCCTGTTAGCTTGCAGGCTAGCTACATTAGCTTCACACTGAATTACCTCTTGTACTCCTCCTTCATGTTGCTGCGCCATAACCAGCAACATCCCGTCATATTTCTCTTCATCATCGCCCATATTTGCGGAATAATAAGTCGTTTACTCAAATGTCACTCGTGTGGACGGCGAGGAAAAAGTTCAGTTAACCGTTAGCGACGGTCTGTGAGGCCCGTATCCACGCCGGTCACTTCCTGGAAACAAACCCCGCCCACTCTCCTTTCGACCACTTGAGGTAGTGCATTTTAAATGTCAGCTGAACTGTCCAATAGCGTGAAGGCACTGGTGGAGGCGGGACTGAGACGCTGTAGAAAGGAGAATATTCGAGAGAAGATGGTCGTTTCCCTTAGTAACAAATAAGAGTCAGGTGTAGTGGGATTCACGTTATTTAGTTAGTTATTAGTTTTGGTTTATATTTCTATAACATTATATTCTACATTTTATATTGTGCCTTGATTTAAGGACATTAGATTGTATTATTTGACATTATATGACAATAGTATTAGTAAGTAATTGTGTATTGCTCCACACAGTTTAAAGAGTTAAGAATTAACATATTTCAAATTAATCCCATGAACAAATCTGTAGGACATGGGTTGCATATGCAAAAAGAACATGGTGATACATCACAAAGAAAAAGTCCAACAAAGCACAACTATTTTTAGTTTTTGTTCTTTTGTGTGTCACTTATGTTAAAAATTGTGTAATTTTAAAAAATGCAGTATGAAATACTGAATGCATAACCAACATAATGAGCACATGTGCCTTTTCAAGTACAAGTAGACCATTTTTTCAAAAAGAAGAAGAAACACTTCAGTATAAGACCAAGCAGTAACCTCTGGCTTTTCTTGACATGTCACGTTATATGACCCTCTGTTATTCCAGATGACTATAGAAACCCCCCATATATACACAGAGAAAACTCAAACTAATGTATTAGAGAAATACGTAGGTGTGAAAAACAATGTCCTCATAGATAAAAAAGAGTGAAGAAGAATGTGTGTAAGGGAGACAGAGAGAGAAAGTGACATACAACATGTTATGATGCATAATATTGATCTATGGTATAAACAGAAACAACCTCATTCTACAAAATTCTTTGAAACACCTTTTATTAGGTACACCCATAATTAAACACAATCAAGCTGTTTCCACTTTTCAAACTCATATTTGTGAATAAGTATGTTTTTAAATGCTAAAAATAAACATCAGAAAATAGACCTTTAAAGTGTTAGTCTTTGTATTAATAGACTTCTCCTCAACAACCTCTAGTGGTGGAACATCGGCTTTCTAATGTGATGAGGAAAAGACTAAGTGGTTTAAATTCAGTAATTAAAATGGATCCGCACAATATATTCAAATTCATATAATTTTTTTTTTTATAAAATTAGCCCTTTTATAAAGACAGAACATGATTTACAATGAAAACAGAACGAATACAAAAATTTAGCCCATTCCAAAATCTAGAAGCCCAGAATTTAAAGGTTTAGTTCAATCAACTGGTAATGAAGGCAGGTATAACTGTTCCCAAACTGTTCACAGAAAGAAATGGTCTAATTCTTGAAGCAGGGCTGATCTTTTTTACATCTCTGTCTAAGTGGAGGGTTTGGGATTGCTACCAACCAAGACTGTTTGATATTCAGGCAGTTGCACTATATGTTCAGTATTTTTGTTTCATCAGCATTAAGCTGCAGGAATGTTTGGTATAATATAAGGTGGCCTAAAGGGAGCATGTGAATGGGAAAGAGGACTAGACCAATCACTGAGCCTTGGGGCACACCACAGGGCACACCTGTTATAGCCAACATGGACATCTGAACTACTATCTGCCCCTGATACCCACCCAGGTTTTAGGAGGGTCCTAAAGAACATCATGGTCAGTGTTATCAAAGACCATGCTTAAATCCAGAAAAAAAGAGAATGAAAACCTCTTTTAGAAATTTCATAGGAAGCATCTAATGTAGAAACATAGCGGTGCAACATGGGGGGCTTCACCACAGGGGGAGACCTGTACACCATGTAGATAAAAACAGCTAAGGAAAGGTAAAAATACAATTCTTATTTTGATTGATTTATATATCATTAAAACATACTTATGAATATTATATTACATTTCTGCCATGTCTGGTCCACTAGATATGGCTAAACCTTTGACAGTAGCTGACTTACTTTCATTGTTTCTATTGATCATTGTATTGATTGGCAGACTTGTGTCTTCAACTTTCTGCTACACACTGGTTTCCTGAATTTGACTGCGACGATAATCCTTCACCATTTTCTTCATTTCACGGTCATGTTTAATATCAGTTCTTCTGAGTAGGGTGTCTTTGCCAGCCAATGGATCATATTTCCATCTGTAAAAGAATGTTCAGCCACTAATCACCTGTGTTTTCAAATTGCAAGAGGTTGACTCAGTTATTATTACACAGGACTTAACAGCATCTTACTGTGGCACTTGAGCCAATTTCCTATCATTAGGTTTATTCACTGAGAATCAATGTTGCACTACAGAGTGCCTTGTTGCCAATTATATTAGATTTTTATTTGATTAGATGCTGTCAAAAGAGATAGATTTTTCAGGCACTCTTTTAGCTCAGTTTGATGTGCTACAGTCTACAATATTTTATTTTCAGACCAACCTCTCTAGCAATCTGCTGGGAGCAATTGCTGAGAAAATGTGAGTTGGAAGACTTATAGACTTGTAGAACAATACTTAAAACTATTAATAATAGTAATAAATACTATGCAATGTACTTACGTTTTTAGGTGTTTTTCAATGGCCTTCCGTTCATACACTCTCCCGTGTTTTGTTCTCACAGGATCAACAAATAGCTTCTTGGTGAGTGGACAGATAAGATGTGCGGGTAATTGTTTCTCAGGATCCACCCATTTCTTTTAAATCAGAAGCAAAGATGAAAAACATTTCATATTAATGTAAACAAGTAAAAAAAGGTGAAATGTGTAATATACAGTACATATGTATTTAATCTTTTATGAACACAATATAAACTAATGTTGTTCTATAACCTCTTCTTTGCACGCTGTACATTAGGTTAAACAGACAGTTTATGTAATTATTTGTTTTCTCATCTTTCTGCTGTTATCTCCTTACTCTAAAAAGAACACTTTTTTTTACCTTCTCCATATCATCCAATGATTGCCCAGCAGTTTTCTCTGTGTGTTTTTTGGCCTCGTCGTCATACGTCTGACGGCTGGTCAGGAATTCCTCGGCCAAAACGCTTTCACAAAAAGTACATTTAATTTGAATGCTTCATTCACCTTGGCACAAGTTGTTTGAATGTGCTTGTACTACTATTTATACCATTAGTGCATGCTGATCATTAGCAGAATGCCTGCCTTTCTCTGTCATTAGCAATGTGCGTACCTTGTAACATTATCCAGCATGCACTCAGTGTTAAATTATTACATTTAACTTATATTAGTAAAAAATCTTACCTGTCCAATGGATCTTCAGGCTCAGGGATGATTAGCAGTCCATACACAGCATCAAAGATTTCTCTCATAGTGACTTGGGCATTGTAGTTCCGGTCAAATATGTTGTGGCAGATGCGCCCCACACTGTTAATATTGCAGTGATAAATCTATAGTCATGTTAAGGATATAAAAGTACAATTTAACCCCATGCATTGTTTATATGTATTGAAATTGTGATATAACTAAAAAATAAGGCAATATTAATATTAAAACTGTTCTTTGATAGGTTTCATTAATAAGGCCCAGTGTGTGCAACTGTTTATTTATTTGTCAGGATACACGTGTGATGAAGCGAACAAGTGGTGGCTTCACTGGGTACTCAGGTCCAAACTGGCAGAACAGTTCAAAGACTCCTTTCTCATAAGGTGTGTCAGGAGGGCCCTCCATGAGAATCTTCCAGAATGCTGAAAAGAAACATTGAGTTAAGTCCTGCACACTATTTTCACTTGTTTGTATTGAGGATACAAAAAACTACTTTTGAAAATAGGGAAAAAAGTGAATAGTGAACATGCTACTTACTGAGGTCAGTTTCTGTTGGAAAGACAGAGAAGAAGGGATGTGGGTCACAATGCAGACTTTTCAGCTCCTCCAGGATACGTTTGTCCTTCTCCATTAAACGTCCATCTTTAGCCTCCAGAATCCTCTTTTTCAGAGCACTAGTTTGTTAAAGATTGGTAATCGTAACATAAAATTTATGTGCAGTAAAGTAAGGGTTCAGTATTAAATTTTCTATTTTTTTCTGATTATGATACAATACATAAAGATTTAATAAAGAAGATGAGCATATGTCTGGTAGGATAGCAATTCTATCAGGGTTACACAGCTGAAAGAAAAATGTGTGATCTTATGCAAGTAAATTACATTCAACCTTGCTGCTTCCCCTTTGTCCTCTCAACCTCAGCTTGAGAAATAATATGAAAGCATCTTATGGTCAACAGATAAAGCATATTCTAAAGAGCAATGGAAAAACTGCAATGGAAAAAACTTTTCTGTCACTTTACCAGTGTGTCACTGTCACTTTGCTGTTCATCTGGCTTGGTAAGGCAGTCTCAGGGGATTCATCATATCCACGTGTGGCAAATAATCCTGCTAAAAAACTCTGAAAAATAAAGGAAAATAAGCACATCATTATAATGTGTTGATTTTAAACTACTGTACTTTAAACAGACAGTAATCAGTGTAACCTCAGTGATGGAGGAGGTGTCAGCTTTGTTCTTGGGTTTCCTCATCTCCAAAGAAAGAACAGTCTCAATCTCAAAGAGCTTGACACCATCTTTGCTTGTCATTGGTTTAAAACAACAACCCCCTGAAAGCAATGCAGATTCAAATAAGAAGAGTTAATTTACCTTAAGCTGTTATTTTGACATTTTAACATCAAGAAGTACTATCAACATGAGATTAACTTGTGATACATGATTCAGTTGCTGTGAAACCACTCACGGGCTTTGGTGCCTTTTTCTATTAATAATAATACATTCGACTCACAGTGGGGCAAAAAAAGTATTTAGTTAGCCACCAATTGTGGAAGTTCACCCACCTAAAAAGATAAGAGAGGCCTTTAATTTTTATCATAATTTTCAACTATGAGAGACAGAATGGAGATAAGAATCCAGGAAACCATATTGTAGGGTTTTTTTCAAGCTCTCACCCCATAGGGTCAAAATGATCACAAGAACAGTGAGCAAAAATCCCAGAACCACATGAGGGGACCTAGTGAATGACCTGCAGAGAGCTGGGACCAAAGTAACTAAGGCTACCATCAGTAAGACAGTAGGCCACCAGGGACTCAAATCCTGAAATCCTGAAGGAGGGGAGATGTCTGGCACATGCCCCCCTCCTTCAGCCAGTACATATTCAGGCCCATCTGAGGTTTGCTAGAGAGCATGTGGATGATCCACAAGAGGATAAGGAGAATGCCATATGGTCTGATTAAATTAAAATATAACTGTTTGGGAAAACTCAATTTGTCAAGTTTGGAGAAGAAAGTATGCCGAGATGCATCCAAAGAACACCATACCTCTACTGTGAAGCATAGGGGTGGAAACATGCTTTGGAGCTGTTTTTCTGCAAAGGGACCAGGACGACTGATCACATTTATGTATGTGTCCCTGGGCCATGTATCTTGAGATTTTGAGTGAAAGCCTCCTTCCATCAGCAAGGACATTGAAGATGAAACATGGTTGGTTCTTTCAATGATCCCAAGCATACTGCCCAGGCAATGAAGGAGTTCCTGCATGAGAAGCATTTCAAGGTCCTGGACTGGCCAGTCTCCAGATCTCAACCCCAAAGAAAATCTTTGGAGGGAGTTGAAAGTCTGTGTTGCCCAGCAACAGCCCCAAAGCATCATGACTCTAAAGGGGAACTGCATGGAGGAACGGACCAAAATATCAGCAACAGTGTGTGAAAACCCTGTGAAGATTTCCAAAAAATGTTTGACCTTTGTCGTTGCCAACAAAGGGTATATAACAAAGTATTGAGATTAACTTTTGTTATTAACTTATCTGGATTTGTTTTATCATTGTATTTCTGATACTTGAGGAATACCTAAGAAAAAGTATGGGCCTCTCTCTTTTTTTAAGTGGGAGAACTTCCACAATTGAGTGAGTGAATAAATATGTTTTTGTCCCATTGTATATAGTGCTTTTCTAAGTGCCTAAAGATGTTTTACATGGAGAGCAGAACTATCAAAAACACAGAAAAATACAAACAATAATATATTTTGATTCTGTGATAGACACATACCAGCTGAGAGAAGTGGTTGAGGTAAAAAAAAAAAGTGGCAAAAAAAGCACATGATTAAGCAGAGACAATGAAGAAAGGTGAGACTTCAAACAGGACTCACTCTTAAAAATCCCCATTCTATTAGAGGTTGTTTTCAAAGCATGTAGGTTACAGGTGAAAGAGAGAAATAAACCAAACCTGTTTTCATATTATCTAGATTATCTGCCTAAATCTGCCAAAAGGGTTTTACAAACATTTTAGAGGTTGGTTCACATTAAAAACTCCAAATAAATAAAATAAACATCACAACTTCAACCTGTACCTGTTGCATTGCTGATTCCATGCAAAATATTGTTGTTCACTTCTCCAAGCAGAATGGAATCCACTATGATGTCAGATTTGATCAGGTTGATTGCAACATCAGCTGGCTTGTCTGAGGATCTATACACAGATATTCGGATGTTCTTAGAAGCATCATACAATAAGCATGTGTTTTACATTTGTATGCTTTATATTAAAAGAGCAACACTACATGATGGTATTTGTATATCTATATGTGTACAAGTATGCCTTTTGGGGACCTCTGTGAATTTGTCAGTCAGTCAGTCATTTTCTATACCTGCTTATTCCTCATTAGGGTCGCAGGGGTCTGCTGGAGCCTATCCCAGCGCGTTACGGCGAGAGGCAGGGATACACCCCAGATGGTCGCCAGCCAATCGTGGGGCACACACACCATTCACTCACACACTCACACCTACGGGCAATTTAGAGTCTCCAATTAACCTGAGCATGTTTTTGGACTGTGGGAGGAAGCCGGAGTACCCGGTGAAAACCCACGCAGACACGGGGAGAACATGCAAACTCCACACAGAAAGGTCCCAGACCCCGGACCAAGGAGGCCTTGAACCTGCGACCTTCTTGCTGTGAGGCAACAGCGCTAACCCCTGCGCCACCGTGTCGCCCCTCTGTGAATTTGTGATTGATTAAATGACTATATGAAGGCTGCATGTACTTTTATATATCACACATACATCTGAAAAAGCTGATTAATATTTACAGTGACTGATTATAGTCACCAAACAATTATAATTATTTAACTAGGTATCATAGAAAACTAGCACAGAGAAAGAGATTTTACCCAAAATCATTTCCATCAGTCAGACACAGAATGCGAAGTCTACAGTCTGGGAACTTTCCTTTTACTTTTTTCAACTCCAGCAGAGCATGCTGTAATGCATCATAGAGTGATGTACGTCCACTGGCCTCAAGAGTCTGCAGATATTCCTAGATAAGTGAAAAACAACAACCGTGTCTATTTAAAAGAATTAGCCTCAAGATCCCATTTTATACACAAAATGAAAGATGGGGTTTGGTATGAAACTTGATGTGTAATGTATTGCATTTACCTTGAATTTTTGAAGTGTTTCTGTAAATGTGTGAAGTGTTTTTACTGTAGAATCAAACTTCACAAGTCCAATGATATGATGGAAATCATAAGCCATGCTCCGTGTAGCAAAGTTGTCAAAAAGCTCTTTTACAGCATGGATTTTCTGTATGTCCACACTTCCGTAGCACTTTTCAGACATGGATGAGCTTGTATCTATCAGGACCTAATTAAATCAAAGTTTAGAATTTATTGTGATGCATTTTTTCACATGAAAACAAATTTCAAGGTGAAGCATGCACTTTGTAGGAATCTTGATTGAACACAGGTTTTGTATTTTACTGATTAAGGAAGATGAGCAAGCAGGGAGCTTGTTCATCTTCCTTAATCAGTTTATATCTGCTAATACTGGCTTCATTATAATATGTGGAGTAGGAAACAATTATTATTACCATAATAGCCTCTTTAGGAGTCCTGGTTGTGACAAAGGATTGGTCATCCCTGTGGTCACCAGTTCTGCAAGAAAGTTGGACAATTATATGCTGTGTTATGGTGTAAGATGGATGGGTGATGTTAGGGTGAGATGTTAGGATGGATGAGATATGAAAAAGTGTATAGGATTAGACTTTCTATTGACTGTAATATTCTTATAATTGGGTCACACTGTACATTGCTGTGATATGTCTCTATGCATTCTTAATGCAAAAGCCACATTTTTATAAGATACTTTATAGTTATTTTTATTATATTCTATCTATTTATATCAATTTTATAGTTTAGGGGTGACTTTCAAATGAAGATGTGCAGTCATTTTTAATAAATACACAATATTATAGTAGATTTGTTTTGTATTATCACATCTTGATTTTACCTATACTACATGCAATTAAGATACGTACTGTTTTGCCAATACATCCACATCCACCTGTTTGACTTTGCCAGACAGACAGTCATACACCTCAATGATTGCAGGTGCTGCCTTATTCTTTTGCAGATAAACACCAAGATTGTCTGCAAAGGAAAAAATACATATTTCTTATATGAAAAGGATAATCTTATGGGATAATAATACTGCCTGAAACTACAACAACATAATTTTGTATAGTCATTTGTCTAGGCATAGCTTTCTGATTTATGCAGTACCTTCACTCAAGAAAACAAGACATGAGTCTTGTAATCCAAGGTCTTTCAAAAGCAGAGGTGGAGTCACGTTGAGAAGAGGGAAAGCTTTCAGTTCCGCTGCCATGCTCCCAAATGTCTTCTCAGAATTTAGGTGAAAGCTGTGATTGCAAAAAAAACAAAAAACAACAACATAAGGGGATTCAGACAGGTTGAATATTTTATTACTCATAAATCATAATTAAATGTGTTTAAGTAGCATAGCATACCATACTGTCTATTATGTCAAGCATAGAAATCCATATGACAAAGCTTTGTATACAGTCTATGGTATTTATATTAAATAAATAAATAAAAGATATTTTATAATTCATAACCATGGAATTTAATATCACATACTTCTTAGCAGTCACACTATCATGAAAAATCCACAGATAGTATGTTGTAATTGAAGGATGAATACTGAGTAAAATCTTCTCAGTGCCAGTGTGTCTCTTGAGGGAACTCTCTCGTAAAACTGCTTCAGTACAGTTTGGAATCTTCTCTCCATCTTTACAAAGATATAGAAAAATATGATACTAACAAATTTAATGATTCACTGAAAATTGAAATGAAAAGTTATTTAATATTGGAAGGAGATGTAATGACCAAGTTGGACTTGATCAACCAAAATATTTTTCACATATATTTGTTTCAGTATCAAACACTGTGATATACATCTCAGCAAAGAACCAGTTAACATTTTGTTGGTAGACCCCCCCATTTCATCTTTTCTAGTAATGTTGAAGCTAAATTTCACAATCGCTTCATAATAAGAAAACCAATTGGTACATGGTTTGCAAAATATGTACATGTTAATTTACTAATATAATTTTAAGCCATTTTAGGTATATATAATTTTTCACCTTTGATTTTCTGCAGCACATGTGCTTTTTCCAGGATCCCGGGTATTCCTGGTAGAGTGACTGGATCACAGAAACGCTTGTTGTCTTCAGATATCAGAGCAACTGGTGCGTAATCCTCATGGTCTGCTGTCTCTTTCTGTCAGAATAATTAACGGCGTAATAACAGACACTAAGAGACACTAAGCAGTAATACTGTTGAAGTGTGTATCACTTTCCTATAATAACAGTGTTACAGGACAGTCTGCTGTCTGCTGGAGCCAATCCCAGCGCATTACAGGTAAGAGGCAGGAATACACACAGGTTTCCAGCCTATCGTGGGGCACACACACCATTCACCTATGGGCAATTAATTGGTCTCCAATTAACCTCAGCATGTTTTTGGACTGTGGGAGGAAGTCGGAGAACCTGGAGAAAACCTATGCAGACACAGGAAGAACTCCATACAGAAAGTTCCCAGCTCAAGGACTTGAACCGCCCATGTTACAGGTCATGACTCATATTTTATCTATGAGATGGATTGAAAATGGGTAATAAAGATAAAGGCAAAATTATCTTTGCTTCATGTCTCTGACCAAGACTCCTATTTCAATGTAACTTGTTATTTTGTGAATGTGGAATTCTAAAAAGAACAAAAGTCACTCAAAAACAGGTAGGTAATGTGACAGGGTGGGCGTTTTAATAAGTGACATGATCTGTGGTGTGAAATTGTATGTGCTTCTCTTGAATAGCTCACAGAAAACCATGTATAGGCCTAATAGAAATTCTTGCACCCCCAAAAAGGTTTCAGAATAGCTGGATATCTCAACACCTATGCGAATTGAGACTTGATTTTAAAATACCTTTGATTGTGCCATGAGATCTGCCCAGCAGTATGTGGAGTTCTCAAAGACATCATTGTCCTCAATGGTCTTTCCTCCTTGTTTTGCTCCAAGCTTTGGCAAAAGTTCTCTAAAGAGTGTGTACAAGCCTTCAACCACTGAAATCTATGATTGTAAGAAAACAAAGCATATCAAAATTTATGCTGCCTAAGTTAAAAAAGAATGTGGCCTAAAATGCATCTAGGTTCATGTGAAAAGTACTTTAAAACACTAATTTCCACCAGTTGATGTCATTAATATTACAACATGTTTTATTGTTTACCTTTTGAGTCCTGGACAGGAATTGATTCTTCAGGAGTAACTGATACAAACTTTGGGCCAGAGGGCTGCATCCAGTTAGTTTTCGTATGTAGCCAATCAAATTCTTGTGTTGATGCACTGCAGCATTGTGTTTCTGGAGGAAAATATAGTCCCAAATTAATCTAAAGCACAACTGTGACATGATAATTTAAAACATAAACAGTAATATTATAGTTAGTATAATATACTAAGATCTCAACAAGCAAAAACATCAGCAACAGCACAATTTTGACAGAAAAGACCTCTGAGATGCTGTAAATAACTTAATGGTCTTAATCCATAAGGTCTTTTTACTAGGTTATATCAACTGTAATGATAACAATACATTCATTTTAAAAAGGAAATAAATAGAAATAAGTAGACAAATAAGTGAGGGGTAAAATAATGAGTATATAACAATATAACATGAAACATGGCTTACAATGACATAAAGTGATGACAGGAAGACACTGATTCCTTTGGGGCTTTGTTGCACAGAGGGAACAACATCATTACTGAAGAATTCCCTCATGTTTGGAACCTCCTCAGCAAACGAGGACAGTGAGAAGTGCACTGTTGACTCCTCTGAGATTCCACAACTTTCTAATGTGTTGCCACCACCACCTTCACCTCTGAAAATGTGTTGAGTAGGCACATGAACAAACAGAATAAAGTGTTACTGTTGAAGATCAGTGTCAGAAAGTGTTACTATCCATGCATGACGATAATTTGCTGCACTATCAACATATATTAATAAGAATTACTTGTAGTGAAGAACATGTGCTGGGATTCCACTTGCATTTGCAAGCTTGTTCTTCAAATTAGCTATTGTGTCACTTGCCAGGTTCACAGTCACCTCAAAGTCTCCCTGTATTAAACCACAAATACAAGTTAGAGGTAAGTTAGGGATTTAAATAGACAATGACATCAAGCTAGAGTTGTGGTCAATGGGAGAATTGAACTACAAATCAAAACATGTGTTGTAGGTATCTAAGATGGCACTTCAATGAACTCTTTCCAGTATAATTCCAACATTTTTTTGTTCGTTTTTTTACCTGTCTTAAAACAAGTACTCCTCATGTCTAACTGACCATTAGAAAACCCCTTCATAATTAGGGCTGTGCAATATATTGATAACATGATATGAGACTAGATATCATCTATGATTTTGGATATCTTGATATGATAATATGGCATGATGTTCTCATTATGTAAATATTGTGTGAAAGCACCAATAATTATTCATGCAGAATTTTTCTAATATCAATAGATTTGTCTCTGTTGAATTCATACAATACATTTAGCAGTTTAAATCTGTTTCCTTTCAGATTCTGGGTCAAATTTTGATGAATTTAGAGCCTGTGATTCTTAGTTTTGAAAAAAATATCTACACACAATGTGGCGTAACAAGAATTCACAAGACTCCTATGCTGCTATGTTGAGAGAACAGGATTAAACAGATTACAGTGCATCACTTCACCTTGAGCATGACATGGCACCGAACTGTTTGTGCTCCATTGGTCTCAATAACCGGTCTTATTGTATTTAGAGGAAGTGTATTCAGATTCTCCTTTGGTGTAAATATTGCATAGATTTCATCACCGTTCTTAATATGTCGGTCCTGTAAAGACCCTGCAGATAACACATAATCAAGACAACCATTTTAAATATTGTGTTCTGTTATATATATATATATTATATACCTAGTATTCCTTCACTGAACATCACATTTATTTTAAATCCTTGGCACTAAGTCACCTTACATGTGTTGAAGAATGGATCATCAGTCAGAGGCATCCCGTCCACCGTGTAGAGACAGACGCCTTTGGATGGATCTATATTTTCACTGAAACAGATCCTCATCATCAGATCTTCAACTGTGTTTTGTTCTGGATCCATATCTGCATAAAATATAATTAATTATATAAATATATAATTAAAAATATAATTAGATTTATGAAATAAAACTCAAAGTTAAAGTTCTTGTCATGGTTAACAAAACCAAATAACACATTTTCTGACTTCAATGCAAAGTCAGGGTAAATAAAAGATATACGAAGACAATACATCTGGACAGGTTAGTCCAAATTTACTTGGTATGAGGGCACAAGTGCACAAGTATTTCACTTTGATCCCTGCAAAAGGTGGAGTTGACATTGATATCTTAATGTTCTGTAAATAATGATTGGAATGATTGGAATTGGATAAAACCTGTGAATCATCTTAAAAGAAATCTATTTAATTCTCTTTAAAGTAGTCATACATTATTCCAACAAATATCCTGACAAAATTAGACCAAAATGATAATGAGGATGGTGCAGTTATGAATTATTGCTGAAAAAATCTAGTAGAACTTCCTCTAAGGCCTCTAAAAAAGAAATGACACCAGTACCTCCACTATATCTAAAATCTAAGCTCCACCTGCTGCTTCGTGTCATGTTGGACTTCGGCAGCAACAAGAGGGACTTTTTGAGGTTTTGCGCAACCAACGTTTTTTCTATTAAAAGCTTAATGATTAAAAACAGGCCTTGTATTACGTGAACAGCTTACCTGTGATATGTTTTGGTTCAGGACATTTGGGATACGTGTACTGCAGAGAGAATGACTGCGTTGACTTTTGCACAGGATGCTCAGCTCGGGGTGTTGGAGCTCTGAGTCTTCTGATGTCGGTTTGCATTTTAGAAAACCGATTTCTTTCCATTTGACTGAATCCTGTTTGGAAATATATTGGTTTATCTGAATTTCAAATATTGAAACAGCAAACTTTTGCATTTGTATTTGTAATATATAAATATTTCTAATTTTACCTAAGTTAGATTAACCGGATGACGTATATAATAACTAATATTGATTAATTCAGGAAACAGCTGTTACATGCTTTCTTAAACTGTTCAGATCCAAAACTCTTACCTAGGTTGTTTAAGTCTGCTTCTGTTACGCTATCGAGGAAATCTCTTTCATCTTTCACGCCTAACTCTACAAACTTGTTGTAGTAGGTCTGGAGTCTGTGCTTCTGTAATAGGTTGAAAATCGAGTCCATCTAAAGAAGCAAAATAAAATAAACATATTCACACACATTCCAAATGCAATCATTACCATTCATAATATAGGAAGATGGTAACTGAAAGTGATTCAAGCTGTTTAGTTGGTCTATAATTATTTAGATTGGACAAACTCACCTTGATGTGTTCAAGATGAAGTGCAGTACAGTTGTGCCGTTTTGGTTTCTTTATTTCTTTTTGGTTTCGTTATTGGTTTCTTGCATTTAAAGCAAATACAGGGTGGAGCTTTTAGAAACGAAACCTAAAGTATGAAAAGCCAGCTGAGTTCCAACTTACCCTCCAAGTAAAAATGCCAGAAAATTGTGACTCCTTCTGTAAATTCACCTGCACCTGATCATCATCATCATCACTTCAGGAATCTGATGACATATTTTTTATTTGCATGGTTTAATTTGAAATTGAACTACTTTTTTATATTTATGTACTTTTTAAAATTACGACTGAAGGATTATTAGGAGGAATGAATACAGCAATAAAAAAACAATTTAAAAATATTAATTTGTTTGTTGATTTACATTAGACATAAAACTGGTCTATAATTATTTAGGTTGGACAAACTTACCTTGATGTGTTCAAGATGAAGTGCAGTACAGTTGTGCCGTTTTGGTTTCTTTTTCCTTGCATTTAAACCAAATACAGGGTGGAGTTTTTAGAAACGAAACCTAAAGTATGAAAAGTCAGATGTAATAGAAAAACACCACATAGACTCAGGACACCACAGAGAAACTTACGAACCTCTTGCCCCTATGTCAGATAATAGACTTTTGTATATGATCAGTTTGGACAATAAGTAAATGAAATGATGCTCAGAAAATTTTACAAATGCACAGTAATATGATATATGAAGTTGTGTGCAGTGATAAATGATCCCAAATCTTAAAGCTGATTTACCTCCCTTTTTTAATTGAAGTATTTCTGAAAAATGTTCTTTGCAAGTTTAAGTGAGATCATGAAGACTATTAGGTCTAATCTTTAGTCTTTGACTTTTATGAGGAGGTGAACAAACAGGTTTTGCAGTTACAGGAAGTCATGTAAATATCCTGATTATTTCCTTGAGCTGAAAGCTGAGTCACCCATATGTTCTAATAATATCTGATCATTATAGAGACCAAACATTTTTTTGGTCCAGGGTGTGAACATGTTTATGTAAAAAAACAACAACAATGTTGACTCATAAAAAAAGAAACAAATAGAGACATCAAGATCTTAAGTTTGGTTGATTTACACATGCATCCATCCTGATATTCCCTATCAATCATTGTCCTGTGGAGGGTGCTGCACATGAACATAAACCTAGTTGTTCACATTTGTTCACACAAAGAGAAAACATCAGTAGTTTAAAGCAGTGGTTCCCAAACGTTTCAGCTCCCGACCCTCTAAGTAAAAATGCCAGAAAATTGTGACTCCTGCTGTAAATTCACCTGCAACTGATCATCATCATCATCACTTCAGGAATATGATGACATATTTTTTATTTGCATGGTTTAATTTGAAATTGAACTACCTTTTTATATTTTTGTACTTTTTTTTAAAAATTACGACTGAAGGATTATTAGGAGGAATGAATATAGCAATAAAAACACAATTTAAAAATATTAATTTGTTTGTTGATTTACATCAGACATTAAACTGTGGACATATCCTTTAATAAATAGTAATGCATCATATTTTGTAGTGATCACATATTTTTAATACAAAATTCTAATTTGTAAAGTAGCAGCTGTCAAATTGCCGTAGTATCAAAGTAAAGTATCTATCTACTTAAACACTGCAGTTAATTACAGTACTTGTAAATAAATTAATATGCACATTTCACCAGTACCACTTACCACTGAAAGAAATGCTGCTGTAGGATTGATATTATAAAATATGCACCTCAAACCTCACTTCTATCTAACTTTACTTCGCTAAAAAAAAAAAAAAAATCATCCTTTAAGTAGAGAAAGTGTCGTCCAATAGTACATGCCCCAGTTTGCAGTTTCCTCAGCTGAAAGTAACAAAAAATGAACAGAATTGAGTTAAAGATTTTCAAAAGCTATGATTTTTGAAGACAACTAAGCAAAAAGGCATGTAAAGATGTGCATCTTAATAGGTATGAAAACCTTCATTTAAAAACTGCATTTTGTGTCCATTTCTGTTGACTAATATTTAAATTTGTTTGATGATCTGAAACTGATCCGTGTGAGACAAACGTGCAAAAACACTTTTGCACACCACTGTAAAAGAAAACTAACCAATGGTCAGGTGGACCTCTGAGACAGAATTCGTGGCGATAAGCTACAAATCTTCTTCTGGAACTAACGTCGCACAGCTGGAATCTTCAGAAGCTCTTTTAAAAAGTAAATGCTTCCTTTTATGCATGGTGAACTTGACCCCGTCAGTCTTTGATAGATTTGGTACAGGCTGAGTTAATGACTGAGGTAAACATGATAAAATGTCCTTTAGCCTGCTGAATTTATCTAGCCTCATCACCTCCATGTGGAGACGGCCTAGTTGTGTCTGGATGCGAAGACCAGAGTCGCTCTCTCTTTTGTTCTCACTGCTAGGCATTTAAAAAAAAGAGGGTCAAGGCCGAACAGGTGACATTGTGGATAAATACAGGCCGAGCTCGTGGAGTTGTGTGACACTGTTCATGCTGTCTGCAGCTTATTGTTTCTTTAGGTCTCCTCTTCTATGATGACTCCTCTGGAAGGCACGATTACAAACAGCACCTGCTCTGGTTACCAGGAACAGTGTCGACACACCATCACCACCAATGAAGACACGGACGTGGCAACTTCAAGCATCCTTAGACAGGTCCTGCTCAGATCAGGACTCACTGAAAAGGGAGGCCGAACAACCAACTCCTGCTGGAGTCTACAACTTGAGAACTCGCCTGGATCTCATCCTGAAGGAATACACTCACCTGAAGGCTGCGGTTTTGTTTAACCCAGGTAAAACATGTTGAACTTGTACTTTTGCTTATTAACTTGTCGGACACGAGTTTAAACAGAACCTTATAGCCGCCAAAGGTTTGAGTGCAGTGCTGTTGGTTGAAGCCCTCAGACAGGAGGCCCTGGCAGCTCTCCGAGAAATCAGCTGCCTCCTGCATGTGGAGGACAGAAACTTAATATCATCTTCAGCTTGATTAACTATCGATTAAGTCAATATTCCTATGACTCCATGTGTCTTAATGGAGGTGCATTTGAAAAAGCAACATGACCTGACCTTAAAATGTTTGCAATTGTGGCTCCCTCATGTGGCCGCATGTGGCAAAGAACAAGAACAACATCTCTTTTGTTGTACTTCATTTATTGTTTTTACATTGAGATAACTTTTTTTTAAGATGGGTTAATGTTCACATACGAATCTACAAACGCACACTTATATATGAAAATATAAAGTATGTTTCCCTTGATGAAAAAACCCGAGCATTGTGCTTTGTTTTGTTTTTAAGAAACCTTCTGAGAAAATATCACGTGAATAAA
This sequence comes from Lepturacanthus savala, assembly GCA_030544235.1. Taxonomy (NCBI): domain Eukaryota; kingdom Metazoa; phylum Chordata; class Actinopteri; order Scombriformes; family Trichiuridae; genus Lepturacanthus; species Lepturacanthus savala. The sequence continues at coordinate 21,613,553 of CM060472.1, read as the reverse complement.
AAAACAAAAACGATTTTGATAATCAGGCAATTTAAGCACTTCAGTGAAATAAGAAATGCAGTTACTGAATTGTCTTGGTGCGAACCACAACAACTAGTTTCAGACCGTCTTATTATAAGCACTGCTGCAACCAAATTCCCAGCACACTATAAAGACACTATAGTGCTACATTATTTAACTCGGAGTATTTACCTCAAGGCAATAAGTAGTTCATTCATTGCACTAAATCAACATATATAGGTGGAACATAGGGGATGGATCATAGGTAACAAAAGCAGGAAAAATGTGTCATCTGGACAGTTACAGCATACATTTATCTACCTGAGTGTATTAACTAACTACAACAAGGTCCACGACCTACAGTATCCATAAGCTAGTGCTGATAAATAAGGCACAGAGCTGAATGAATTCCACTGAGTCAGCTGGCAAAATTCCCATCAAGAGCAAATACGCAGTTGGGAAGGAAAAACAGACATTCACTTCATGAGTCGGTGTGTGTTAACATCACTAATGGCTGAGTGATTTACATTATAACACACTCCTAGTCTAGCTGCAATTAATCATCTTCAATGACATGATTTAAATTGGAGTTGGACATACAGCTACAGTCCACTTCATCTTATGACACAAACGACAACCTGCTTTTTTCCCCACATTGACACTGAAAATCTTAAAAGGCACAAGTGATAAAAAAAGGAACCTAATTCTTAGGTTCATTAGGACATTATGCAACATATCGTCCACTGAGGAAAGCGTAAAATTTCAGATAAAAGGAATTATGTAGAATAAGTAGGTGCTTTTTTTGGATAAACTTCTATGGATGAGTGAGAACTTGGTGGTTTTGTCATGTTTTAAAAAAAAAAACAAAACATAGCTTGATCGTCACCCCGAATTCTCATTTTGTTTCCTTTCATTCATTTTGTACGATTCTTTCATTGAATCAGCAATGTGGGTCACATAAAAAAAGAAAAATCCAACCGAACCAGCGCCATCATTGCAGGTTTTTGATCCTCCATATAAAACTACTCACCTTCATTATTTGACACTATGTCAAATTATCAAAACTATCAGGACGTCATTTCTGAAAAATAACTAATCAAAGATCACAAACTGCAAACAAGCGATACAAAAACATACAAATAAAAGCAATGAAATACACGGAAAAATCACAACGAATAGAATAAAATTAAATGATAATAAGATAATGAAATGTGCCAAAAAATGTTTTTTCTACAATCCAAATGTCCTTTGCACAAAAGAGTAAGGTTTTATGAGGATAACTTAGTTCTCCTTCAAGAAAGAGGGGATGGTTTTAATCGGGATACAATTAAAAGATACTGGTGATATCTGCATGTTGGCAAACTCAGCCTAACAATCCTTCAAATATACATAAAATATTTATCAACCATAAATATCTACACACAGAGCCCTGAGTTCAGTAGAGTCCTTCAGACAATGTGACTTTTCACATTTTTTCCCCCCTCAGAGCAAACCTTGGTCTCTATGGTACAAAGAGCTCGGCCAAGCCAGAGACTCCTGTGCGAGTGGTGTCCCCTTTCAACGTCCCGTATGTGACCTTGTGGACGCGGCGTGACAAATTCAAGCATCGACTGCCAACACGGAGCAGGAATCATGTTCTCACGAAAGTGTGAATCAGTGGGACATCTGAAGAACTAGTCTCTGTGTGAGAGGGCGAGTAGGCTGTTGAAGAACTAGAAGTTTGACCTATAAGAACAAAAGAAGAATGTTTCTATTAATCTGGAAAGGAGAAGAGCATTAATCTTGCTCACTACTGTCCCTAGTCAGTGCACAGCCAATAGAAATCATTTCACACTCACAGCCGAGACGTTTTGACTTAAAAACCAAAATGATAAACTTGAGTGCATTTAACAAATATATTCCACGAGCAGGAATAAAGTATTTTAACGTCTTACAAACAGCACTTAGCAACTATGTAATGTTTTATTATATTCAATTTAACTTAAACACGATTTTGGATATTATTTAAGGTCTGCATTTTTAGCAATAGCCGTTTGATACATTTACATTTGTTAATTACCGCTCTATTGAATATTTTTCAGAGTGAGGAGGCACAAGATTCTAATTGTCTTCACAGGAATGTAATCCAGTTTTTAAATTCGCTCATTGATATCAGCCTCACACAAAGATTCAAGGAGAGGATTGTTTATAGATATAAGCATATTAATTGCAAAAAAGCAATAGCTCTAACCTACAAAAAAGCACCAGAGCACCAGGAATTAACAAATGGCTATCTGAACTATGTGCCACTCCTCCCTTAGAGAAAATCAGTAACATAGTTTTCATAATTTCTTATTTTTTTTTTAGGAACAGACTTGTCACAACTAATGAAAGAGCATGAACAGTAGCCTTCTGCAATATCTGATTTGGTAGAAATGTTTCATTTTTTAATTTATTCATTTCTCTTACATGCAATGGACTATAATTACTTGGAGTCCAAACCAAACCAAACTAAAAATCAGAATAACTGGGAGGGTTGGTGTAGGGTTGATGTTTTTGTTTAATACATGTCTTTTTGTGCATGTCAAAACAATGAAAATAATGTTGGCAATCCATTTTTTTTATTAGATGTCATTGATATCAGCCTCATGGTTTACAGATCATTCTCCTACAGCCATATCAAAGCTGTGTTAGACTACAATACAAACCTAACATTGACTATTGCTGCTGCTTTACAATAGAAGTCTTCAACACGGGTGGTTTTATTGTGATGCAGTCACAGGAAGCAGAATTTGTCATTAAACATGAATCTATAAAGTTTTTGAGAGCTTTTGTATTAAACCCTACTGGTATGCACAAGTGTCACTGAATCAACCAGCATTGAAATCCTAAACCTAAGTTATTATATAACTAGACACATACACATATTTTTGAGAATGCATTTCTTTTTACAGAAAACAGAACCACCAGTTTTTTCATTTACCGTTGAAAATACACCAGTCTGCACAGGAGCATGTTAACCCTGCAGCACTGGACTCTCTTGGCTGTGGTGAACTGATAAAAAACTATTTACATTCGAGTCTGTTACTGTCACGGCCCTGAAGCACCAATGCACCAGGCTCCGTGAACATTTTACCGACACCTTTATGGAGGAAGTGTCTGAAAGTTACTTGGCTTATAAAATATTTGTCACCTTGCTCACAAAGCTCAACTTGTTTGGCTTGTTTGCTTTTCTAGATATGATTGGTGCTTTAATCTGAACGAATTCCACCACAGTTTACGAGAAAGAGGATCAAGACACAGCACGGTTTCAGGATTCTTTGTGTGGCTGAATGCTGTAAACTGAGTTCCAAGGGCAACGTTCTCACCTGGCCAGAAAACAGACGAACGACAGAGACAATCTATAGGGTCAATTAAGTTTAAAGGCTACAAATATGTATTAGGTTAATAATTACTTGATTTCTTAATGACATTTGGGCTAAAGGCATTATTTGCAGTAAACTAAAGCTAGTTGGTTAACTAATGCTACCTGAGTGCTAATGAATAAATGAAGAAAAAAACTTGACTTCTCCTGCCTCAAGTTTTGGCTACCTTGAGGGAAAACTTTGACCTGTTTATAAGTGTGATTATTCAAAATGAATTAAATTGCATAGAGTATAGTCTTAAAAATGTTCTCAAGGCTGCATGCCCCCGGCATGTAGGAATTTTTTACTAGAGTACAGAGAGATACAGAGATATACAGATAATTTCCAAAAAAAAAAAAAAACTGAATCAATGAAAAAGTTATTTTTTTCCCATGAAGAAACCCTGTTACATGTGTGTGTAACAAGCTTAAAAGGATTAAGTCTGGTTTCTTACCTCCATTGTTCCTCCACATGTCCCTGGCAAACTTGTCAGAGGACGTCAGTTCCGATATTTGGATGTTTGGATTTGATTTGTAGTCGTCTTGAGGAAACAGAAAATAAGAGTGATTCCCTTGAAAGGAGAATACTTTTTTGGAGTTAAAAAAAAAACAAAACAACGAAACTTACTGTTGTTGCTGAACGAAAAGGAATCGCTCTCCCTCATGGTCTCGTTCCCGCTGTCCGACAGCGTCCTGTCCGTCCTGGGGGTGCGCGGCCGCTTCTTCGTGCTCTTCCTTGTGCTGATGCGGATGATGCCGCGCACCAGCCGGCACTCGGCCTCCTGCTCGTCCATCTGGTGCTCCTCCGCCAGCGAGTTGATGAGCTGGTTGATGGCCTTGCTCTTCTTCAGGAACACGGAGTCCGAGGTGCATCTGGCCAACTCTTCGATCTGGTATTCGGAATAGAGCTCGAGCAGCTTCTTTGCGATCAGAGAGTCCACGTCCTCCTCGCCGTCCTCCCAGTCGTCAAACCTCATAGACTCCTGCAGCGACGGGTGCCTGGGCTGTGCCTGGCTACCGGTCGGTGGCACGAACGAAGATTTGATGTCGACGTCCAGATACTCCCTCGGCCTGTCCACTTTGACTCCGCCGATGTGTACGTCCCCTAGCCAGTCCACGCCGTCGTCTTCTTTGAGTTCTCCCGATCTCGCGGCTCGGAGGCTCAGCTTCTCCGGTTCGTCCGGGGAGCTCTCGTTCGGCGCCAGGCACGGGGCCAGGACGGAACGCTGGCAGACCATGTAGAGTCCGCAGGTCAGAACGCTGCAGATAAAGGTCCTACAGCTGCACGGGGGGGCGCAGGTTTGCGCCGCGGAGGGAGGGTCGGCTGAGCCGGGGATGAAGCCGATCGTCTCGGACTCCTTCCCGTTGGCGTCTTTCAGCTGAGCTTTGTGGACCGTCTTTGGCTCTGGGGCGGGCGGCCAGTCTTCGACCGGGTCCACGCAGCGCTCCTCGTACGACGACCTCTGGCTGCTGCTCTGGCTGGGGACATATCTGTTGCTGCCAGGCCCCGAGCTGCGTCTCGGACTGTCAGAGCTGCCGACAGACATGACTTAATGGTTCCAAGGTCTGGACAGGCATGAGAGAAAATACCAGGAGGTGAATCGAGGTGTTACTAATCAACGGCATCAATACAATCACGAAACGTCACACTTATCATCCATCTAACTCATCAGAGCAAAACCTAAAATCAGGTGTAGCCACCTGAGGGCATTGCTCTTCAAAAGCAAATGTGAGACTACTATCCCCAGGTGACCAAACCGGTTCTTTTGAGGATATGTAAACAAACTGTCCAACACAATTAACTGTTGCGATATCAGTTTACTGGATTATGCTGTGGGGATTTCTAAAACTAAACCGAAACAAGTAGTAGAGACAAACAATTCTATTATAAAAAAAGGCCCATTTATCTACAGCTGCATGCAAACCCATCCCAAACCCCACTGCATTCAATCAGGCCACAACAAATTTCACTCGGAAATTATTGTCTCCTTGCTCACGGAAAAAAAAGTTTGAAAACACACAGAGTATAACCGATACTCTATGAATCTGTTTGTCATGTTGAGTTCCGCATCTGTTAAACCCAACGATGGGCAGAACAATTACATCACTAAAGCTGATTCACCCCATTTGCTTTTAGCTGTTATTTTCAGCCCAAATCAATAAGAAGCTGTATAAAACATGATGTTAAAGTTTACAAGCGTTGACTGGAGAAAGAGACGAATGGGAGGTTTAAAGACAAATAAGTTTGAGAATGTTAGAGAATGGAGGGCTATGATATGCATGGCATTTATTTTTCTGTTTGATTTCATTTCTGTGATTCTTATGCATTCTATGTATTTTCCTCTTCTTATTCAAATGTTATTTTACGGTTTCTTCTAAATATTTTCTTAACATGATTATTTTATGAAAAGTACTGTGAGCCCCATTTGTTTTATGAAAGTTGCTATACAAATAAAGTGTACTATTATTATTATTGTGAGTTATATTAAATTGACAGATTTCTACATAGAGTCTGGTTCATTGCCATGATAACAGCCAGTATTGGGACTAATGTTGACATTAGTCACACAAGCGTTAGCTCCCAAACAAACAAGTGAAATACTAAAAATATACTGTCTATGTTTTCCACATTAACTACTGACATTAGCAACATGCTAAAGTTTGACATTTTAACACATTAGGCCACGCTGCCTTTCGTGTATTAAAATTATTTTCACTTTCATGGCGGCTTGTCATTGCTGTTCTTTTCCTCCATTAGCGAACTAACGAATTTCTAACTAAACGTAACTTACACGCGCGTCCACCGACTGACTCCCGAATTAACGACGTCCGCTCCGCCAAACATGAAACGTGCGCGTTTTTAATCCATCTGGAGCGTTCCCTCTATCAACTCCACTCCAAAATCCCCACTTTCAGTAATGTTTTCGACAGAATTCGTACCTGGGCGTCAAGGTGGAGGAAGCGCACAGGTAGGCGGCTGTGACAAGGCTGCACTTCCGGTTATGACGTACAAAAATAAAATGCAAATTATTATGTCAAAATATTGTTGATACGTTTCCTGTTATTTTAGCATCTTGACACAAGTTTTGAACCTTCACCCATACATAAACAATAAAGTAACTACCTGTGTACATGTAAACATAGGCTACTTATAATTAAAGGGAAAACAAATAAATTATATTAATACAAAAATGAAATAGTTAATAAAACAACAAACAACTTTCATTGTTTTGAGGCCCAAAAAAACAACAAACAAATATGTATATTATATAATTTGTAAAACTGTTAAAGGTGAGTTTTATGGCATTGATCAATAGAAAAACTGGGAGGAGGGGCTTAGATTTGGTTTGGTGGTACTTGTGATATGTGAACATGAGATGTTTTACTTATTTAATTTTTTTCCATTAATTTTCCTGCCTAATATACGTATTTTCCCTTTCCATCTTAAATTGTTCTTAATTGTCTTCAAATGTTTTTCTTAACTCGTCTTTAATTTATATATTTATGTTTAGTAATTCACTTTACTCTGGATTTCTGAATGAACGGTGCTATAGAAATGACTTTTTTCTTTTTTTCTTATCTTCTTATTATTACTACCATCTTTATTAGTATAATATTGTCAAACGTTCACACTTTTATTTTGGTATTATTTCCGGTCGTATCGGTGAACATGATCTTAGCTTGATAAACCTGCGTCAAGTCGGCCACAGTTGATTTACCGGATGTTATATGTTGCTTTTGACAACTTTTGGCAATTTATCGGATGCTTACAGAGAAACATTCCAACGATAAATAACATAATGAAAGTGTTATTTATATGTGGCAGTTTATCTTTCATTGATTTATGTTTAATTGTCGTATCACCGTGTAACGTTTTAATAATTATTTTATTTTGAAATAAAAACAACCGGATATACATACTGTCATTGTGTTGAGTTTGACAAATCATTTTTTACCTGGACGGATCGGGTCTGTGGGAATGTAGCTCAACAATACTAGTCACATATCAAGTCTTGGTAGGAGAGCAATATATATCAATATATATATTAAACAATACACAGTGTTACAGCTACTTTTTAATTAATGCACATGAGGTCGCTGGGGTAAAGGTTAGCTGAAAGCGAGCTAAGAAGCTAGCGGTGGTAACATTAACGTCACTTTGTGTTTTTTTTTTTTTTTACTGACGTTAAATAGTCCGCGGCTGGCCGAGCAGCGGACGGGTCTGTCTAGAGGCTGTGATAAATGAGGAGGCATGGGAAGTAACAGAGATGCCGTTTCCAGCACGGATTCTTTCGTTTATTTACAACTGGAAACCCGGAATACAGGAATAGCTCGTTTCCTCCGCGGAATGACGACATTTGCTGCGTCCGGCTGCCTCAGACGCGGCCGCCGGTGATGCTATCGGTCCGCTTGGCCGAATGCCCCCCCCGGTCGTCTTATTAAAACTGCATTTATAAATCATGAAAAACTGCGAGTATCAGCAAATAGACCCGCAGGCACTTCCGACTCCAACGCTCCCTACACCTCCACCTCCTACTCTTCTTCATCATCACCATCAGCAGCAGCAGCATGGACGCGAAGCTGAGAGGAGGCAGGAGCCGAGGAGACCCAGGAGAAAGTGGGAAGTTTTCCCCGGAAAGAACCGCTTCTACTGCGGCGGAAGGATCCTCATGGCCCGGCAGAGCGGGGTCCTGCCCCTCACCCTGGGCCTCATTCTCGTCACAAGTGGATTATTCTTTATATTCGAGTGAGTTTATATTTCACATTAATCCTACAATTTTGTCATAACACATATGATGTAATCAATGAGGTGGAAAGTAACATTAACATCACTTGTACTTTTACTATAGTATTATAGTAGTACTTATACTTTAGTATTCCCATCTGAAGCTACTCAACATTTCTACTCCTTTTACTTCAACAGCTTTAGCTACTTTTCAGATGATTTGCATATAATTAATATACTTAATAATATTATTCTATTATCCATATTCTATTAAATTGTCTTTTCCTTTGTTTAATTTTCTATGCATTTTGTGTGAAAGGTGCCAAATATTATGATGTAGTCGTATTATTTTTAATCTACTCACAGTAGCTCAGATTGGCCTGACATTGATAAATAAAAACATTAAAATTCACTTAAATGCATCTGTAAGTGATGCAAACAAATGTATTCTAATAATATAACACTATAAGAAACCAATCAGTATAACGAGTACTTTTACTTTGGGTAGTACATTTTGGTAATACTTTTACATAAGTAACATTGAATTAAGGGCTTCTATTTGTAATAGAGTATTTATAGACTACTGCATTTCTACTTCTACTTAAGTAAAGGAGCTGCCACCACTGGGATATGATCTAGTAAAAACACTTTTCAGTACATCTCTCTCTGCTTCCTCAAAGACATGCTGACAGGCTCTATAAATAGATAATTTATTGATGAGTCTGCTGTCTGGTGTAATAGATCCATACTGAACTGTAGAGCAGGTCTTTTTCATGTTCTACAAGAACAGTTAATTCACTAATACGACTAATCAACTTAAAAATGTCAGATTTCATCACATAGACAAGGTTTTATAATTTTTTTATTTTATTTTATTATTGCAGCTGTTTAGGATCATTTAAACCAAAGTGTTGTATAATAAATGCTTAAATATGTCAATGGAATTCTTTCACTCCTTAGTGATCGGTGTGTTTTATCCCATGGGATTCAGCCAGTGATTAAAACCACTGGTGTTAATTAAAGCTACGTCGCCTGGTGGGTGAAACAAAGCAGGCTCCGCCACATGAGACGCGGCTTTGATTCGATCCCCGTTCCCCGTTCCAGCCTTTGATTATGGTCAGAGTTCCTCTGTAATCCGTCCTCGTTTTCCTGTCTCCCTCCCCGCATCGCAGCTGTCCCTTCCTGGTCAAACACCTGACCAGCTGCATACCCGTTATCGGAGGAGTCCTCTTTATATTTGTGGTCATCACCCTGCTCCAGACCAGCTTCACAGACCCCGGCATCCTGCCCCGAGCGACGCCGGACGAGGCCGCGGACGTCGAAAAGCAGATCGGTAAGTGCCAGAAGTCGGGGTCAGACCTCCTAATGGTTGTCCAATCATAAGGTGACAGTTTGAATGTTGATATGCCTGTCAGTTTATGATACTCAACATCATTCCTCTGCAGACTTTTATATTTCCTAAATTAAATGAATGCGTTAAACCCCAAACTGCTTCAGCTCAGCTCACTTTTTTGTATGTTGTCCTCCATCCACTACATGCAATTAACCACTTAAGCCCAAAGGCCCAATTTTCAGTTTTCCTGCTATAAATGGGTTAGGGGTTAAATTGTATTTTATTAGAGATAAAAAAAATACTTCATTTGAAATTAAAAAAGACCAAACTGATCCAAATCAGGGGAAAAAAACAACTTGAAATAAGATCAATTATCTGCAACGCAAAGTTCAATGATTAATACGATAAGAGTTCATAGATCAATTATTATTCCATAAAACCATATAAATCACACTGAGGACCAGTACAGAACATGAAGAATATATTCTGTAAGATGTTTAAAAAGTAGATTATAAAGAACCCAATTAAATAATCACACCACAAGCTCAAATCTAAATTAAACCTCAAAATAGTGTTAGTTAGTTGCAGCCCTACTACTGATATTATATTAAACTATTTTCTTATTGTATTGACGGTGTGGATATTGATGATATACATTGATGCTGTAGCAGTAATATTGTGTTTTATAACACATTTAGTGTTGTAACTGAGGTTTTCTCATGCAACATATGCATAAAACTCAATGCTGCCCCTGTATCAGGGGGTTTAGGATTTTAACAGGCCAAGTGGACCAAAGATATATGGTAGAGTAACTATGTTTATTTCTGTACAACTGATTTAAAATGCGAATTAAAAATAAACACAGCAACAAGCAACAACAATGGACAAAATACATGATTGCAGACATGACAACAAAGGCTTAGCGGGCTAAAAAGGACCAGAGAATAAAAATGTGTGTTTAGCCTAGATTTAAGAGCAGGGATGAAGAGGGCCCCGCTCACGTCTAACAGCAGCTGGGTCCACAGTCGTGAAGTGGCCACAGCAAAGGCTGTGTCACCTTTTAGATTTAGTCGAGAAAACGGACCCTGCACAAGAAATGAACTGTTAGATTCAAGAGATCTCTGAGTGCCTGCAGACACGCTCTGTGATATATGATGGAGTCTCTATCCATTAAGAGCTGTGAAAACAATCAGCAGGTCTTAAATTGAATCCAGAAATGGACACAGAGTCAATAAAGAGAGGTGAAGAACGAGGTGAGAAGCTAGCACTAGTGCAAAAAAGTAATAATGGGGACTGCATAATAAAGGGACCGAATCAGCTTGAGTTTGGGAGTAGTTCTTAACTGATAGTAGCTTTTTTTTTAAAATAACAGTTGATTCGTCTAATAAAACACTGAGGTTTCTTCTATGCGACTTCACATATGATGTGAGGTCCAGTTTATTTAAAACACAAAATAATAGCCGGGTTTTAATTAACCCTTTAAAACAGCGGGTGCAAATGTTTCATTTTGAATACAGTTAACAGTTGAATTCAAAGACATTATAATGTTCATTTTTTATCTGAAGCATCGGGGACAGTCATCAGTCATTCTGCTGTTCATCATCATCTGATGATGAACTCGTTGACACAGTGGATGTCATCACAGGCATATTTCTGGAAAGAAATGCCTCCTGTTGACTTCTAAGCTTCTAAACTCACCTCAGTTTGGCCTATTCAAGTCAAAACCTTTTAAAATAAGGTCTGTCGGTTTTCAGCATGTTGTTTTGTTCCGTGTAGCTTTAATGTACTGACCTGTGTGTCTAAAGCCGGCTTTGTGTGGACTTTGTAACTCCTACTCATCACTAAAGTTGTTGACATGGGTGATGTAAGATGTTCATATTACCCAACTGCACCACGGCTGTTCCATCTATTCTAGAAACAAAGACATTGGCAGAAGCATTGAGCTCCGACCTACCAGCCTTTATTTTAAAGAGCTTTCGACGTTTAGTTTTAGCTCAGTTTTCTCCAGGGTTCCTACACATGTATAGAATTTAGAGCTGCAATGATTAGTCGATTAGTTGCCGACTATTACATAAATCACCAGCTATTTTGATAATTGATTTGAGTCATTTTTAAGAAGAAAATGTCCAAATTCTCTGGTTCCAGCTTCTCAAATCTAAAAATGTTTTGATTTCTTTAGTCTTTTATAATAGTAAAGTGATAATCATTGGGTTGTGCAGAATTTCTAAATGTACACTACCATTTCAAAAGTTTGGGGTCACTTAGAAATTTCCTTATTTTTGAAAGAAAAGCACTTTTTTTTTTTTTTCAATGAAGATAACTTTAAACTAATCAGAAATGCACTATACATTGCTAATGTGGTAAATGACTATTCTAGCTGCAAATGTCTAGTTTTTGGTGCAGTATCTACATAGGTGTATAGAAGCTATTAAATGCACCTTCCTTTTGACAAAAGTAAAGTTTGAAGGAAAATTATTTCTAAATAAAAAGTGTGACTTTTCATGAAAAACACAAACCTGATCTGGTAGACCACAAACTTTTAAACGGTAGTGTAGTTTAGAGAGAAAACCTAGCTGGTGTTCATTATGTTAAACGGCAGCGGTGAAGACACCGATAAGCCAGAGCATTATGGGTCAGCATTGTCTCTCCTGGTTATTTCCTCTCTCTCTATAGACAACACCGGCAGCACCAGCTACAGACCCCCGCCTCGCACCAAGGAGGTCCTCATCAACCAGCAGGTGGTCAAGCTGAAATACTGCTTCACCTGCAAGATGTTCCGGCCTCCGCGCACCTCCCACTGCAGCCTGTGTGACAACTGTGTGGGTGAGCTGCAGACACACACACACACAAACGTCACGAGTGATAAATAATAAACGAAGGCTTCCTTCCGAACAGCGTTCCATTAGTGGGGCACAGGCCCAGTTTCCCTTGACTTGATCGTGGATCCTCTCTTCCTTTATTCCTTTTTTCAGAGCGGTTCGACCACCACTGCCCCTGGGTGGGGAACTGCGTGGGCAAACGCAACTACCGCTTCTTCTACACCTTCATCGTGTCGCTCTCCTTCCTGACGGCGTTCATCTTCGGTTGCGTGACCACACATCTGGCGCTGAGTATGCGTTTCCACCCTTCAGGTCGACAGCTGTTCTGTGGCTGAAAGAGGCAGGATCTGACTGATGATAACCGCTAACACACCTGGGCCCAAGACGCCACTTTGCCAGTAGCCGCTGGTGTTTGTTTAGTCTCGCTCTAAAGCGCCAGACGGTTCAGGGTTTTTGCCACATCAGAGCCCCGGTTTGGTGATAAGAACAGCAGGCAGAATGCTTTTTTCTGTGAGGCGACTCAAAAATCTTTTTACTGTATCAGAAAACAAACACAGTAGTGGCAAATGTTTGTTTTGGGAGAATTAATTGGGTGGTTTGGCTACACCTTTCCTCCTCAATGCAGTTAAAGGGGCCCTATTATTAAAAAAAATACTTCTTCTGCTTGCACACAAACTGAAATAAGATTTCTTCCTCTCTTCCAGGGTCTCAGGGTGGAAAAGGCCTTGTGTTTGCTCTACAGGAGAGTCCAGGCAGATATCCTTCACTTAAATAATTGTAATAATTTATAATAATATTATAAATAATTTTATTCCTCTTCCTCTGATCCTGATCCTTGACCCAATCCTTCACTGCAGTTGAGCTGGTAATATGTTTCTTCTCAGTCTGGTCCATCTTGGGCCTCTCAGGCTTCCATACATACCTGGTTGCTTCTAACCTGACTACCAATGAAGATGTGAGTCACGCCTGGAATTCAGTGTTGTTATAATAATGTAATAATTTGTGGTGAAATAGCAAGATGAATATCTGTTGAATATGAACTGCATGTTGTTGCAAGTTTCCAGTGAACCCTGTCCCCTGCAGATTAAAGGCTCCTGGTCGGGGAAGAGCGGAGCAGAATATGTCACCAACCCATACAGCCATAAAAACATCTTCGTCAACTGCTGCTCGGTGCTTTGTGGACCTATGCCTCCCAGGTTGGCCCTGAAACCGCTCACATTGTCATTATCATGATAATAGCCAGGTCGTTTATTTGTTTCAATCACTTTAACAGGCGTTTATTCGAGACCAGGCACCAATTTGGGATAGGACATTATTTCCTTCCTGACACAAATTCTGCTCAGTATAGCTGGAAAAATATGGTAATTTACTCAAATTCTTTTATTAAACCAGTATAACTTGTATTTTTTAAAAGTAAGTTTACAGGACTGTAGTTAAACGCCCCTTTGCTAATTCTCCTGAGATTTCCTCTGCATGTTTTACGACAGAAAGTTCTAATTTAATATCGTACTTTTTTTTGCTGCACTGAAGCCTGCTAAATAAATTAGGGGTTCCCACGCGAAAAACTTGGAAAACCTGGAAAATTATTGATTTTCCAGTAAGGGAAAACATATGGAAAATGAGGAAAAAAGGTCAAATGTCCTGTAAAATATTAAGTTATCGTGTAAAACTATGGCAGTGAAAACTTAAAGTTCCCTATTACATGTTCGTTTGAACTGCTGGTAGTTTTTATTTCCACTGTTGTTCGCATAAATGAATATATTTTAACATGGCTAAATTGGCATTAAAGCTACGAATCAGTCGATTTAACTTTAATTAAGCCTCTTTATTGTCATTATCCTAGATGACGTAATATTTGTTGGACCCGCACCTTATGTACAGTAGAATAATGTACATTAATTAATGACAAGTATTGCATAATAAGGCACACATTAAAGGGGAATGTATTAATGTTTGAGATATTAATTTGTCTTTGTAGCAGCTGAAAATGTCCTGGAAAATAATTTCAGGTTAGGAGTGGGATCCCTGATTAACCTTAGTGTTTATTTGGAACTGGTGGTTATTTATCAAAATATGCACCTGCACCCGGTGTTTTAAAGGGGACCTGGCAGTTAATTGAATCTCGGCTATTCGAGTTATGGTAGATTTGGTTCCTTTTATGTAAATATACAAGTAATGATCTAATAATTTAAATATTTCAATTGTTAGAAGTTGTCATTCATGCTTTAACACATGCTCTGCCATAAATGGATGCCTGGAAAAGGCATCAATCGTCTAGCAATGAAAATAGATAAGGCCCCAACTGGGTGATGCACGCAATAGACAAGTACTAAATTTAGCTTGCTCCTCACCTTCAGATTGTTTTCATGTTTCGCAAGTTTCGGTGTGTGCTGGCAGATACACATCAGGTTTTTCATTTCATTATCAGACAGAAAGTGCAAGATGCACGATTAATTCTTTTGACCTTCTTCCCTTTTCAGTCTGATCGACAGACGAGGATTCCTGCCCGCAGACCAATCCGCCCAAACCAGCATGGCCGACATCGAGGTGCCCACCCTGGCCACAAAAAACGAGATAAACGTGGTAGGAGGGTCTTCGCAGCCGGCTTTTGGCTTGCAGGAATCCCCCTTTCCTGTACCCGCATCCCCCAACTCCCACCAAAACTCTTCCCGTGCCTGACAGAAGCCTTGTTGCCCGCTGTAGCCCCAACCCAGCATTTGTCTGCTGCCTGTTGTTGGCTGTTGTGTATGGGTTCATTCCTCCATATACTGTATGTACTCCACAGTGTGAGGTTTTCTTATTAGTATTTGATATATGTGAATGTGAACCTATGCAGCGGCCGTTGTGGCTGAGCCTTTATGATAAACGCTGCCATAGCAAGCTGTCCCACAGAAACATCTGCTGACAGATGTTAATGTTTACATTTATTCATACATATCACATAGCAGCAAATCTTCTTAATGCATTGAATTGAGCAACGGTATCTTTTATTCCTTATTCCTTGAGTTCATGTGGATTTAAAGGGATAGTTCAAGAATTTTTTTAAATTCGCCCATTGTCATGATTCCTGTAGTCATAGTGATAGGTGCAAAAAAACAAGACAAAAAAGGTAAAGCACCTATTGCTATAAATATCAACTCAAACATAGCTGAATGATTTAGAAAAACAATATTCTTCATATATATATATATATATATATATATATATATATATATATATCAATCAATCAGAGGTAATGATAATTTTTATTTTATCATTGCTCTTTTTTTCATTGAAAACATATTAAAATGATTATGGTATATATATATATATATATATATATATTTTTTTTTTAACAGGCATCTGCACCACCACCAAACAAGGATATTTCTTTAAGCCTGTAGATTGGACACAAGTCCTTTATTAGAATCAGGTGTGTTCAAGTGGGGAGATTCCTAAAACATGCACGGGCAGATTAGTTGTTAAGAACATGAATCAAAACTCGCAGGTTGTACATTTCTGTTCATAAATTAGTTAAAGAATTAAAATACTTGTGAAAATAAGACCCCTGATTCCCGCGTGCCTTGAGTTGTTGCTAAGCTAGGATAACCATGTTCTAACTCTAGCATTGTTGTTAACACACACACACACACACACACACACACACACACACACACACACACACACACACACACACACACAAACATGTGAGATTCATATTAGTCTTTTTAACACAGGCTTTCTAATCTATTACCTGAAGAAGTATAATTTACTAAGTGCAGCTGGTTGCTGCTGCTGCAGTTCATGGACTTCATGATGTCTATTTTTACCCTTTCTACCACAATCTGCACATCAGTACTTTGTTCCTGTGGAGTGTGTGGACCCAGGCTGCCAGAGTGGCTCTCTTGTGTTCGACCTGACACGGAGGGATATAAAAGGACGCCTGGAGAGCCGCTCAGCAATTTCTGTTTACAAGACAAAACTGCAGCACAGATAGCATTTGCTGTCTGAGCCACAGTATGTCTCATATCAAGCCAGAGAGCAGCTGCTTTTATATATTTTTTTGGTTTACGCCGAACAATATACAGAACAAGATTTTTTTTTATTTGTGCATACACAACAGATTGAAAGCGAATAGAAGCTTTTTTTTTTAGTCTTTACATTTATTTAATTGTCGAGTTGGGTTTGGGGGGTTTGTGGAAATAGTCTTTTGGAGTCAGTCGGTACACTGGCAGATCCTCTTTTTTTGTATTCTGTCCTGTCTCATGTGAACGTGTTAGTCTGCATTCAAAAGGTCAAAGTGTCAGTCATCGTCATCATGTCGCACTTTTGTCTCCCTTCATGCTTTTATTTTATGTTTTTGTTTTTTTTTATAAATTGTATCACATATTAAAAAAACAAGTTTAAACATTGTATTTTGTCCATCTGTGTTATCATTTATGCCTTCCCAATTCTAATATTGGAATTCCAAGAGATCGAACTATCCCAGTGTCCCTGTGTGTGTGTGTGTGTGTGTCCATCAGCTGAGTCCTAACCTGCTGTTGTGTATGTGGTCTGTCTTTGTGTGCCAACGTTAGGAGGAGAAATATCTGGACTCTGCTGTGTACCGCGCTGGCTGATTAGCCACGTTTAGAGCAGGAAAAACAGCAAAGTGTGGTAAGCTTGTTCACAGGGAGGGAAAGGCAGTGCAGAGTGTCTATGGCCACTGCTGTGTCTGCATGTCTTCTCCGCTGGCTGCTGTAGCCTGCTGCTGCATGGCTTTATTTATACGCTGTCATGTTGAATCACATTTCAGAATGCATAATTTAATACAGTGCCGGCTGTGCTCTGTGTCAATTTAACACACAGTGTACAGTCGTGTTATATCTCAAACAATTCTAGACTGTGTCAGCATTATCTTTGAATTTGCCCGTTTTCGTTTCAGATTCACTTTTATTGTAAGTGAGTTATTCTTGTCAAAACTCATTTGAAACAGCTTTTATAAGAAATGACAACAATGCTAACAATATTCTTATATGCGGGTTGAATGAGTAACACTGAGCAGATTTTTGCAGTCTGATATAAGTTTGATAAATAAATGTAGGAGGAAGCTCATTCATAATGACTTCTGATGGACACATTTTTTTTTTTTAAGTTTAAATTTCCCTAGAGTGCAAGAGGTGGGGGGAAATGTAGATTGGACTGACCTGACCTGAATTTTTACAATGAATAGAGAAGTGTAATTTTTAAACTTAGATTAATGATTCAAATTTTAAATTGGAAAACGGGCTTACAACTTTTTATGCTCTTGCGGTTTAAACCATTATGCATTTGCCGAGTGCTCTGGAGTTGCCGTCCCCCGCGCTCAAAAACTGTGTTTTGCTTCTTGCTCCTATGGTCGAATGTCTGAGCTTCACACAGAATGATGCATGTGCAGTTTGACACTAGAAAGGCTGCTTTCACATTCATCCGCTGAAAGCCAAATGTCAGTCTGTGCTTTTTGAAAAGTCCAGTGGTGAAGGAAGATTTGTCAGAAATAGTGTGGAAGCCAATCCTGTTTCATTATTCATCTTACTCTAAGTTTGATGGCAAGAAGGAGACATGTTGTTTTCAGTGGTTAAACTTTTGAAATTAAATATTTGCATATTCATGGAATCAGGAGACACACGAGATATAATTAATTTATATTAATGGATCAAATGGCTAAAATGTGAAGTGCCACACTCATGGAGAATAATTATGGAGAATGTCCTCAGCTCAGATCAAATCTAGCTGATAAAAGGTCCATGTTGTGTTTACAACTTACCAAAAGAAATAAACTGACTGAATAATATGAATAATGAAACGAATAACATCACTGGCAGCAGGTCTTTTTGTTTAATTGCCTTAGCGTCTGTGGTTGTCCATTAAAGCAGGACGTCACTGAACCAGGAGCATAAAACTAATGAGCTTGTGGATTGCGCTCAGTGTCACTTCAACGAACTATTCTTGTGCCTCAGTGGTTCCAGACACGTCAAAGTCAGCGTAGCAGTCATGAGTCAACACTCCACCTGTCAGGAGAGTTGTCTACAGCAGCCCTGGAGGAGCTTTGTTCAGTCTGAGGAAAATATCCCCTGATGATTCCCTCTGGCATCACCGACAGGTTTACATTTTTGTTTTTCAATGAAACGCCTCCCCGACTGTTGGATGGATGGCTGTGAAAGTCAGTACAGATGTTTATGCTGTCGGGATGTGGAGCAGGTGTGTTTTCCTCAGATTGCCTTCTTGGCTGCTCAGCCATAATCGGCACTGAGTATAAATAACTAAAAGGAAAGTGGAAATAGCATAAAACGTTAAAAGACATTGACTGATATGTCATTTTCTTTATTGCCTCATAGTATAACTGCCTAAGTCAGGTTTTTTTTTGGCCAAATTGAGATATTTGTGTAACTTTATTCTCCTACCACTACTCCATCATCCTGTCTTTCTGCCTACATGTATGTCATTGGCCAATCACAACACTTATTAGAATCCAAAACCACTATTTGCCTAAGTCATACATTTGACCTAGGCAGTTTTGATGCAAGCAAAATGGTGGAGAGGAAGAAGCGTCTGACCACAAAGTGAAGCCTTAGCTCTTCTCTTTGATTCATTTTCATCTGCTAAGAGTTGATATTTCTTCAGTTTTCTAGACACTAAATGTAATTTCAGTCAAACAAAGGATTATGGCCTGCTTTAAGGTGTGATAGATATTGTACGTATATGTTCATATAAGACAAAATTGCCTAAGTCGAGGCAAGTAATTTTTATTTGTTAGACAACTTATATGTGGGACTATTTCTTTTTGCATATTTGTTCACCAATCTAGTTGAATGTACTATTAAAATATCAATAAAAATACCAACAAATATCACAAAAAATACACATGTAACAGGCATTTATGCTATGAGGCTAATGATTTCTTATAGCAGGCAAGCAATTTTTAGCAGGATCCTTCATCGGTGTGTGGTAAAAAGATGGAAAAAACACACCTCTTTATCTATTTGTATTTTATATTTAAAATTCCTGATGCTCAGAGTATGAATCCTCACACTGGTGATTTCCTGACTTCTTTATCTAGCGCCGCGGGCAGCTCTTAATTTCAGTTTGGTGTGAAACATTTGGCAACTCTTGCTGTCGGTCCCACGTGTGTCTCGCTTGCCCTCCCAGCTTGCCTTTGATTGAGCTTGCACAGCTGCTGCTGCATTTGCTTAAGTGACTTTAACACTCTGCTGTCCAGCCATGCTCAGTACACTGGTTTGTCTCATCGGTTCCCCCCCCTCCTCCCTCCCTAACCCTACAACCCCTTTCCCCAGTGCACACAGGGAACTAAAGACCTGCTGGAGTCGGCCACCCGCTCCCCGCTCCTGTCCGCCCCGTGTCCCCAGGGGAAACCCCACCTGGCCCACGCCCGTCCGGATACCGGCCCGGCGGTGGATTCCGACCCCTCGCCGGAGCTCTCCACAAGCTGCGGGGCCCGCCGTACCTCGGGCGATGCCTCCCCCCCGCGTCACGCCAAGACCCGGTCGAAGAAAAGCAAAAGGGTGGCTTTGCATATCCCTAACCCCGCCTTCGAAGACCCCGCTTCCCCTCCCTCTCCAGACACGGGCCCCGGCTCAAAAGGCGGCCCGGGCTGGAAAAACGCCAGGTCCCCCCCGTTGCCCTGACTGATCTTTATGGCGAAGATGTGCGTTGTTCAAAGCTTGCATGCTGTAACACAGTCAGTCACAGTTCCAAGTGGTATGATCTTTTTTTTTATTATTGTTTGTTGCTTTTCTGACAATCGTGAACATGGAAAACAAAAGTTTCTGTTACTGCTCAACCTGCAGTGGAAACAGAGGAGATCGGATGTGAACGATGGAACTCTGCCTTTGGTGAAGGATGAGAAGCACTTGAAAGGATGAAATCATTAAGATCTAAGGATTTAAGGCATTCTGTTGGAACCATGTGTCTTTCTGATGATTCTCATGTAAAACATGAATTTTACCAGCATGTCAAACCCACCAAATATTGTAAAATAGTGGCTTTGATGTATCAGGTGGAGCTCGAAACATCAGTATCCTATTCGAAAAGCTTTTGCACGGAGGGATATAGCTCTGAACTTGTCTGCATGTGCATACTTTAAGGGGAAAGTCCATCCTAAATATGGAATTCACATATGTCACTTCTATGATATCGTGCAGCTCATTTTGTAGCGTACCAATTTGTCTTTAAGAGAGACAGTTTGTACTGAAGATGTCATCTTCAGACATGAGTCAGAGGACTTGGACAGCAGCCATCTTAAAGTTCTTCATTCAAATCAGTGTCCTTTGGATGTCCTGTGCAAATGAGAAATCCTTGTTAAGGTTCCCCCAGTCTCTAAACTCTGCTAGAGGGATAAACACTGTGCTTATAAAAGATGTGCCATCATTTCTGATGACGGCAGTGGATGCAAGGCTGCACTGACTGTCCCCTTATTTACTGTAAAGAAAATTAATTTGTGGAAATTTGATAAAATACAAATAGGTCTGGGCCACACGGTGGTGCAGGGGTTAGTGCTGTTGCCTCACAGCAAGAAGGACTCTAAATTGCCCGTAGGTGTGAGTGTGTGAGTGAATGGTGTGTGTGTGCCCCACGATTGGCTGGCAACCATCTGGGTGTATCCCTGCCTCTCGCTGTAATGCGCTGGGATTGGCTCCAGCAGACCCCTGCGACTCTAATGAGGAATAAGCAGGTATAGAAAATGACTGACTGACAAATAGGTTCAATATTCAGCTCAATCAGAGGGAAACGTTGACAGTTTCCATTTCTGCACAACCACAAATACACTACCATTCAAAGGTTCGGGGTCAAAGGGGTTATCTTTAAACTAATCAGAAATACACTATACATTGCTTGTGTGGTAAATGACTATTCTAGCTGCAAATTTCTATTTCCAGCAACTATCACTCCAGTGTTCTAATAGTACAATATGTTTGCTCATTGCATCAGAAGGCTAATGGATGATTAGAAAACCCTTGTGCAATCATGTTAGCACAGCTGAAAACAGTTTAGCTGGTTAGAGAAGCTAGAAAACTGACCTTCCTTTGACGAAAGGAAGGAAAAAAATAATTTCAGATACAAATAATTATTTCTAACCTTGTCTTGACTATATTTTCTATTCATTTCACAACTCATGGTGGTAAATAAAATGTTACTTTTCATAGAAAACACAAAATTGTCTAGGTGACCCTAAACTTCAGAACAGTAGTCTACATTGAATGACAACGTTTCAGATGTGGAGACATAGTTTTAGTTTTGGAGGATAGGGGGATGACTCAATGCTTTGGAGTTGGAAAAGTTGAAGGAGACCCCTGGTTGACACCACTGTTTTTTTCCCTTCTATTTTTCAACTGATAGCATCTGCAGAAACATAAACTATCAACATTTCCCTCTGGCTGGGTGTCGTAATTCGATCCAGTGAAGCATAATGTCAACATAAGGGCCTTCGAGAGGAACCAGCCTGGCGATTAGTTACTCTTTTTATATTTTTCCCGTTCCGTGGTGGTGCCCCATATCTTTTGCATTACTTCATCGGGAATACTGTTCTTGGTTTACACTGATGCAGAATGTGTTTCCAGAACACTTGACTTTATATACTGTAGCATTCTGCTCTGAAGTCTCCTAATTTAATTCACAGACACGTGTCATCCTGAAGCGTAGGCCGTTGAATGAGCCACCAAACAAACTTTCACTGGCTAGACAGCTAATTAGCTGCTCAGCTGCAACTCATTAAGCAGCTAAATAAATGCACCTGCCAATGTCGTTTTGGCCGCCCATTTAGACGCCGGTGTGGTCCTTCAGTACGGCTGCTAACAAGCTGCAGTTTAACATTGTTTATTTCCAGTTCCGCTGGTGGGATTCAGCCTTCCAGCTGCTGTCAATCAAATGCTGAGATGTTTATCCAGCTGTTGCAAAATTAATTCAACAAGATAATTTTTTTTAAATGACACACTCTGACATTATTCTTTTTGCTATGAAAGCAGGATGAGAGCAAGTTTAGTTGGACAGGCCGCATTCAAGCAACTGGACTATGCTGGTTGCTCTCTGGGAATCTGGGCAAAACATTATATCCAGGGGTCAGGTTCACAGTTTAATACAGTGTTAACCAGTGGTTGAGTTAAATGTTTCTTTAATAACAGGAAACATATGAAGGACTGAAAACTGCCATAGTCAAAAATAAATAAGTAAGCCATTTGCTAAAATCATTTAGGTTAATTTTCCTCATTAATGTATACATAGCATCCCATATTGACAGAACAACACAAAATTGTTTTTTTTCCCAGATTCATTAAAAAAGAAAAATGGAATTATTCAGCTGTCAGCTGTGCTAACGTGATTGCACAAGGGTTTTCTAATCATCCATTAGCCTTCTGATGCAAAGAGCAAACACATTGTACCATTAGAACACTGGAGTGATAGTTGCTGGAAATGGGCCTCTATACATTTATGTAGATATTGCACCAAAAACCAGACGTTTGCAGCTAGAAGAGACATTTACCACATTGGCAATGTATAGAGTTAGATATAGAGAGAGGATTATATGTAGCTCAGTGAGATGAGGGTCTAGAGACTAAATAAAACTAAAGGTAGGTACAGTTTGAGCCATCTCTGAAATGAAATAATATATAAAGGGATGTCCTGAACTGTTATAGCTTCTGCAGGGGAAAGTCTCTGGATTCTGGAGATGGTAGGTATTTTACACTATTAAACACTGCCCATTTTGACCTTCTGCTATTTTTCCTCTTTGGAGCTTCCAGAAAGATTAGATGCTGCTCCTTTCACAAAGATCATCTCCAGGATGAGCTGATCCTTCAGCTTGTCTGCATCCTTTTGGTTCACAGCTATCATTCTTTGAGCTGCCAGCATCCAGTTTTAATGTCAGTTGAAATAACGGGGGCTGTTCAGTTGTTTATTTGGTGACTCTTGATGTTCTATTCCTGTTGACATCTTTTACTCCTATCAAATGTACAATCCTGATAACCAAAATAGCAAAAAGCATAAATTTAGCTTTAGGGTGGAGTTTCCCTCTAAACAGGTTCAAAGAGCAGAGTGAAATAAGTGTGTGCCAGTTGTGTCAGTGTGTGGGCTACTGTTGTTCAGATTCCTGTGCTGTAAAAATAGCAGCAAATGCAACTGCATGATATCAACAAGACACTTTGTTTTATGTTACTTTTGTTAATCTGTTTAAATGCCCTTTTTTTAACATTTCAGTCAAGTCAATTTCCATATCCACTTGCTCACACCCTGTGTCTCAGCAACAGCAACATTTGTTCCTCTCCCTAAAAGAAGTTTGTTTTTTTTCTTTGTGTGCTTTGACAAAATCCAACAACACATTTGTGATCTCTGTGTGTGTGTGTGCGTGTGTGTGTGTGTGTGTGTTGATTTGTTCTCAGGTGGAAAGCTGTAACACACAGGAGGAGTTAAATATTCAATATGCAAGTTCTATGTGACATTTATCATGTTTGTTCCACAATGTAAAACAATGGCAATAGTTGCACAACAAAAATGCACTTGTCCCCATGCACTAAAATCTAGGCACTCACACGCTGTTGGTCTGCAGAGTGTTAACACTGAGTAGAGCAGCGTCACTTCATGTGCAGTATTTGCTGTGTCAGAACGTCATGACGACAACCTTCCGGATGCCGGCGAGAGCAAATGCAAGTAATGCATTTTCAGGAAAGAAACATTGTAATGTATTTGTACTGACTGTGAGGTTATTTTCACCTTTATCTTATCGAAATAAAGGAAAATCAAGCTCAGTTTTGTCTGTTTTTATGCTACTTTAATTGCAGCATTTGGCCACAGGATGGCACTGATGTCCTGCAAAAGGCTTCACTTAGATACTCTATTCAGTCAGCCAATGGATTAATACTCTAAATTGCTATTGATCTATTGAACTTCAGCTGTTTTCTCTCACTTTAAGTTTTCTATTCATCATGCTTCTCATTCTATCCCTCTCCTCCGTTTGTAATTGACACAAATTCAATATTGGTTCAGTTTTCCCTAGATTGTGTACATAGTAACTGAAAATGATTTTATGGTGAGTGCTATTTACATTCTGCACTCAGTGTAAACACAAGGCCAGGAAACTTCATTTGTTTATATACACAATTAAAACAAAGGTGCTACTTTTAAAAAACCCTAATACAAACTATTACACATGATGTGATACAGTTAGAAGAAACCACTTAAGAATTAGGAAAGAACACGTCTAAATAAAATAGGACAGTTAAAATGTGTAAAAGTTACAGAGCAGTGACCAAAGGCTTCAGTCTTGATTTAGATGAGAGTTGTAGCAGGCAGGATTTTTTTTTTTAACTGGGATTTTGTTCCAGATATGTGGAGCATAACAAACTGAGCGCCGTCCCAGACGACCTGAGAGGTCTGGATGGTTTATGTTTATATGTTTTATAGGGGATCAGCAGGTCAGGGCCCGTATTCACAAAACATTTCATCTAACTTCTCAGAGGACTCCTATATAGCACTGAAAGTTCCTAGGTAAGAGTTTCCTCCTAAAAACCTGTGCACAAAAGCGCAGAGACAAACTTTTACCGATGAACTCTGAGAACTCTGACGCTAAAGGGTTGGTAACAGTTGACACCGTTGCCATGGATGATGTCATGTTTCACAAAACTGTGATTGGCTGGTTTCTGTCAGTGAATTCATGATAGACAAACTAGGGGTATGTTGCCATATCCAAAAAAATAAAAAAAAAATAAAATAAAATGTAGTGTTACTGATTTAACATGAAGCACATAACAGGAGCTTTGGCCCTACAATATGACTCCTGAATTAACTTGATGAATATGTTTTTTTTCTTTTTATAGCTGGGACACAAAAACAGTCATTAATGATGTTCATGTTTAATCAGTCACAGGATTATATAAAGACAGAGACTTTCATAATAATAATAATATTAAAAAGAGTATATACTAATGCTACATACTAACAACAATAATACAAATGGTAATACAAAAAAAACCCCATCTAATAATAGTAATACAAAAATATAAGTACCTATAATTGTAATACAACTACTAAATAACACCACACAACAAAAATTATACTACTACTATAAATTGTAGTAAATAACTGTCTTTCAGGGTCAGCAAGTGCTAATCATGACACTCCTCTTGATTAGGAAAATACCTTTTTAAAAAATCTGTACTATTACAATTCTACAGTTTCATTCCTTTTTCTAGTTGATACTTTTATCCAAAGTGATGCAAACCAAGAGTTAATATTCTGAAAGGTTTCTAAACGTTAACAATTGTGAGTTGAGTTGCAGGCAGCAGTCATTTTAAGCATTGTTTGGGATTTGTGCATCCTCTTCCTGATTTCCTCATCCTCTTCCTACTTCTAATCTTGCAAAGGTTTATGGGATGGTTTTAGCACTAAAGGTTTAGTACTATACTAAAAAGTATCAAAAATGTAGGACTGACATGCCTTAAAGCTACTTTTAGCCTTTAAGATGTTTTGTGAATACCTGCCTTGATATATACTCTAACCTTACACATTGGTGCAAATGTCTTCATCATTATCCATTCATCCAACAATTTCCATACTTATCCTGAGCAGGGCGCACCCTGGACAGGTCGTCAGTCCATCACAGTTTCCATTAACACATGTGAGGGCTCTCACACCTTCAAAATTCAATAAAACCATTTGGATGAGGGAAAAAAAAAATTCTAATATTCAATCTGCAGCGCGTGACCTTCTCTTCAATGAGCCCATGTGTGACTCTCTCTCTGTGGTTTTAAACTTGACAGGACAGAGGAAACTCTCCAGTGGAATCAAAATTGGACTATTAGCTTCTGGAATAGTCTTTAGACTTTGATGGAGATTTATCAGGAGGACGCTGCTTTTTGCCAAATAATTTCACTGCATGAACCTGAGCTGTCTAATAGCTGACATTTTGGAGGTGTGGAACAGTGGTTCTCAAAAGTTTTAAGGTCAAGGACCCATAAATTCACAAAAAACTAGACCTTGGACCCCATCTCATAAGATTTTTGCCTTTAGATGTTTTATAACAGAATATGTAGGAAACCGAAGCCAAACGGGGGACTGAAACTGCCATAATCAAGAACAAAAAAATAAGTAATAAGTAATAAATAATGACTCAGAAACAATATAAATAAAATGCTTAAATAATGACTTATTACACAAATAAATATCCATGTCCATATTTATTTAAATTTCCATTTAATTAATCATAATATTAATTTGTATATTATTTTCCCATTTATTTATGTTTCTATTTTATTTATTATTGAATTATTTTAAAATGTATGTATTTGTTTATGGATTCATTCCCCCCATTCATTTTCACCATTTTCAACTCAATATATAAAATGGCACTCCTCTATACCAAGGGTTCTACATTCTGTCATTATGAAAATATTGGGAAAATAAATTATTATCCTGTTTTTTGGGAACCTGCTGGCACCCCACTTTGAGAACCACTGGTGTAGAAGAACACAGAACATTCATTACCATTAGATCCTAATCTATCCTGTGGTCTGGAAATTGAAATAATCACTGAGGTGGTTGCTGTGCCTTGTGTGTAAATGCACACAGCAGCGCTCTCAATGGGAAGATGCACTTATCGTTTTTGCAGCGGGAAGCATCCCTGCAGGTGCTTAATAATCCAATCTGGGTATGAGTTGCATATTAATGCTATGTGTAAAGGGTGATTTAGATGCAACTTACAGTAATCTTAGTTTGTGACTCAAGTGAGACAGCGAAGCACAGTTCAGTCAAAGGAATTACTCATTTGTTTTTGATTGAAATTGTTGTTTTAAGGAGGGACATCATATTCAGTAATGTAGGTATTCAGGAATGTTGGCCTGTTGGCTTCGTGCAGCCTTGCAGCAGTGATTAATGTGCCACGTCTGAAATTCAAGTGTCAAGTGTTTCTCCCCTTGTAAAGGAAGGCAGTTCAGTTCATGACTCCTACAAAAGGTTGGACTCATAAATTCTGTCAATACCTCAGAAAACTCCAAGTGCAAATGCCACAAATATCCTGAAAATCAGTAGTAGTATGTCTGGATTTTTTTTAATACTAAATTAAAGGACCTGAGTATTTCTTACACCACTGTTTTTTTCAGTAGATCTTGGAGACTTAAACCAAGTTAAGTGGAGCGTAAATATTTGACGCAAGTACACTCAAAACACTACGAATGTATGATAATGTCACTTCATGTATACCGGGTGTTTAAACTATCAAGAGTTTGCACACGTTCAGCATTACAACTTCATTAAATAGAGGCCAGATGTTATGTTTTCAGCTAATTCCGCTGACCCTAAGTGGCCAGAATACAGCTGAGTACAACAGTGGTTTATATTTACAGAATAAATAGAATATTTAGAGAATAAATTATCCCTTACAATAAATATGGATGAAATTACTGCTGCTCTCCGGTGGTGTCTGACACTTAATCAGGCAAGAATCTTCGAATATTTTTTCATAAACATTATACACGTGACACTCTGAAGTGAACATGTGTATTTTCTTATACATTTGCTCTACTGTAAACCACACAGTGTATAATCACGCTCCTCAATTGCTAATCCTAAACAATTCCAGTCTGCATAACCCATGTTTACATCTTAAAACATTGACCGCATATAATGTATTATGACATTGTCATTTGTCTAAACACCCTCTGAATAAACCTTGTGGGATTATCATTAGAAATTTATGCATCAACTGCATAAAGCGCTGCACGTCACTGGTTATAATATCTTTTTCCGGCTGCCCTAAGTAGTAGTTACCTGCTGTGCGCCATACATGTGCAGAAAAGCAGGGCTCCCCTCTTGCCACTCAGGAATGTCAAGACAAATTAAGCTGCTCCGGGCCAAAAGAGTCTGCCATATTTAATGAGTTCCTTGAAGGAACAAATAAATGTTTATGGAGAACCGTCAGTTAATGTAGCTGATCTCCCTTTTGTAGTGTGTTGTGTGCGGCTGTGTCATGAAAACACAGCGCTGTTGCCGGGGAGATACCCCCCCCCCCGCTTACTGAGTGGGATCTTTGTCTGTGTATTCGGCTTCAGGTGAAAACTTTTCATCGCCCTTTACTATGCATTCATGTCTTGGCACCGATAACGTCTCATCAGACGGCGTGACCTGCTCTCATTCAGTAGTATCGTCCCTCCCGTGCTGCTCGTCTGCAACCGCACGTGCCAAAGTTAAGAAGGGGGAACATTTCCTGAATTTTATTGCTGGTGTGAGTAAGTAACAGTGTTTGAAAACAGACTACAGCTCCAAGACTATATTCAATATTTTACTATTTTTGCCAAAACCTATGTTCAGTCGATTCTTTTAGAAAAACCTTTGGGTCACCAATAGTCTCACACGAATGAAGTTGAAATTTAGTCAATGGAATTGTTTTAGGGTTAGGCAGTTCGAAGTGTTTCTTGTTGATTTTAAGCGGCCAGCCTGCCTAACAACCCTGAATATCTTTAACCCATAAGAAACCACATTTAAAGGGAAATGGTCTGGAAAATTCCCCAAACAGCTTTATCCTTAACTTAAACTCATTCAGGCCCTAAATGACATATATTGAACAGCCTGGTGTAGTCATGTGACAGTGTGTGAATCTGTGTGGCTAGGACACCATTTCGAAAGTGGTAGTGTACTTGGTGGACAGGTGTGAGATGGATGACTAATTTCAAGTAGCTTGATTTTTATTAATAAAGGTAAGTTTCACCCCATTTAACAACTTGTTAAACCAATTGGTTTTGGTCCTTTTCTGACCATGATTATTGAATAAATTGATATAAAAGAAGTTAGGTAATATTGTCATTGCATACTGTATATGTCACATAAGCCTTTTAACCTTAAAATAGTCATGGAAAACCTCTTGTGATGTATATGTCAGAGTAAGAAAAATGGTAACTGCACAATTCATTTAGCTCATTTACTTATATTTGAATTAATATAGTTTCTGTTCAAATAATTTTTTGTTTAACCTAACCAGCAAAATCATAACTGCAATATATGGAAATAAAAAGACAAAATATGTCTTTTAAAACTGCCAAACTGATGAAGAATGCATTTACCAATGTGACCAATGTGAGATATATGTAACATTACAGATCTCAGATGCTGGGGGGTTAGTATTTTAAAAAAAAAAAGGTTTCAGAAATGTGTCCCATGTAGTCTTTTTGGTCTGTTTTATATCCCCCGTAATTTGGGTCCAAAATTGGGTCCAGGTTCTTTAAGGTCAAATATTAAATGCATCTCTACAATACCTATCATTGAATCCCTATTCATCCCATGACTGTCCAAAGTAACATAGTAGATTGCAAATGAATTGCACATTTTTTAAACTGGAACTTTTTCCAGTCCTTTTTTTCCCTTTAAAACCATAAATCAAATCACATAATGCAATTGTGTCCAACCTCGCATGGGAAAAATAAAGGCTCACAAAAAAAACATCTGCTTGAAGAAAATAGAACAAACAATACATAAAGTGAGCAGAAAACAGTGGAAAGCGAGCGTGACAAAGAAGAGGACTCTTTGGCTCTTTGGTTGGAGATGATGGTGGCTCTCCATTGTTGGACCCTAACCCTAATTAGTTTACACAGATTCTTGTTCACAACATGAACTGACATGCAGGCTGTATCCACATTGATCTGTTTCTGTTGAAAACTTGCTGATCGTGGGCTTGTCTGTGGGTTTCCCCACTCCTAGATTTCACAGACAAGATAAATCACCTTGTCACTATTGGAATCCAACTCACACTTTGTCAAAACCCCATATTTTCTCCCCTTATCTTCCAGCCCCTCCCACTCCACCATGCAGTTAAGAACTAGCACCAAAAACGTCACAGAACCTCTAGGACATGTCATCTATGAATCAGACTGATTCCTGGGTTCCAGGCTGCAAAACTGATATCAATAATGTTCTCCAAAGAAAAGTCATTTTTATTAAGTATAGCATATCAACCTCGAAACATACCTGTGTCTCCTAGTCTTCCACAGCCATCCGAGGAAAACTGGCTGGGTCCTTGTGGGCAACTTTTTTAATCAGTGATTTTATTATTTAACACAACCATTATTTTTGTTTTCACCTGAAACATGGATAACTGAAACAATGGCAACCATTCCCATTGAGTCAACCCCTCCAAATGAGTGAGACTCGCATGAGATGGAGTTGGCATTTGTTTAATATCTCCCTCAAATGAAAACAGATGTTTTATGGACAATTTGATTCATTTGATCATGTTGCTCTTTAGTTAAATTCCTCCCCCCCCAGGCAGTTTTCTGAATATCTACAGGTCACCTGTATATTGTGCAAACATTGGTATGACTTTTCTGAACTGCATTGATTTCGACTGTTTTTTATCAGTGATGATTTTAACATTCCCTGTAGAGCTAAAGAACTGTGTTGTGTCCTTGAAGATTATGGATTAATTTAACATGTGAGGGAACCAACAAATATCAAAGGTCACACTTTGGATCTAGTCATCTCTAAATGTTTGAACATTTCTGAGATTGAGGTATCTGATCTGGTATCTGAAAGTGTTCAGAGGTAATCTCAAATAGGTCCATCACTGATAACACTAGAGAAATATTTATGCAGGCCTTCTCTCCTAGACCTGCCCTCCCCTGCATTACAATAAACAAACTTGTGAACAGTTTTTGATTTCTTCCCCTTTCAATCAACTGTTATTAAATTGTACCTTGATCCTTTCATGTTCTATTTAATGCACTTTAAATTGTGTTGAAAGGTGCTATACAAATAAACTTGCCTTGCCTGGCAAAAGTGGTTGGCTGCAAGCAGAGTGGTGGCAGTGCAACATGGTGCGCTTCATGGAGGGAGACCCGCTCCTACTGTAGATTAAAATTTAAGATTAAAAAATAATTCCTTTTCAAAGGCATTCATAGTGTTCCACTGTTGACTTCTTGCACGACTGAAAAGTTCATTTTTGGTCTCTCAGAAATTGCAAGTAAATGTGCTTTATAGGCTAAATCTGTTCATGAATGGTTTTGAGGGAGCTGCTGTTGGCAGGAACCTTATTGTCTGTCGGCCAGTTGCGTCAGTAGCTGCATACTTCATGTCTTCTCTGTGTTATATTCATATTTACGACCAAACCCCAGCAGAGCCGGTTGCGCCTCCTGTTTAGTCAGTTTTTTAAACAATACTCATGCACCTGTCATTCAAATGTGAAATGACTGTGATTAGTACATCCTTCAGTTAACACCTCTAGCAGATGCTTCTGCAATTTCTGCTTTATATTTACTTACTGGCGTGTGTGATTCAGACAGGTTCAGTCCAGTTCAGGAATTCCTCCATTCAGCACCATCTTTCTCAGGGGGAAATGGTTGATTTGTCACATATCCAAAGCATCAACACAGATGTTGGGAGAGAGTCTCCTGCTTTGAGAAGATTTACGCATATCTGTAAATTCACATATCCACGGTTGACTCAATTCCACTAAATACTGACTTCTGTCTCTTCCAATCTGTGAGTCCCCAAGCAGATAAGTGTTTGGTCTCACTATCATTTATTTTTTCTGCATTGTTTGATATTCAGAGGCAGGCTGTCAGACAGCCGGCAGATGGAAATTGTGATGGAGCACCTGGAGGCCACGTGTTGCCTGGATAGGAGCTGGAAAGAGCGTTTGCTTATGAATTTGTGACAATGTTGAGAGAAAAAAAAAATAGAAATACAAAAAACAATAATTTCTCAATTTGGGTTTTTAGATTTCTTTCCCTTCTCTTCAACTTTCAAACCTTTGCCTCCTCCTGTGCACTGTGACAGAATCACTGTGTCAGGTTTTTTGTGGTGCAATTAGCATAAACTGTGGCCGACTTAGCGGTGTGGTCTGGCATCACCTCACTCATCTCACCACATTCTGTTCGGCTTCCAACACTGTGTGGGGTCTGCCAGCATGAAACCCTGCTGAATAGATGGGGGCTAAACATACAGGTGAAAAGGGGCTTTCTTTCCTGCAGTGAGAAATCACATGCAGCCGCTTGACTCAAGCAGCAGAATAATTGATTTTGCTTTATGGGCATGAAAGTCAGAGTGTTTGTGCAATTTCCTGGAACCAAAAGACCTGTTGAAAGCAGTTCCGCTTTTAGATCTGGAAATAATTTAGACGATGAAAAAGTTAGGCAAAATATTACCATTAGGCTACTGCTTATATTTCTACTACTATTTAGATTTGAGTGATGAAATCCTAATTCTTGGGCCTTAGCTAAATGTCTGGTACTGATTTGGCAGCAGTGCTTTTTAATCTGCTGACCGATGGGGAGAAAAGGTAGCTGCCCGTCATTGGCCACAATCATTGGAAAAGCATCGGAATACTTAAAATATTTGTCTGGTGCATTAAAGAAAAAATAATCTAGGTGTCAAATGCATTAAAAAAGGGGGAGTACTACAGTAGGAAAGCCATTGCTACTAGCAATCAATATCCAATAATCTGACTGACCAACTGGTAGTTGACATGCATTGTGGGTGATGTAGGCACCAGGTTTTTACAAGATGATTGCAGGAAAACTATGATATTTCTGCTGCATCACTGTAAATTCTTTAAATAAACCAAAAACAATACAGTCCATCACAAGTCCAACAATTTTCTGGGAATTTTATATCCACGAGAAGTGCTTTCATATGGGTAGCTACCTGTAGTTACAAGCTGTAGTTTAGATGGTAGACACATTAACAAATGGGTTATGTCTTCTTAATATTTTTAATTATATTTGCCTTTGTGTATGAGGTGCATGTGTGAGAATAGACAGTAGAGAGGTCTAGGGAGGATGGTTTGCTGAGGAGAAACCAGTAGCTAAGGAGAGACAACACACTGCACACAGAGACATGAGACAACAGAATAAATTATAACTTTTCTCTGGTGCCATTGTTCTTTCTTTTATCGATTGTCTGTTTGATTTTTTGTATTGTATTCCCCCCCATCTCTGACCAAATAATTGTCATCTTTGAAGTTAGATTTTTATTTGAATTCCCTCTGATTAACTCAGAGTAGTGCCAAAGGATGTCAGATGGTTACATTTGCTGGGAAAGGATAAAACCACAGCTGACTCTCAAAGTAATAGAGCACAATGTGTTTTAATATGTGGAGGATAAATCAAGTCCTGTTAATACCAATGTACCAATGAAAGTAGTATAAAAGTGAACACATGTTGGGCTTTTTGACCTTGGGAGGTTGTTGGGAAGGTTAGTGACTATGGAGGCTACAAATGGACCTAGGCCTTTGGTCGGGCCTTCCGTGCAAGCCCAACCCAGAAGCAGAAAATAAGAGGCCTAAAATAGAGTAAAGGACTGCAATTCTGTCAATGAGCCGTGTTGTGTGAGTAAAAATAATCCAGTGGGAAAATATAATCAAAGGGCTCTCAACTCCTTATCCGCATTTGACTGCATTCAAGTCAAAATGAAGCTGAAAGGAAAGGGTTGGATTTCCCAGTGTTTGCAATACTATTAGGCAAGTGTGAGATGAATAAAGGAAAAAGAGAAATTGTTTCAACCAAGCTGAGAGCTGAAGAAAATGTGTGAACCAATTAAACTCAGATTCTTCTATTTAACCCTATTTAAACCCTATTTAATTAGGCAATCCGGAAACCAAATCCCCCCCAAAGAAATTTAAAAATTAACCAATTGTTCTTTTATTCACCCTGGTCTCTGGGCTTTCCTAAAATGCAAATACGCTCTCACACAAAGAGATAAATTAGATCCATGAAAAGATATGTGTAGGAGTGAGGACAAAACACAGGAAGCAGTCTGACATTGAAATAGCAGGACACAAAGTACAGTAAGGGTGTTGTGGTTGAGGTGGTGAATGGGCAGATACATTGGCCTTTAATTCATGACTTTTACCAAGAAAACACTGTGAGTCAAGTTTTAATTTCAAGCTAAAGGTTTTTGTTGTTTTACCATAACCAAAGCCTCTCCCTAACTTTACCCAAAATTGTTTTTGTTGCCTAAGCATAACCATAGCCTCTCCTGAACCATAAATATAGTTGTTTAAGTTCTACAACCTTAACCCAAACCATACCCAGAGCAATTTAATTAACACTGGCTTTTAATATAAAAAACAAATAAACCCCCCCAAAAAACAAAAAACAAACAAACAGGCACATACAGTGGACAGTCTTTAGTAAACCTGGCAACACATCATTTAGATTTCTGACTTTGTACTTATTTCATAAAATTTGCAAGTTCTCAGAAAGACAGAAAAAGACCTTGGGAAAAGACAGAAAAAGACCGTTTTGATCTTTGGGAGGAGAAATTGGGTTAAAGTTTGGATACCTGGAACCTTATCTGGAAAAAACTAGTAAATAGGGTAAAACAAAGAAAAAAAAATCTCTTACTGTGAAGGGGACTCGTGGCGTAGTGGGTTGTCTAGTGGCTGTTCTAGTTGAGCTAGCTTGACCTCATGTGGTGCTAACTACTAACAAGCTACGAGTCCCAAATGTCTATCACATGGGTCTCAAACCCTGGTAGTGGAGAGCCACTGTGGGTGCAGGCTTTTGTTCCAACCAACCAGTATGGAATCAGGTGTTCCAAACTGCTTGTTTGGAACAAAAACTTGCACCCACAGTGGCTGCCCAGGACCAGGGTTAGAGACCCATGGTCTATCACATCAAAAAATAAACTAGGGATGTATAGGAATGAAAAGAAAACTATGCACTCAAAGTAGCTGCAAGATTATGAGGGCTGCATTGGCAAAGCAATGTGAGAACAATCCAAAATGAGTCTATAAACCTAAGGCTTTAGTATTTACCATATTTTCTTTGTTTCAATTTCCAATAATAAAGTGGATGCCATTTGTATTATTATGCTAATGATGCCAAGAAGACAGGTTAAAGACTAATTTATGATTCATGTAGGCAATTAGCTGTATACAGGTTTCCCTGGCAGCAGGTACAGTACTGCACGGTATGTTTTCCATTCACTGTCTCTAATTGAAACAGCGTTATTATCCACACCTGATTCACTGGTTATCTTGATTACATCATGTGCAACCGGTTACTAAGTAATGCACACGTCTGTGCCCATTCTTGCTATTGTAAAAGACTCTAACATCCGCCACTGATACTATACAATAGCTATGCCCTTGTTTCATGGGCATCCTGAGCATGCCTTCTCAAAAACTGTGCCACCACTCCTTCTATTGATTGTGCATATGACAATGGATCACAAAATGAATGCATGTGTGGTAATCTTCACAGATCAAAAAAGAGGATTTTCCCTATGCTACCGCTACTTAATCCACATTTTCACAGTTTTTTTCCATGCACCCCATGCTATGTTGAACACGGTGTGGTGCCATGGCTCAAATTATCTGCCCACAAGATTTGTGAGAGTGCTCAATCTACATGGAGCTCTAATGAGGGAAGACCACCCCTGAAAGACCCCACTATACCTTTAAGTCAGTTTCCATATGTAAAACCGCACAAAGCTGTATTGTTGCAAGTATTGCACAAGCAACTGTAAATTCACAATTAATAGAGTACATCTGCTTGTCATACGATCTCTGATTAAACACATTAATCACATCTACTGCATTTTCAGAGCTAATGCATTTTCCACTGTCCCATTCATTGCATTGATTACATGAGAGCTTTGAGGGAAAAGTCCTGCCTATCACTCGTGTCACGTGAGCATTAAGTTTCAACATGTGCTAATTGAAAAAAAAAAAAAAAAAAAGATTTATAACAGCAACAGGAACAATACTTGATATGATTATATAGGGTAGTAACTATTTCATCCACTAACACCTCAAAAGGCCTGGCTTATCACTGCATGACTTCAAAGACCTATACTTTGGTCAATCCCGTGACGTATCGTGTGCTCTACTAACATCAAACGAATGGAGTCTGATGAATTTATGTGGCTGTAAAAGAGTTTTGGGCTGAGTGTAAACGGCCCGACATCTGTGCTCAATCTTCACTGTGGCGTGTAATGAGGATCAGAGGGCCTTTGTTCTCTTAGAGAAGAGTGAAGGAGCCAGGTAGGGGGCCTGAGGCTCAGGTAAACCTGTGTATGTTACTTGTGGCTAATGGAAAACATTAGTGGAGGGCTGTGGAGAATTAAGGCTCTGCCACTGAACTGGGGGTCTTACAAGCAGTCTTTAAAGCATGTGGCTGGATCATCAGGGCTTGGCTCTGACCAAAGGTTTGGAATCTCCCACAGATAAAAGCAAGATGTGCAGCTTGAGCCCTGGCCTGAGACTGACATCGTTCATATACATGCTTCGTCTTTGACCTGTTCACGGCTAAAACTGTAGCATGCTATGTATGGTTCAAAGCCATGAGTCAGATCTAAAGACACATTTAGAACATGTCCAATGTGCTGCTTTTTCCTCCACCTGTGTCCCATAAAGTTGTAGAGCTTAAATTTATTGCTCTTAAATGTTGAATGTTATGGCATAGACAGCAGTTAAAGGACAAAATATAAGGGATTCCCCCATCACACCTTTTTTTCTACTGATTCAACAGAGATGGCAAGTATGCATGGACCCCTTTCTCCAAATTTAAAGACAACATTATTATTTAACAATTTTACTGTTAATTATCCTCTGATTCATTCTTTCCTCTGCAGGTTGATCAATCTGTCCTCACAGACCAAAACTGGCCTGGCATCACATACCTCCTATTCCATCAGTCACTGTGTTCTGAGCCTCTCAATTCTTTGCCTAAATACCACTTCAAATTGATATGCATTTATTGTGAAGTACATTTATAATTGATTAGTTACACATCAGAGGCTGTTAACAGAGGTTGTAGGTGCATTGTACTATGGCAAATGTGAAAGTTGTATAAAGCCCTTTGTGGGGATGAAGACTACATGTTTGGAAAAGGTTAGAAATTTAGAAAATGAGGTTAACTATAGCCTGCTCACCGTGGCAAGCTACTATCAAACCACACCTCAGTCTTTACAGAAAAGATTGCATTGTGGATAATGTGGGTGCCAGATATTGACGGTGAATGGAATAAAAGTGCAATATCTCCTTTTCTGCAGCATCAATCCATTGATTGTGATTTAAAAAGATACAAAACAACAACTTTCTAATTATGTGTCCAACAATGTTATCGGAGTGCAGTGTTAAATCATTGGAGTACTCTTTTCATGTAACAAAATCTATAATTTCAAATTACAGGAGCAAAATAGAGCATATTATAAGTATTTCAGGTGGATTGATCATACTGGCTGATGTCTGATCAGGTTAATAAGGTCAATTTCCAACAAAATGTACTTTCTTTGTTATATTGATATTGATTTCCAAAGATTCAAAAAAATTAAACAAGAACATGTATCTTTATCTTTATATTTAGTTAGGACTCTTTGTTCAGGATCAGTTCAGACAGAGAAAATTACTACTTAATGATTCACTCCAAAACCTACAATCCTCCTTGTCTTTTTCCATCATCTATTAGGAGGTATGTAGTCTATAGCTATAGTAGTCTACAGCTATTTAGCTATTTTATTGCCACGGTTCAAACAAGTTCCCCCCCAACATTATTTTTTACACCATCGCTGCTTGTTATTTGTTTAAAGAAATACAAAAAAGACATGTCATTTTTCCTCTATAGGAGAAATGATAACAGTTAGTATGCTCTGGATATGCAAGACTAGGAGATATGTGAAGCAGGAAGATTGAAATTTTCCAATCAGGATTCATTGGTGTATAATTCTGATAATAATTCTATTATGGCTTGTCTTGTGAGGCTTTTGACTGTGACTTAGATTACTGTGTTTCCAACGAAAACCACTTTTCATGCAGTATTTCTGTTATTTTGGTCAAACCTGTACTACATTAACTCATGAGGCAGTTTCTGTCTTTTGAATGCAGCAGCTTACATAAAGCTAAAGTGCCCTGTTAAACCTTTCACCTTTCCACTGAAGCATTCAACACTTTGGTGGTGGCTGTTCGTGGCAGTGTGGATGGTGGATGACGCTGAATCAGCACTGTGTCTTTTGTAAAGGATCCACTAAGAGCTGTGGAAGACACAAGGGTCAAAGAAATGTCGGAACCCTGTAGGGTAAACATAAAAAAAGGCCTCCATGTTATGTAGAAGAGTGCTCCCTTATATTTATAATGATCCTTGAGATTCACCTCAACTTCCTGACATCAAACCACTCATTCAAAGAATTCTCTCACAAGTGAGAAAGCGGGAGCCTTCTTGCCTCAGATCGCCTGGCTCTCAGCAACCAAGGAAGCTAGTTTCCATGAGAAGGTGAATTATGGGCAGCTTGACTGAATTTCTTGTGTGCTACTTCCTTGCATTTGACACAGACAGGCCTTCCATCCTGGAACTTCCCACCTTCGTATGCCTTTTCTCTAAAAGCGACTCCTTTTCTCACCACATTGACTTAACTCCCCGATAGCCACACTTTGTCCCGGAAACCACTTTCAGGATTTCATCTAGTGCAGCAGATGACTTCTCTTGTGCGCTGTAGCCTGACTTCCATCAGCCACACCATCATACGCCCCTGTTCTTCACAACTTTAGTGCCTCTGGGTTTGTCTTCCAGAGACCGATCAATCGCCTCCTGATGTACATCAAAAATTGAGAACCCTGGCTTCTCCCTAACAATTTTATAAGGCTTCCTTTTGACGCTGAAAGTGGAGTCCTTTACTCCCTGCAAAATTTGATTCTCACTGACATATTTTCACATCTGTCTCTTTGTTTTTCAGGAACAAATCCTGCATACTATACCTTTAAAGATTTATTAGCAGAAGTGGTTTAGTTTGTTGAAAGACTGTTGCCTTTCCTTTTACAAAAAAAAAAATGCTGCTTTCTGTGAAACTGCAGGTAAGCAGCTGCATTTTTTTTAAGTGAGAACCGGTTCCACCCTACCTTCTGGCGATGTTATAATGAAGTACATTTAAATCTTTTTTTGACAGCTTGCGTCCTACATTTCCAATAATACACCCTGACATGCGGAAAAGACTGCTTTCCCAAAGTAACTCCTAACACAGACATTGTAATGTCAATGGCGAAGTAAAAGAGGCTACGCTTTTCACCAGAATAAGTGTATTGAATGAATACAAAAATTACATTAGGTGGCTCCACCTTATACTATAAATCTAATCCCATCTGAATAGGGCTGTAATCTGATAGAAGCCAGAGACAGGGAAATTCCAATAATCCAAACCCACAGGTGGATACAATATCAAACCCCAGGAGGGTTTTTTTTTTCGAAGTAATAAGATGAACATCCTGACACAAGACACATCATATCCCTTGGAGACCAGAAGCAGTGCTTCTGTTGCTTCAAAGGCCCAGGCAGGTGTGCACGGATCAGCCTCCAGCATCAGCTATTCTACAGTGATTTGGAGCAAGCGCTGCCACTGTTCTAACTAGACCTGTTAGTTGTTTCATGCTATAGAGAATATTGCTTTACCCCTAATGGAGCATTCCATTCGTTTTTACTGCCATTACACCTCATAAAACATGTTTTGATCATGTGGTGTGAATTCCAAGAAAAATGTGCAAGGCACTTGCACATTTAAGCATGTTCAGTCGTGATATCAAATCAATGCAAAAACTGATGTTTGTGTGATAAAATAAGAAGCTTGCTATTAAAGTGTTCTTCAAATTGGCATCCTTTCAAATGAGTGATTAATAGCACAAATTTTGAATATTTCTAGATAAAAGGAAAGTATATGGTATATAGGTTTGAATGTCATAACTGCACCATTGGTGTAAAACTTTCCATACAGGTTACTGCAATTCAAGCTTCACAAAGGACGGACAGGCTGATAATGCTTTATGTTTTATCACTAGATGTGGCAAACTTATATGCCGCTGTTTATATGACTGAAAATTATCTTTATTCCTTATCTTCCTGCAGTTTTCTCCACTGATTGGTTTTAATATATGAATCTCTTCATGCACTGGTTCCTGCTTATTTGTGTATTTACATGTGTATGTATCCAAAATCAATACAGCATATGGTCTCACGATGCATTACAGATGGTGTTTCCCAGAGTTAGAATTCAATTAAGCAAAAAATTGTGGAGAAAGCCTTCAAATACATTGCCCTTTCCACCTGGAACAATGTGCAGACGGGCCTGAAATTACCTGAACTGATTACTCTAGGGGAATTTAAATCAATTTTAAAAGATTGAAAACATTGTTTTCTTGGTCAATGTACTTGTTTTCTATTTTATTGACTGCATTGGTCAGCTATTGTGTGTTATTCTTTCTGTGTTTGTGCATATTTTTCGACCATTGTTTCTGCTGCCCTCCTGGCCAGGTCACTCTTAGAAAGATATTTTAAACTCAGTTTTTTACCCTGTTAAATAAAGGATTTTAATTGATTGGTTTTAAGACAGACAGGAATTAGTAATGATGAAAGTATATTAATAAAACCAGTACCAGTAAAGTCGATAAAAAGAATTTAATGAAATAAAAAAAATAAATTTAACACAATGACAAATGGAATCAATCGGGGGGGATAGAACGTTTTAATACAAGAGTATAGAAAAATGAGAAATGAAATACATTATGGCTACTGTAATCAAAAGCCAGGCTAAAGCACACTTAAGTTTACATTTAACGTTTCAACAATTCATCTGCTCTCAGATCAGTACGGGCTCCAACCAAAACAATGTCACATTTTTATGCAAATTGAGGAGGAAATTGAGGGGGAAAAAAAAAGTCAAAAGCATTGGCCGGGAAATTGAGATGACACATCGCGTTAAAGCATCCGATCAGTCTTTGGAAATATCTGCGACCCGATGATGATCACAAGAAATCAGTAACAAAGGGTGACGTTGCGAGTCAACAGCTGCAAAGTTCCTCCACCCAAGTCAAATAAAATGAAGAAAGAAACATGAACTAGTTTGATTTTATGACTGTGATCTTAGCTCATATTTCTAAATCCTCAACTATGAATGTAAAGTAGTTCA
The DNA here is from genome assembly GCA_030544235.1 of Lepturacanthus savala. NCBI lineage: Eukaryota > Metazoa > Chordata > Actinopteri > Scombriformes > Trichiuridae > Lepturacanthus > Lepturacanthus savala. The sequence continues at coordinate 21,572,409 of CM060472.1, read as the reverse complement.
TTTTACTCTGTGTGAACTGAGCTGCAAAGGATAAACTTGAAAAAAAAAAACTGGTGGTCTATGCTATTTGCCAATGAAAAGTGATAAATTTTCAATTGTGGCAAGGAAATGGTGCCAAGCATTTTCCTTGTTTCTGTAACAAGTAGCAGAGTTTGCTGGACTCATTGCTGTGTTCGCATGGTACACGTCATAGCTTAAACTTATACAGATGTAGGCTTCTCTGTGTCCAAACCTTTGACTGGTACTGTATAAATATATCTTGCTATATATGTTGCAATTTTTGCCTAAAAGAAAATGAACCTACTGCTAACTCAATTAGATTTCCAAAGTTCAATTGTTTTGTCAGCAGTCTGTTGTGGATTTTTATTGTGTGTATTTTTATTGTAATGATTAAAACTATTCAATAGTTTATGTTATTCATTCATTCTTCCTAAATGACTACTTTTGTTACTCATGCTGTAGAAATGTACCCGGACCAAAATTAGACATGTTATACTGAATAATAGAGCTATTTTCCTCTCTTTTCACAGAGAGAAACGCTTACTCATGTTGAAATAATGGAAGAATAGGCAATGTAATGCTCGGTTGTGATTTCTGACATGTTAAATAGCCTCTAAAAACACACAATTTAACATGGTAATGGAGCATAATAGTCATTTAGTTTCCCCATTTAGTTTTATTCAGAGCCACTGATGTCTTATTCTTATTATACCTAGCACAACTCATGAGATAAAGAAATAGCCGGTTGACACTAAACCCACCTCAAGCATGCAGTAGTTAAATAAAAGGTGACTAACAGTATCCTGAAAATGAGAAAATAATTCCTTGCGGCAGTTCTGCTGTCTCATAGTCTTAGAGGAATAAGCTGGTGGTTTTGCATGTTTTAGTCTATTAACTACAAATTGCAGATACTATGTATTACTGTTAATCATTAAGCATGCCAAGTGTTTGTAGTTTGGTCACTTAACGTCCAAGCAGCTATTGCTTTCTCATTAATTTTACTTGAGACCTGTTTGCAATAGATAACCATGGTGTACTTTACAATGCCTTAATGAATTAATCGAACATTTATGGCGGTGCAATATAACTGAGAGCAATGCCTGTTTATCATTACCAGGTGCACTAACAGGGATATTAACACAAACACGGCACATGAAGGACCCAGGACGACCAGGGATCGAACCCGGGACCTTCTCACTGTGAGGGAACAGTGCCAACACGTGAGCCAGAAATGACTGATTCCTCCTTAAAGTCAAACCCTGCCAATGTTATGACACAATACTGATTTAGGGCTGCTGAGTAGCACACAAAGCATCTCTCCCCCAGTGTTCGGCACACCTTCCCATAACAGCAGCAAGAGTTATACTTACTATAGAATGATCCTATCAGTGTGCCTGCCATGTAGTTGCCAAACACACATACTGCTGAGGAGTTACAGTGGACTTAAGTAACAAAGGGAAAGATGAGTGACACTCACTGATGCCTAAAGCTCGGGCGATGAAGCTGTGACATAACACACAGGATCTAAAAGTAAATTTCTATTCAAAACTTCATTATATTATCTTCATTCATCACACCCTATGCACTGGAATACCTGAACAAGAAACCCATGAATATGGTAGCAGCCACTGTAGTTTTAAATAATGATTGGCAGGGCAGCGGAATTGATATTTGCTAATATAAATGTTATGCGGAGAATCTAACTGAATGTCAAGGTGCTAAAATTATTCTGACAAGATAAGTAGACTTGTTCTAATCTGCAATCATCACATTTAACAAAAGGACAAATGACCTGTGTGTGTGTGTGCACGCGCATGTGCGTGAGATGTGTGCTTGAGACGTTAATGCATTCTTTCCTTCCGTGATAGGAAAAGTCACTGTATCTGTGAGTGGAAAAGAAGAAGCAGACCAGACCCTATGGCATTACATAAGAGTGACGCGGTTGCCTCTTTGCGTGCAGACGCTGTTGTCGCTGCTGTTATGGTGTTGAAGTGCAAAGTCTACACACAAATCTGAGATGACACACACACACACAAGATGCAAGGTGCTCCCAAAGCCATGAGCTCTGGTTTGCACTGTAAATATCTATGAAAAGCAGCATAAAATGCTTAAGGTATGCAATGCTTCTACTGATTACAATGACACTACACATCTCCGTTTTTGGTTGATAACATCTAAATGGCCACTAAACCAATTTTGTTTCATTTTAGCTCTGTTTTATGGTTAAACCTTGGATTTTGGCTGTCAGGTAGAATTTATGGCCCCACATGAAATACAGTTCCAGCAAGGAGGAGGCGGATAGGATGGATGACTAGGTGGCTACTGCTGGAGACCACTGTTTGCTTTCTGTTAACTGGATATTTTTACTGCATTGTAACAGATGGTTGCCACATTTAACTATGATAGGTGCAGTCTGCCACCATTATAGTGGTAATGATAATGGTAAACATTAAATGGGCTGACAAAACCATCCAAAGTGGACAGTAAACTTCATCTGTATATGTCGGAATTGTTAAAGTTTAGGATAAGGATTATTGAGTCCATAGGGCGACACATATGTTGTCTAAAGTGATGGTTAAAATGGTCAAAATGAGGAAGTAAAGCCACCAAGATGATCTTATAATAGACAAGTATAGACAATAGGCCTAAGGGTGATTTTGAAAATCTTAAAAAGCAACAAGTTCTGTAGTGCTTGGTCTTCATAGGATATGGCCAATCATTTCGAAACAGATACAACAAAACAACGACCTCATATAACCGGAGTTCTGAGTTTTTTACCCTTCACTTCACACACTGTGGATTCTTTTGTTCTTATGTGTTTTGTCCTCAGCGTGTGACTTACATTTCCTTTTACTTGAAGGAATGTGACCAGGGAGCTGTGAGCTACTTTTGCAGTGTTAATAACAGGTGTTTTCACAATGGACTGCAGTTGCGTAACAGACCGTCAACATGCACACAGTCACAATATGCAAATTCTACAATGAACTCAGCTTTATTTATCTATTTGTCCCTCATCTTTGCAGCAAGAGGAACAATACATTGATATAAAGATGAGCCAAAACATACAGTAATTTAGGCCTATGGTAAGAAACCGTGAATACAGTGGATGAAAAGTCAACAGCTGTACATGCTGGGATTTCAATATCACGTTAAGAAAAAAGTAATTATATTGGGTCTTATCATACCCCATGACAATAGAGTTAAAGAAATTTCGAAAAAATCCTAAATTTTAACAATTAAAACATTATCAATCTTTAAGACCTGGATGAGATTTAAAGATGTTGAAAATCCTGGTGTTAAACTGCTGGAAGTTTTAAAACCTGACAGACCCATGTGTACATGAATGCGTCATGACATCACTGTCAATTTAAACGTCAAGGTGATATATATTTTTTTAATTGTTATTCATATGGGTATATTCAGCCACAGGTAAAACGAAGGTTAAGTACAAATCAAGAAGATAGAGATGAAGAACAGTTTAATAGCATCCATTTTCCTGCCGCTCACCGCAACACATCTGATGATGATGAAAACAGATAATCTGCTGCAGGTTGCCAGGTTTGTCACCATGATGAAGAGGAGGAAGAGGTTTTAAAAAGTTTGCTGATCTGCTGGGTTCATTTTTTCCGGATGAAGGATGGAGGAAAACAAACGAACGACATTAAACTGACTCCGGGCTGAACAGCAGCAACAACAACAGGTGAGTGAAGATGACATTAATGGAAGTGATATTATGGGATGGAGCTTGTAGTGGGACTGACAGACTGAGGCTTTGAATGAAGAGCATCTGTCAGCTTTTGACTGTTTGTGGTTTGCAGAAGCTTGTTGCTGTGAGGGTTCATGCATGCAGGTAGAAAACTAGAATTAGTCAAGTCCTCTATTTTATCAGTGCAATGATACTTTATGACAGTAAACATTATATGTAATAACATAAGCATAAGTCATGTACAGTGTGGTGTGTGCTTTTGGTTTTGATGAGAACATAAATATGTTGAATGTATCATGGTTTGTTATATTACACGACTATGAAACTGTGTTGATACAGCAACACATTATTTATTATCGTTATTCACCTTCATACCTCGTTAAACTGTGGGCTCACAAGATGATAACGGCTGTCAAACAGAAAGAAAATGAATATTTTCTTCAGATTTTTCTCGATTTGGAGCATGGCTCTTTTGTTGGAAAATACTGCGCTCAACAACATTGCAAACATCCATAATCAATCTTTATATAATAATAATTAATTGTCTCAACTAACGTAAATGTTGGTAATGAAGAAATCAGTGAGGAATTTAAATGAATCTGTTGTTTATTGAATATAAGCACTAATTTGACTGTATTCATTTAAAGGTACAGTTTTTATTAAATGTCACAGACACTGTGTCAGTCTACGGTCTTAGAAGATAATAGGTTTTTTCTATCATTGTCCATTATTTTATTTTTTATAATTTATTTATTGCTCATAAAATAATGTACATGCTGACAACATGTAACCAGTGTCATACATTCAGACCCTATGCATTAGTGGTGTTGCTGAACTAACACTGTGACATTCCTTCCTCCTCTTTCAAAAACATTCTCATAAAAACGCTAATTTTTAAACTGAATAGTGACGCAGGATGACACAGCATCATGCCATTTGTCTGACTAATGATTCCACCTTTGTCAACAGCTGTCAAAAAATGTAAAACTGTGTAACAGCTCAGTCAGCCAACCGCAATGTCCATTAAAAGGTCTCCGTTCAGACCTTTTGTTGTTATTTCATGATCATTACTCAATTTTCCTCCTCAAAATGACTTCCCTGATACTAATCAGGCCTTCAGACCCTCATTTCATTTCTTCCTGTGATTTATTTCTTTCATAGCTTCAGTGCATGAACGGGAATTGAGGCCCTTATGGAAAAACAACCAGACTTTTGCTGTGAAGAATTGCGCATTATTCCCTGGATGGTTTGATGGAAACATACAGTATCCTAAAAGATTTTCTACTTTGCCAGTCACATGCACTTAAACTTTCCAAAACAGCGTGATTAGACGTTATATCAAACCTGCTGTCAGGGTTAACTTCTGGGAACAAAATGGAGCGGATGACTGACAGCTGATCACTTTGACAGTTGTTAAAAACATATATATCTTGCAATTATACTCAGCCGGTTGGTTGGATTTGCCAGTATTTTTTTATTCATGGCCCCCAGAGATTACTATGTGAAATATCTCACATATGGTTTTTCCATTGACTTTATTGCCACTGCTGTGGATCAAAAACAGCCGCTGCAGCTTCATCCATCTCGCAGTTTGGTTTTCTCCGCACTGAGCATGACAGCTGTTAAATCTTGTTTTTGTTCAGGCTCATTTATCATTTCATAAGTCTGCTCATTTCCACACCCACACCTTGTGGCTCTCATGGCATAGCTACCTTTACAGTTGTGCTGATTTAAAGCCACGGATTTAAAGTAAAATAATAATAATGATAATAATAAAAAAAAATACTTGAAGCATATTCAGCATGTCTTTTCTCCCACAGTATTATTTCATTTTGTAATGTTCCCCATGCGCATATACTAATAATAGTCTGGTATGCGCGTTTTTGGAATCTAACATGCTACTTTTAATTGTGCTTAAAACTAGTAATTACCATCTTTTCCTACAGGCTGTGAAGCTGTCAACTGACGCATAGGAAGTAGGTGCGTGCCTGCGCGTGCTTGGGCGGAGGGCAGGCTGATTGAAGTTTACTGTATTCATAAATGTCCGCGCAGCCAATGGGGAGGCTCATGTTAATTCCAGCTCGGTAAAACCCCGGCGTGAGCGCAGAGGCGGCTCTAATCTGAAGTCAGAGGCGGTTGGAGACAGAGGGAGACACATAAGAGGACTGGAAGTGTCTTTTTTTATTATTCCTTTCGGAGATGTCCGACACTCTTTCAAACTTTTGCATCACTTCATTGCGTTTTGGAGGTTTCTAATAAAAAAAAGTTGCCTCAGAAGCGGAGACGCAGAGAGAAAACACAGCCGTCTCCTTTTTTTTTTTTTTTAATCCACTTGAGCCACAGTTATCCTCTCATCGCCGGCTCTTCAGGGGGTGGTGGTGGGGGGAAAATCGCGCCGCGTCTTTTTCTTTTTTATTCGTTCACGTTATCAAAAACCCGCACACTCTGGACGTTCCGTTGAGTCCGGTCGTCATGTCCTCCGGTGACGCGTCGGAGCTGAGTCCGCGGGTCAGCGTGCTGTGTTGGGATCAGGTGCGGCGGCTGGACTCCATCCTGGGAGAGAGCGTCCCGATCCACGGCCGAGGCAACTTCCCCACGCTGTCCATGCAGCCCCGGCAGATCGTTCAGGTGAGACCACGGGTTCGTCCAACTTATAATAGGCATTTGTATCACTCCCTGAATGTTTCAGGAGCGTAAATTGCGCAAAAGATGGAGAAGAAAAATAAAAAAGTGGATTCACCTGATCTCCCATATATATATATATATATATATAGGTACTTTTAACTTTGATTTGTTTAGTTACAATAGTGTAACCAAGCCTAAAAGGTGAGATATTATTATGCATTTGACTTGTGTTTTTTTTACAGGAGGTGCAGACGTCTATAAGCCAGCAGTGCAAATCACAACCATGAAAATTAAACAAGTTCATACAGAATTTTATTGTTTTATTGTTTTAATATATAGATAGATAGATAACCCAGCATACACATATTTTCATTTTAACAACCCATTATTGAGCAATTAATGTAATGAAGGTGTGTTTTAGATGTTATCTGACCACAGTCAACTTGTTATTCTTGTTGAGTGATGTCCCCATTTGCTCGATGAGTCACGTTTAGTAATACCCACAGCTGAAATACTAACACCCTACTATCAAGTCATACGATATTTGATATGATCTTTTGAGATTAGAGTGTTCAGTGGATGTGAAAAACCAAACCGAACTCACTTGTTGCTCTCACAACGTAGGTAAAAATAACTTCATAGCAGCCTGAAAACCACAATGTGACCCTCGCCCCTCTCAGCTTTGTGTGTTTAACACATGAAAGGAGACTGCATTTTTTTTTTCTTTCGAAGCACATTTTGTGCAGTGGAGGATCTGTGGCAGAGCTGATTACACTCAAAAAGACATTTGATCACTCAGTCTTAACACAGACACAAGAGTGGGGGTGATCTAACACCGTGACTGTAGTTTTCCACTAGCTCACTAATGCTTCTGCTCCTTAAGTCATTTTTTTTCTTTCACAGCTCTCATAAAACTGAGGGCGAGATAATGACTGAGTTGGAGTTATTTACGTATAGGGGCTGCACATTATTTCAATGTCTTTGCTTGTAATCCAGGTTCATATTTCACTTGAATGATTCATATTTTCTGTTATGATCATGTGGGGAGGAAAGGACCCCCTTCTCTCCACCCATTACCACACACACACACACACACACAACATTTAAAGAGCCTCTATAATCAAGGAGGCCCCTACCATCTATAGTGAACATCCCCACTAATGTCTTTCCTTTATTACACAGTCCTGTAGACATCACGGACCCCAAACTGTTTTCTTTCCATGAGCCACAGAATTCTTTAAAGACCAGCTTCTGGAAATTTAGCCAACCGCTTACCCAATAGATTAGAGGCACCAATGTCTTCTCCATGTCTCCATTATGTATCCTAACATATGCTTACACATCAACATAGTAAATTTAAGGCGTTGTAGGGGGATTAGCTTTACCATAAAGTATCAAGATATACATTTTAGTTTTGCTCTTGACATATGGCCTAAATATATATTAAAAAAATGTTGGTTATGAGAACAAAAAGAAATCTTTTTCATAGTCCTTCATTTAAATTGACAATTGTGCATATGCTTGGTATAAGGTTGCCCTGTCTGATGTCTAATGTTACTTATTAAAAAATGCTAACAGCAGTTTTTTTGGCAATGTTGCAGCACATTTGCAACAAAAGAACATATATCTTACAAGACTGTTACCTTTTCTTCAAGCATGCTGATGTAAACTGAATAAGGATGGCACGCAAAGGACATTATTTTGATGAAAACAAAAGCTGTCACCATGTGCAAGGTAATTTTCATACCATATGGGTACGAATGGAAACCAACGGCTGCCTTGGAGGGTAGGAAAAACATATCTAGGGTTCTAAAACCATTATGATATGCTTTGGATAACGGCTGACAGTAATGTGGGGTATTGGTGATTCATGGCAAATGGGCTAAAACACGCGAAACCGCCAGTCTGCTTCTTTAGTGTCGGTTATTTTTAGCACGCCCACCAGACAGTGCTGTCTACCTGAGACAGAAAGAGAGGATCTCGGAGCCAAACCCTGTCGTCATATAGTGGGTAAGGTGACCAATGGATCGCACTCCCAAAGAGTCAGAGGGGGCCCTTCTCAGTAGTGGGTTTGTCTGAGGGCCACATTTAAATAACATCTGTTTGTGGTCTGGTCGTGGGTGAGCCATGGGAGCAGTAAAGGGAAACTCTTAATGTTACTGACACTTCTGTGCTCTCCATTTCACTTCATGTCCACAGTCATCAACCGAACGTTTGGGCCATAATGGCCGTACCTACAGAGACCCTATGTACATAGCTGGTAGCATCGTTTCCACATGATGATAAACACAGATATGTGACGCATGTGTCATAGCTTAGGTAACCTGTCAAGTGGTTTCATGTGTGGGGAGGAGGTATGGAGCCCGGTGTGTTTTCCTTGGCCGCCAGAAGGCTCGTCTCTTATTCCAGCTCTGCAAGCTATCACATTTAAAAACAAAATTGTTGTGTCTACAGGACGTGCTTGAGATAAGTTCCTTACCTTTCTTCCTGCTCGGCAGCCTGTTTCACCATTGTGCTGAAAAAAAAAAAGAAAAACAAGAAACTACTTCACTTCCTGGATGGCAGCGAGCAGCCTATATTCTAAGCAGAATGTGAGGAGTGGATTAGTGCCTGTAATAACACTGGGCTTGTGGGTCAAGCTTGACAACGTATCACTGTGCTAAGTGAAGATCAGTCGCCTGACTCCACCGTGGCCATTTGCCAGACTGTAAACCAACTCTTCACTAGGCTTTTTGTTGAGATTGGGCTACATGAAGACACCACATGCTCCCGAGGAGGTGATTCAGGAATGTTCAATTTAGGCTTATCCAGTGATGATTTCTATCTGGCAGTTGGCTTTCAGTTCATCATTATTCAAATCGTTGTGCTTCCCAGAGATCAAATGGTTTGGACAGCAATGATTTAGATGATCCCACATTAGGTGGATTTTCCGTTGGTGAGGTTGAAGTTTCTGTGGGTGGTACTCTTTTGGTTAAGCCCAAATAGCCAATGGTACTTGCACATAACTTCTTAACAGAAACTTGCACAAATTTCAGTGTGCCTAGGGCAGTAGATACCAATAAGGGACAAGGGGGTCATGTTTATGGTTATCTTTTCTAGGAGTTTGAGTATTTTAGTAGTCTGGAGGGAGATTATGTTCTACAATCAACAACAATTATACAAGTATTAAAGCATATCTTCTTGGCAGTCTTGGCAGTGTGAATAAGGCTTTGAAGCAACATTTAGAATTACACGAGCTGAACTACAATTCACAAAATATCGAAATACATTTTTAATTGGATATTAAAAAATAATAATATTTCTTTTTAGACCTAAAGGGGGTTGGGTACATTTTATGGACTTGTCGTAAAAACTAAATAAAAGTATAGAATTGAGATATCCGACAAATTATAGAAACCTATTGACATCATCAAACAAAACTAATGTTTGGAATGGAAAATATAAAATGATTTCAAATTAATATCACTATAATATGAGGTCCATTTGACAAATTAGGATACAGTTTTGCTGCTGAATTCAACACTGTGCTACTATATGTAATGTATATTACACAATGTGAGCTCATATTGGCCCCTGAGCTGGTTTCAGGGGCTCTGACCTAGATGGGGTATAGCTTGATTTCAGAATTGAACCACAAGCCACTATCACAGTTAAAGGATGTATAAGGACTGCTATTCTTTCCCCAAGTATTCACTCTCACCAGTTTTATCTTACATAGCTAGCTCCAAAATTTAACACCACTAAAATCTCCCCCAAATGGATTCCCTGGATAAAATCCTATCAAACAAAGTTGTAGGATTCTGAGACATTAAAAGCATCTGTGAAACCAAGAAGTAGAAATAACAAATCCTTCATTGAAAACGTCCGTCACGTAGAGGAGCAACAGCATTACGTTTCAGCCCGTGACTCATTCTGGTCCGAGCATACAGGTGAATTGACCACCCGTGCATAGGGAATTCAAGGAAGCCTTTCAAATCAAAGGAAAAACCATCATCATCACCCTCCACTGCCTGCCAAGCTACTGTACGACTGACTGACTGGGTTAGTTTTGGAGTGGATGCGAAGGTCACTTGTAATTCCTCATTCGCTGTCGCCATTTCCTTGGCAGAGGGATAATCTGACTCAGTGCCCAGAGCTCTCGTTGGCGTCCAGGGGACTATGGGTTGGTAAAAAGGCTGGGTCATTATGCCATAATAAAAACACATTCAGGCCACAGCTTAAATGAAATACTCAAGGAAACTATTGAGACTGGAGAAGGAAAGTGGAGTGATCGGTACGCGTCTAAGGCGTTGTCAACACCAGACAGTCTGGTGTGTTTGCGGCCCTTTTTACAAGATTTTCTTTTTCTTTTTTTTGCTTCAACGTCGGTGGAAGTGTCTCCCCTCACTCAAGTCACCAGGTGCTGGGGCATTAATGCGGGAAATGTACTAGCCTGCTTTATGAGTGCCAAAGGTCGGGGATGGTGGGGATGGCAAAGTTGTGCTTCCTCAAAAACGTTCCTTTTGGGACTACTAGACAAGCAGATTATGGTGTGGTGTTAACTAGGTCCAACTGTTTAAGTGTGAGGTCAGGCCAAATACTGCTGTGGGTTTCCCTTGCTGGATAGTTAAAGAAAAACCCACTTCTCTGAAGTGTTTTCTAGTGCTCTGTGAAACCCTGCACAGTTTGAATAAAGCAAGTTGCTATTTCTTCTTGAGTTTTAGATTTACACATTTGCATTGGTAAGATTAGTTAAATTAGAGTTATAAAATTACTAAGTAATTGTCTTGATGCAATTTTACATTATTGATCAGGACGTAGGTGAAAGAAAACCAGCAAATGAAGTTTAAGTTGTTCTGTACACAGGTCTGTTCATATAACATCTACATTCAATTATGTTGGTCATGGATAACAATCTCTAGTTTTAAAAAGTGAGAAAAGAAGACATTACTTCCATGTATGTTTGTAGTACAAAGCCAGATTGTGGTTTTCTTGGCTTTGCATTAAGACTGGAGGCAGCCTAAAGTGAAAAAATACATATACTAACAACTCTAAACTATATTTATTTAAATAGCAAACACAAAAAGGTAAAAATTTTGCGCTCTAAATATGTCATGACCAACACCACTTTATTTTGTACGTCTGCAGCATCAACAAATGACATAGTCTTTATTTGATTTTGAACGGGCACTCAACTTTGAGAATTAATTTTGAGGATTTTAGGATTAAACAATGAGATGCACTGTTTCTCTTTTTACAGTTTTTAAGTTAAGTCAAGATAAACAACACTGTAGGCTACTAGACAGAAATTTAATCCTTTTGTTGGACTCTTAGGAAAAAGAGGGATTTACTCTTTTCTTAATAGGACAACTTTATCAGACATGTAATTTGAAACCCTTGTCTCTTTCACGGTATTGTTTGTTACAGAAATAAGGAAACTGAAGAGTTTAGGTGAAGACAAAGAAAGGGAACAGGAATTGCAACATAAATGCCAGTAAGATCATTTTACTTCCTGTAATCCTGTAAACCACTTCAGTCACTACCTTTGCTGAAGTGACAATAAACCATAATAGGAGAGTCACCTCAGATTAAAGAGATTATACAAGATGAGTAGTATTGTACCATTAAAAGGGGATTTTCCGGATTGAATTTACACTTTATCAAATCTTAAACTCGAACGTAACTTCTGATAGGATTACCTGGATGATAGATGTTGGCACTGACTGGTTGGATATGAACAAAACCAGTAAGAGGTGTCTCATGGACAGCTGTGTTCTGGATTTCTTCAGTATTGGCCGTGTGCACCTATTATATTCTCCTTAGTGTCATTTGAGTGATGCAACAGACAACATAAACATCTCAGCTTTCTGCAGCTCAACAGATTTCCCAAGTATTGCATTTGATGCAGCGTGGTGTGCGTATGTTTCAATGACTAGATAAACCCTTTTCCTTGCCAAAGAGCGCTTATACGTTAGGAAAAGGATTGTGTTTTCTTAATACAGTCATAAGTCAGAAAGTTTAAAAGTTCACAGCTGTTATTCCTCTTTTTAGTTCAGAGCCTCTTAAAGCAGACAAGCCCCAACTCGCCACTTTCCACAGCTTATCTCTGGTGTGCCGAAGTTGCCCCTGGTTCATCTAGCTATGTCTGACAAATCAGCTATTCAACTCGCAACAGGTGTACTGTGGAGTATGTACAGTAAGGCATTATCATCCCCCTAGCAACAGGAGCAGTTATGAGTATGTGTACCCATCACTCATCACTCAGTAATGATAACTTGCCATCCACTCAGTGGAGGATCAAGGCCATTAAGACAGTCTTGAAGCTTCTGCATTTACCTGCCATAAAGTAAATGCATGTGTGAAAAAACATGTTTCATTAACTTGTTTTATCACTCTATCAAGGCTTTATAATTCATACTAAACAGATGCAGTTCATTTGTTTCTTATTAGACTTAGCTTGAAATTAATTTTCTCTTTCCATTTATCTGACATCAATTCATATATCTAGGCAATTATGTTAGATTCAATCACCACAATTAATGCAGGAATGTGTTCATGTCTCATTAACAAAGATTTATTATGTCTGCATGACAAACTGTTTTCTTTGTAAGTGATCAGGGGGAAGCATCTCCCCTTTTGCATGCACAAACTTGTGCTTCCTGTGGCAGGCTTTTCAGATAGTTTTTTTTTTTGTGGATACCCATCACTCAGGTTTTCTTCCATGTCTCCATATCTTTTAGGTGGTCAGGGCTCGACTGGAGGAGCGGGGCGTGGTGGTGCGTGACGTCAAGCTGAATGGCTCGGCGGCCAGCCACGTGCTTCACGAGGACAATGGCCTCGGCTACAAAGACCTGGATCTGATCTTTGGCCTGAGTCTGACCGATGACAAGACGTTCCGGTTGGTGAAGGACGTGGTGCTGGATTGCCTAGTGGACTTCTTACCCGAAGGGGTCTGCAAAGAGCGAATTACAGCCATCGCCCTGAAGGAGGCGTACATCCAGAAACTGGTTAAAGTTTGCAATGACACGGACCGTTGGAGCCTCATCTCGCTGTCCAACAACACCGGCAAGAACGTGGAACTGAAGTTTGTGGACTCCCTGCGGAGGCAGTTTGAGTTCAGCGTTGACTCCTTTCAGATCACTCTGGACTCATTGCTGCTTTTCGACCGCTGCTCAGAGACAGCCATGTCCGAGACCTTCCACCCCACGGTGCAGGGGGAGAGCATGTACGGGGACTTCGAGGAAGCTTTGGGCCACCTTCGTTCCAGGACTATCGCCACCCGCAGCCCAGAAGAGATCCGGGGCGGTGGGCTTCTCAAGTATTGCCACCTGCTGGTGCGAGGCTTCCAGCCGTCCTCGGAGGTTCAGATAAAACAGATGCAGCGCTACATGTGCTCCCGCTTCTTCATCGACTTCCCCGACATAAACGAGCAGCACAGGAAACTGGGGGCGTATCTGCAGAACCACTTTGCAGGCATGGAGCACAAGCGCTACGATTATTTGGTGACGCTGAGGCGAGTGGTGGATGAGAGCACCGTGTGTCTGATGGGCCACGAGCGCCGACAGACACTGGCGCTTATTTCTGCACTGGCGCTCCGCGTAATGGCCGAACAGAATGCCATTCCAGCCCTGTCTAACATCACCTGCTACTACCAGCCCGCCCCCTATGTCAGAGACGTCAACTTCAGCAACTACTATGTGGCACAAGTTCAATCCCCGGTGCCTATGTGCAGTAACTCTTATCGGACGTGGCTGCCTTGCAGCTGAGCAATTAGGATGTCTGGAGTGTTTTCTGGTTTATCTTTTTATTGTTGTAAGCTGAGCATTTCTTTAGAGTGCTGGGCTCCTCTGTAGCAACGTGGCTTTTCTGGTTTGTGGCCCAACATGGACGAAAAGGAATAATGTATGTTTGTTTTTTTTTTTTTTGCCAAATCCTATATCAAGACCATTCCACTAAGTTATATTGATTAATACTGCTGTAAAAAAAAAAAAAAAAAAAGAAAAAGGAAAAAAAAACTCATTCGAGCCATTATTATTATACCTTTTTTTCTGTTGTTGCTTCATAACCAATGTGGACATGTATGGAAAAAATATGAAGGGCTGATTTGTGACGGAGGAACTTTGCTAGTTCTGTTTCTTGTCTGGAGTGTGTTATGGAGGCGTTTATCGGGTCCGAAATGTAAATACTTGGTAAGAAACCAGAAAGCTGTTTTTTTTTTGTTCCGTCTGTGGTTACAACTGACCTGACTGGGAGGGAAAAGGACCAAAGAAGTACCTTCTTGTGTAGCATGACAAACAAAGACTGTGCGGTTCCAAGTGCCTGAAAATGACCAATGTCTTTACAGTAGTTGCTATGTAAGAATTGTTTTTGAATCTTTATTTCATCCAGGTTACTGTATGTTTCTATATCCAAGGCCAGGGTATTTGTTTTTAAATCATTAAAACATGTCAAAATTCAAGGATGTGGCACACTGGTCTTTCTTTACCTTCTGTACCAAGTTCATAGAAGTAAGGCAAGAACAAACTGATTTAGTATGCTCCAGTTGACTCAAATTAGTCTGGAGATTGCGTTCTCTTTATCTCACTGTCTCAGTTTCTCTCTCGGCCTATCTTTCACTATCTTTCTCCATCCCACACAACTGTGTTGTCTGTGTTCCATCAGCCAGACACTGACTCGCCTGACACAAACACTCACTTGTTCAAGCCCTGTGCATTTTTTTTCCCTGAGAAACAGATTCCCCTGAGCTCGAGCCCATACATTACCCATTTCCTTAGACTTGTGCATCCGAAAAGGGGTTTCCTTGGCCTCATTCAGAAAGGGGAGATTGCTGCTGCTTGTCTTGGATGAGTTGCACTCTGAGCAGGCAGCTGAGGGCCAGGTGGTGAAATGGGACTGCCGGCTTTTCAGCAAATGTAATGATGCATTCCTGCACTTCTCTTCCTGCATGATCAAAAGAGTCCAGTATTTGACCAGCATTTCTCCTGCTATGCCATTTTATCCTAATTACTTTTTTTTTTTAATGAGGGACAACTGCATGAAATTTAGTAGAGCACGAAACGGCATATAGCTGGGACATGCCTGCTTACGATTGCTTCTGATGGAGACACAAAGCACTTGGCCATAGAGCAGTGTTGGAATACTTGGGTAAAAGGCTCACTGATTTCTTTTCTAAAAATTAATTTAAAAGGAAAGCAGCTGTCAGAGTGATTAAAGGGGCAAGATATAAATGCGACAAGGGATTTTTTTCCTCCCTGGGCTAGCTGTCAGACTTGTCTCCCAACTGCTGCTAGAAATACACTATGAAACATAGGACACCCCTTGAGGGTTTCACTGACATAAACACATATTAAAACCACAGCTGAGATGTTGCTTATCTTTAACAAGTCAGTGATTTTCGGCGCCTAGTGACCAGACCTCAAGAGTCATCCAGAGAGCTATGGGGAACATCTCTGGAAATGTATCAAAATTAATTGACACACTACAGCGAGTTGGAATCCTGGAATCCTTTTCTACCCTTATTAGCATTATTAGCATGCTAGTGGCATGGCTCTGGGGGTTAGCAATACCTGTCTGTCCACCACTTTGGACCAGATCAGGGGTCTCAAACTTACGTGAGCCTATCTGGCTCACGTAAGGCTCAGGGGGGGGGGGGGGGTTGATGAATGAATGAAAGAATGATTAATCCTAATGACCTTAGTGATTCCTTTGAAAAAATGTGGTCCAGATATTTGTGGTTTATAGTTAATATAAATGAATTTGAGGCACAATGAGGAAAAATATCAGTACGAGGTTGACATTTATGGTTTTAAACAAAATCTCTATTGGATGGATTTCCATGGAAATGGTACAGACATTCATGTGCCCCAGATGATTAATTATAACAATTTTGGTGATCCCTTTTCCACATAGCACCATCATCACATCAACATTTGAATCTGTCCAATATCTCCAGTGTTCCTATAATTACCAAATATGCTCAAAACAGATTTCCAATCAACCCCAGATGTACCTTGTGCTTAGTGCTACTTCACAAATGTTAGTTACCTGCTAAACATCTGCATGTTAGCATGCCAATGTTTGCATTCACCTCTAATCAGCGAGCATGGCTGTTGACGTTTAATGTTACAAAAAGGTCATTTATGGAGTAAAAATTCGGATGCTCTGGAGGCTTGCGGTTGCACAATAAACACCCAAACCCTAATGTAGGCTGTATGCCAAGGAGGTTTTATTGTACCAACATGGTTTCTCCAAGAGCAGTTGAAGGTTTTAAAGTCACGCTCCTCAGATTTAAAGCAAGGTAGTGACACTTGTGTTTTTCCTGGACAAATACCACAGATAAATCTGACTCTGTGGGAAACACTGTGGTTCATACTGTTCCACAGTTCTAACCAGCTCACCCCGTCTTCTCTAGTCTACGTGGGTGGGCTTTTCTGGGTTCAACTCCCTCCACAGACATTGGAACAGAAAAAGTCCGGTTATCAGTCTTTTTAGTGAAAAGAGTAATCTCAGTCTGATGATCGCATGTTGTTCAAGGATGCGGTTGGATTGCATGTCCGCTGATTAGATCACGGGAATGGCTTCTTTTCTGGTGACAGACGCCACCTGGGAGATTATAGGAAGGGTCAGAATGAGCATGGAGCCAAGAGTGGTCTCCAGTGTAACAAGCTGTTCACCATCGTCGACTCTCAGCTCCCTATCGGGCTATATTGCTCCCCGGGGAGACTGTAGCAGTAAAAAACAAATATGTCTGCAGATGAGATGCTACATGGGCAGCTGAATCTTTTCAAGCAAAGATGAACATAGGGAACTTTGAGGAACTTAGTTGTAAAAATAAATTAAGGGAATATTTATCAAGGGATGTGGGGGTTAGGGAGTTGGGAACTCAACAAATCATCAGTGTTTGGTAATCTGCTTTAAAACTGTAGTTTACCAAACTACTAGCAGTTTCACAAAGGAAAATCGAGAAACTATATCTTAACTACAGCAGTTTCCAAAGATAAGAACACCCAACTTATGAACAATTGTAGACTTACAAACAATTCAGCTCACAAACAACTTCTCACAACCTATTGTGTTCATAAATTGGGCACTGTCTGTACTCTAAAAACTACTTTGCAAAGAGTTCAACTGAATCTGGAATCTCATATTGTTACACAGAAGTACTGACACTGAGGAAAGTGTGAGTGTGTTTGATTTAGAGAGTAGGGCAGGCCAACTTAGGCAGCCTGAGGATATATTTTAAAGAGAGGATAAGGAGCATTTTTGTGGAATTGAAGTCAAATCAGAAAAATGCTGAATGTCTAGGGAAGTTCATACTATTGATTGATTGTAGACGTCTTGATCAGAGACCACAGGGTTATAACATTTTTTGTTCTATTCAGACTTGCTATGACAATAAAATAAGATATATACAGGTATCCTATACTAAGTAGCAGGTGATTGTCATTAAATTAAAATAATAGCCAATGAGCTGTAGTGTTGCATCATAGTATATGGCAAAATATATCAGGAGAATATGTAGTTTCTATATAACTATATAAACTACATGACTACTATATCCAAAGTAGTTAACTCCTTAGGAAAGTACTGAGTTGGATGCAGTTAAAGTACCACCTAACTACTGAAAATTGTACTGAACCTAGTAATTGAACTATATGTAGTTAACTATTTCCCACCATTGCAAATCAAAAGATTTTATATCAAAGAAAGTGGTGAGAATTTTGTTTTCCCAATTTTCGTTGCCACCATTCAAATTATGCACCATGACAGCACAATGTGTCAAAAATCTACAGTTGACAGACATATAAAATCTAAAGCAAATAAATGATTTAACTCGAGAATGATTAAATCAGGTTGACACTTATATCACTCTTTACAGCTGAAAAAATGGTGGAAGTGGTGCTGAAGTTGTTCTCATAAAGCTGTTTTACTGGACCGGGTGGCATTGCTCCATCCATCATCATGTCGTTAGCAAGCGATTCCCAGGAGCTCACAGGACTTCTATTTGTAGGATTTGTGGATATACAGAGCAGCGTCACCATGGTGATCTTTATTTGTTGTCCTGAAATGCAAAGGGGCTGCCTGGGCCATACAGTGAGCAGTAAAACTATGCATCCACCTTGGCTTTTGGTGCCTTTTTTCTGACCCAAAATGAGTTAAAACATGTTCATTGGGTAATTTGTATCAAATAGTGTAAAAATTCAAGACATTTATGTGAAAGTATAAAACTCCAATAACTAAAAACATCTATTTTTCAAATTTATTCGCTCACTGTTTACTCAGGTGCTCTTGTTAACCAACCATGGCATGAATTTAAGAAGTAAAAATCTGAGGTTGACTGTTTCTTGATCTTGGAAACAGCAGTTGAGATGATAATCTCACCGCAAGGTTCATTACTGTATGTAATGGAACTTTCATTCATATCACATGATCTTCATCAGCCGATAGAGTTTCTTATTTTAATCCAAATAAGCGAGGTTTCCTGTGTGTGTGTGTGTGTGTGTGTGTGTGTGTGTGTGTGTGTGTGTGTGTGTGTGTGTGCGTGTGTGTGCGTGTGCCTGCCATTTGATTCCAGTGCTACCATTTGATGCCCTGACCTTGTGGGGAAAACTGCATTCATTCAGCCTGATGTTAAATATAATTGAACTTATTTAACTTATGTTCATTAATTTACTGCCTAATTGTATGGTCCAGTCTCACAATATCAGATCGTATGGTCACATCAGTGCCAATGTTATAATGCTTGTACTCTTAAAGACAAATAATGACATTCATTTATCTCTATAAAGAGGAACAGAGGAACAAATATATTTTTCTTCTATAATTAGAATTCTGGGATCAGTTGGACAGGAATAAAATCATGAACTTTACATGAAGGACATCTCAGTGATGAATCAATCAACAAACTCAAGCAAGTCCTATAATTTCCCTGGACTGACACAAAGCATATAATCGCTTCAGTAGTTGAATTTATTTTTCCAAAACAAGCAGAAACAAAAATGTTCATTTATGTATTCACTGCTTTCGCCACTTTATTTGAACAAATTAGTGAGTAACCTGTAATTTTCAGACAACATCACAGACGGAGAAATGAAGCCTTGGGTTGTGTTTTCATGACAAATAAGGGCTGGAACACAGACGGCTGAGCACAGAATTTTGTTGAGTCACTCCCAGACTGAAAATAATGAACTGTACCAGGCCACTGAGGGTGTAGACTATAAACAAAAAGAGACACTGTGCGAGCGCACGACACAATTTCGGGAAAGATTTGCTGAATGGAAATGTCACGTCTTGAAATGGCACAGAGAGTTTTTTTTTTTTTTTCTATGACATGGATGAGTTCAGCTCACAGGCCTCCACACAGCTGCTGAAGCTGATGCCAGTGGTTCACTTAGACCTAATACTATCATACCAACATCTGCTCAGGCCAAACTCCAGCCTCCTTTCATTTGGTTTAAAGAGAGATGGGTGGCTAGAGGGGCCGGTCTTCCCTTATCCGACCGGCTTCCTGACTGACATAGTAAATGCTGGCCCACTGAAAGGTCACTCTGTTTGTCACCCTTGGGCCCCTGCGAAGGAGCTCTCCTCTCATAAATATTAATGGCCACTGTACCAAATGGGGCCACTGACTGTTAACAAGGGGTGTGGAGGATGGGGTGGAGAGCTGTGGGAGGCTCCTCCTCTGTGGGGCCATGGGAAAACAGAGAGGCAAATGTGGAAACGTCTGGCCCCTGCTCCCGGCGTATGGATCTTCTTAGTGACTGGAGCTCTGATCCCCCTGTGAATTTGATTGCTTGGCGCTCACTTTAGCTCCGAGAGTGAAGTCAACGATAGCAGACAGTTTCAACAGCCGACCACATCAGCGCTCCACTTGAATAACCAATGATCGTAAATTCCTTCCAAATGATTGATTCCTCTTGCCGGCACTCCAACTCTTTAAGGCGCCCAGCTGGGCCAATGGTGTGCGCAGCCGTTCTTGGTTATCAGCTGGCTGCAGAGCGCATATAACGGTGTTGTATAATAATGTGAGCAACAAAGACTCCTCCGTGATGTCCACTCTGTTTTACTCATGCGCCCCTCCCCAACACAAAAAAGCACCTCAGCGCATCTGGTTGTCTGTTGATTTCAATAGCAAATAACTATATGCAGGCAGCAGCCAGGATGGCAAAAAGAAGCTTTGATTTGGTCCAAGAAAATGGAGCTGGGGACAGAAACTGGGGAAAACTTTGGAGGGATGTTTTCTTGATTTGTATTCATTTGCAAAATATTCCCCAGATGTTCAACACTTGGCACTCCTGAGCATGAAATATGCTCTCATTGAAACTCAAAAAGAAACAATCCAGTTGATAGTGTACACTTGTATATTGCGTTCTATGCTTTAAAAAAAAGTGTAAGACCTTTGAATCGACTCATAACGCATCAGGTCTAAAGGAGTTGTGTTATGTTATTTTAAACATACTGCATATACCCCCTGCCTGTTAGCATTGAGGCTCATTTTCCTCTCAATTGGACTTCCCAGAGTTATACACTTTATATCGGGCAAAGAGAAGCAACATTTCCCTGACAGTGTTGATGTTTCCCTATGAAATATGGCTCAGCAGGCAATGGCATCAGGGCTCCATGCTGAGGAGGAGGAAGGGAGGGTTGATGGATGCCTCAAGGCAGGGGCTTCAGTTTGACTTGCTGTAAGCAGGGGGAATGACATCTGATCTGCCCAAACAGGGAAAGACAAGCCTGCTTCTGTTTCCATCAAAACCTCTGTAGGTTCTAGATCTGCCGAGGGATAAATCACATCTTAACCCTTCTATCCCCCTGTCAGATAAACGTCGGATTGACTATGTATTGAAGGGTAATCCTGTTATCAGTGACACTGGTTCTTCACAGGTGCAGTAGATTCCTACATTTCCTCGAAGGCAGGAATGAAGTGAATTTCCAGTTAGTGAAGATTGCTAGATCAAAAAAGTATGTCTAATTATACAATCAATAGTTATCCTAGAAACAGTCTGATGTACTAACTGTGACATTTTCATATGCATAAGTCTGTTTTGCTCTTTCAGGGGCCAGCTGAAATATTACAACACAAAAGTGATACAGACAGTTCATAAAAGCTTTTCCATTGCCCTTTTGGAAACATGAGTAAGAGACTTCCATGGCTGAATAGAATTAAAAAACCCCACCTAATGACTCTCACTTAATTCATAACCAATGGCTCACTCATCACAGTGTTGTCTAAACAGTTTGATTAAAGTCATTTTGAGAAGTTCTGTTCAGAACCGTCACAGCAATGGCCACTATGCATCTAACATGATTAAACAAGACTAAGACTGTAATTGGAACTACAACTACCATAATGCATACTACATATTGTATATTGTATAATAAAAGATTGGTTCAGTATTGCATTATTAGCAGATTATTCACATGCAGTATACAGACAGGTGACAGGTGACTTTGCTGATAACTGTGGATTGAACATGGCGGTAGATGGTAATTTAACTTTCGATGCAGCCTTAGAAAATGTTCTAAGTAATTTAGATCAGAAGTTTATTTTTAAAAATTAGTAACTTTATGCCATAAACTTTCATTAAGATTTCATTACCAAGAAGGGCTCTACATTGGGTATGTTCGATACGATTGGCTATAAGATACATACAGACACATTTGACCAACATTCGTAGCACCCAATAAACAGCTCTGGGTTTTCATAAACCACACCTCCAGTATGAACCAATGAACGGATGGTTTTCAGACAGAATATCAATGATATCAATCTACACTGGTATGAGGCCTAGTGTTAGCCAGGCAAGTATTGACAAAGTCTAGAATAAATTTCCCTCAAGTGACAACAAAAGTGTATCTTCTCTAATGCATTTACGCCCTCCAGCAGCAGTAGTAGAAATTTGAAAGCAGTCTAAAAGCTGTTACACTTCCACTGTGTAGGACAGAGAGTATGTATTTTATATATTATTATTGTGTTTTATATAATATATATAATATATAAATATGCTGTTATATTAGTTTTTCTGGTGATAAAATAACTATCTATTCCTATTTGGAAATTTATGCCGATGATTTTGGATTATGGGTGGAACCATCTGTGGATCCGGGCATCTCAGCCACCAGAAGCTCAGCTCCTCAGACTATTAGCTGGTCAATGTCTGTCATCATCCTAAGGAGAACATGAACTGATCTGTGCAGCTCTTTGGTGATTTACCGCTAGCTCTAATGTCTCGGTAGCATTCTGATATATGATATAATTCCTTTTGGAAGATAAATGTTGGATCATCCACCGCCACCCACTGCAAAACTGCAAAACCAGAAATAAGGACAACAACAATGCCAAATTTCTGTCTGGAAGCAGCTGAAACAACAGACAGGAGTCCTGGTTTGAACTAATATCACAGAGAGTGAGCAGGAACTAACAGGGGTACAAAAAAGAAGCTCTGTCTATCACCGACGCATCGACCTTAGGGCCGTGCGAAAGGGAACTAAAGCACGTAGAGTCTGTGGTTCCAGGTGGACAGCAGCTCCCTTAAGCACCTCAGATTTCTGGAAACCTCCAAGCAGATTTTCTAATGAACATTATTTCATCTTTAAAGTCTGGTTAGATTTGAATAATATGATAATGTGAACTCCATTTGTTATGATCGAACCACTGCTTGTTTCTAGCAGCAAACTAAATGTTCATCAACAGCCTGTGTTGATGGTGACAAGAGGGTGTTTATATCATTAGGCATGAGGATGGGCTGGCAAACAAACAAGGCAGAGAATATGCAGAGGTTTAACACACAGTATATCCCTGCGCATCGCCTCCTATGACTCACTCAGATTAGTTGAGTCATAATCTCTACAAACAGATACCTGACAGATTGATGAATATATGAATGCAGAATCAGTAGGAAAGGGGCAGTATTTTGGTATCAGGTTTCCCTTTGGAGTCAGAGTATGGCACGTTAAATGTAGGTAAATGGGCTGCATTTATATAGCATCTTTCTAGTCATTTAGCACCACTCAAAGCACTTTACACTACAAGTGTTCATTCACCCATTCATGGCAGTGGCTGACTTACAAGGTGCCACCTGCACATCAGGAATTTAATCATTCATACACTGCAAGACACAGTCATTTGGGGCAAATCAGGGTTAAGTATCTTTACCAAGGACACACAGACATGGAATTCAGAGAAGCCAGGAATCAAACCACTAATCCACCGACCAATGGATGACTGCTCCAGCTCTGAGCCATAACCACCCCAATGGTGGCAATGGCTACAGGAGCATGATTAATCTGCAGATAAACCATTATGTGTAGCAAAAGAGGACAAAGGTATTAGCCAAAATGGCATCTGGACATGTTTATGCCCTTTACTTTTGACCTACCTGTGTAGCATAAGTCAGAGATGTTGGTCTGTCTTTCGGCCTCTTCATGACTTTGGTCCATATTTTGTCCAGACATTCACAGTGCCCAGAAAATGCATCCGAATGATTTTGATAATCCCCTGACTCTTATGTCACCACTGCAAAGTTGACTTTTGTGATTTTAATGAAAGGGCTCAATGACTATTGGATGGATTGCCATGAAATTTGGTACCCACATCAATGTATCTCTCAAGATGAATTGTAATCACTTTGGGCATCCCCTAACATTGCATCTCGCACCATCATCACATCAGAATTGTGTAAGGTAATACCTCACAAAGCTGCTGGAACATTTTATAGTCACAGTTAATTTTCTGTTCTTTAAATAATGCTTTGTCTGATTTATATCCTATATATCCATACATGTTTGTCCACTTGATGCATTGATAAGCCAGTCCCTTAAATTGCATTTCATCTTAAAAATTAGATTCATACAATAGCAGTTCCTTTCATCTTCAGCCATTCCAGCCTCCCTCCTCTCCTCTCCCTCCTCCTCCACCTCTGCACATTCATCCTCTTTTGCGCCTTTCTCAGATTGATCAAATATTTGCTCTTCTTGGGCCCCAGTCTGTTTATTTTCTGGAGTGTGTTTTCAGCAGTGGTCAGGCCTGTGCGGCGGTTCAACAGTGCTGTCTCAGACGGACCAGTGTTTGGCTTAACGGCTGGGGACAGAGACTGGGCCGGGTCCGGGGCTCTGAGTGCACCGGCAACATTGGCTGCTCTCCCTCGCTAGGCAAACTGGGCCTGTGAGGCTCACACACTGTGGCCATTCACTCTCCCAGCACACACAGGATAGAGTATGGATTGTTTGGAGGCCAGTGGCAATGCCAGGAATGCTAAGCCCTAGTTCCTCTCTGGGAAAAAATGGTATTTGGTTCTCTGTCTCTCTCCTTCCCTCCCTGCCTTTGAAAAGGTTGCAGCAGTCTGATGAGAGGGATCACTAGGTGCATTAGCCAACCTGTTTCCTCTTTCCTGCAGATTCCAGCCTGGCCAGTCAGAGAGGGCCTCCCAGCCAGAGGAATCCTAAGAAGAGCCACTGCCTTCCACATTGGTATTTCCTGACCCAGAGCCACATCCCCAGTGGCCCATTCACAGTACAAAAAACAGAAAGCTATATAGGGATGCATGCTTATAATATCAATTTTAACTCATCAGTAATTACTGCAGGTCCCAGGCATGAGGCCATGTAGACAGTTATTCTGAAATGAGCAGACAGGACAAGGATAGGCTCTTGCTGCATTGACTACACATCAAAGAATTTTATTTGTATTTTCTAACTTCAGACAGACAAATAATTACCAATACTGACCTTTAATTTTAACAAAAACAACATAGTTGCTCAAAACCTTACTGCCTGCTAAACAGTAGCTACCACTCGAATGCCACAGTAGTAGTTTCTATGTAGGACGTTAGCCAGTAGAAGGCACAATTTAGACATACTATAGTACCGCCATCTTGCCCTCTCTGTGACTTCTGGGATAGCGTAGTGTGGTTCGCTTGCACAGGGCAAAATATGACCAGATGTCGAAAACCATCAGGGTACCATTCACCTACTTGTTGAAAGCCAACTAAGGTATTCAGACTTTCTAGATAGTGGATTCCTCATTTTTGTCTACTACATAGGTGGGTAGTTGCCGGTTTTGGACGCAGCCTTTAATAGGTAGGTAGGATAGGGTTTGATAGGTATTGCCTCCAACAAAGCAGAGTTCAGGTCAGTAGGCCAATGTCTTGATGGTGTTGTGAGCATTCAACAGATCATCAGCAAGACCTGGAATACATATAATCATTCCTTGAATTAGGTAATACATTAACAAATACTTAACCACATCTTTGGTAGGCATCACATTATAAACACCCATTCAGAGGATTCATTTGATAAACCATTGTAATAAAGTTCTTGTTACTAACGGGGTCAGGCAGGAACAGAGAAAGGTTTGAAGTGTGCAGACACTTTATTTGCTGTGCTCTCCGGTATACACACACATATATACACACAGACAGCTGTTAGCCCCAGCTGGTCCCCAGCTTCTTCTCTCCATCCAGGACCAGCATGCTGCTAGAAAGGCACAGGGAGACAAAGATATTGATCAGAGAGCTGGTAGCACTTGTACCCAATCAGCCTTTCCACCGCACTTTACCAACCGTACCAATTTGTATGTATTCAGCAATTTTATAAGAGCAGTACAGTGACAAAACCAGATGGGGTATTAGCTCAGAGCAATCCAGTTTATGCTCCTAATCAGGGATGTGAAGATCCTTCATAAGTATGTATTAACACGATCATTTGCTTCAAAGAACACAGCTCGGGGAGGTTCTTTTATGGCTTAAACAGTTTTGCCATATGCAAAACCATGATTTTTTTTAGGCATGCCTGCAGATGTAATTTATCCAATCTCAACTGGAGCTTTGTATGACTGTGCGTCCACTTAACAACTCAGCTACTGCGCGCTGTAAATACAATATAGAGCTGAGACGACAGGGAGGATATGAAACACTATCTAAAAGTCATCTGAGGCGGAGCTGTAAATCTGGAGATGTTGAAAACCAGAAATAAGAGAATTTATTAAACACTGTGGAGACTTTCGCGGGTTCAAGTGATATCAAGTTGGATTTCCATTCAGTTCAGAGGCTGTTGTTTTTTACATCCCAGGAGATTGTGCGCTGATATCCCTTCCAGCTTAATAAACAACGGAATAGAAGTAGAGTCCAATTTCAGCAAGTTAAAAAAATACAGGGCATCCTAGACTTCTATGTGCAGGATTAGCGGAATATCTCCTCACTTTCAGACTTCAATGATTGCAGGCATCAAGGGGCCAAGTGGAGAAGTCACTTGGAAACTGGTGCAGTATCCAAACCCATTTGGTCTATGAGATTAATTTTAGGATGGGAAAAAGCTCCAGAAATGGTGGTAATGTCACGGACAACTTTGTAAATCTTTAAAGGAAAGAAATGTCGAGCTGAAGAATGCTTCACCAATTCCTCCTGGGCTGTTGTCAATCCCTTGTGAAATTCAGCTTTCTGTGTGTCTTCACATGCCAGAGGAGATCCTCAGGGTGAAATCCCATACCTTCCTCCCACCAAGATCCCGGACGGTCTTCTGGAAAAATTCTCAGCAATAGAAAAGGAGAAGAAGATGACTTCTGTAAAGTTTGCTGTTTGTGTCTCATATCAAATCCTAAAACCTTTCCCTTACAGCTGAGCTGGGCTTGCATGCTCGTACCATAATACCCAGCATATATACATACCCCAAAGCAACTTGGGGGCTGGTTCGACTGTGTTTTTCAAAGTGGAAGCTTGACTGCAGTAACTTATTAATGTAACTTGAATGCATCATTTTTGGATACATTGTGCAGAGGTGTTCATTATACTAACCAATTGATTCCACTCAGCTTTCATTCAGTGTACACAAATCCAGGTCTGTTACTGTGATTCTTTGTCATGCATTTGTAGGAGAGAGAGGGCGAGAGAGGGATACACTGCTCGCAGGTAACGAGTAGGATTTAACATTATGAATATCTATGTAAATGGTGAAAAGGAGTATAATATAATAATTATTTTAGCACAAATTGTGATGAAAACTGGGAAATTTCAAAGTAATTGTTGAAAACTGGGACAATTTAATGTTTCACATATTTGTCAGACAGTCTGATAAAAGACTTCTGGCCAGGATGCTGGGCATAGATGGTGAAGAAAGAAAGAATGAGTAGATATTTCAAATGGGCAGTCAAGGTAGGAAGGAATCAGGATGGTGACGGAGAATATCTGGTCGGACATAGATGAAACGGAGGGGTTAAGTAACTTGTTTTCCTGCGTGAGACTGTCAATTTGTTGTTGGCTGTATTCCAGGCTGTGACGGAGGTGTTGGAACTCTTTGCGGAAAACTTCAATAAGTGTCACTCTGGCATCCAGTCCAGTAAGTTTATTGCCTATGGAAATTAACCTGTCCTGTCTCGTTACTGATGCTGCAACAGGGTGGTTGTGATGTTGTCGGTGAAGTGGAGATAGATGCAGTGGGTGATTACATTTTTTTGGATTTCCCCATAGTAAATTAGACTCAGCAATACAACTTCACCCAACAATTAAAGGGGGCTCAGCTGTTAATTGAAACTTGGCTACTAATTTATTGTTTTTAGGGTATATGTATGCCTCTCCTTTGCATATCTTGAGAACAGTTCATCCAATCGACTTCATACTTGGCAGGCGTATTGCTGGAGACCCAGTGATGTGCAGTGTTGAATTTGGACACAACATAGTTTGTATATTAATGCAGTTGAATGGAAAACACTTGAGGCCTCAGTGACTGCATGTCACAGTGAGTCAGAGAAAAGTATTTTCACATAGTGTACTTTAAAAAGTCTAAATGGCGTATGTAACAGTCAAATAAGAAACTTCCCACAGGCAGTTCAAAACCAGTATCAGTCTAATATAAATCTTTTGAGCAAATATATCTACAGAAGCCACAGAAAAAAAGTCTCTCTGTATTTTATGTCTATTATACTTGAAATGAGCAGATTCACAACTGCACTTAACATCTCACTATAATAGATATATAGACTGGCAAAGAAATCCTATAAAAAAAGAACTACTGAATTTCCATCCATTCCCTCACATGTCAAACAAAATGTATCTGACAGTTATCTGGAGTGTTTTGCACCAGTTCCTCTATAAATGTGTTGCTTTGTGAATAAATCTGTCCACAAACTAGGCATGAAGTAAATAAATGTAGGAAGCATGACCTACACTTTCTGTTTATGGTCACAGAAGAAACATCAGGTCTTGTTTTCCAGCTCTGAAGACGGACTTTTACAGTATGAAGTCTTTCCACTGTGATATAAAATGCACACAGTTTGCTCAGAAACGCTGTCATTATAGTCAAACGTGATAGTTAGCACAGTTGGATGAGACATTCACATGCCAGGAGAGGGAAAGAGGAGAACATTCTTCCATGAGTTTGGCTTGAAAAAACAAATCTGATTGTTTCATCATGTGAATGAAGAGTCGCTTTAAAATGTCTATGGATCGGATTGATGAATTTACTTTTTCTCATCAAAGTATAAGAGAGATGTATGAAAAGTATGTTCTGTTGGTCAGAAAGAAGCCTCACACACACACACACACACACACACACACACACACACACACACACACACACACACACACACACACACACACACACACACACACACAAGTACATATTTTGGGATTAGGGTGATTATGGCTAACCTTGTTTCTATGTGAATTAGCGTATACCTATGCTTTAGTTATGGCAAACCAATGTCCCGAATGAAAGGAAGGGAAGAATAAACACTCTTGACTCAGGCCTTTGGTTCACCGCTCCATTTCACAACCTCCACGCCCTCCACCACCACCAACTCCATCCATCTTCCCTGTCGTTCAAAGCTTGACCCCTCTCACAGACTGCCCACATCACAGTCAACATCCTTTTCCTCCTTCAGTGACGTGAGCAACATTTATTTTCTCTCAGAAAACATTAATTAGTTGCTATCGTCAAACCTCAAGCCAGTTCCACCTAGAGGGCAAATCAGGCCACTGCTGTCTGGAAACAGCCGTTGCTTTCAGGATTTTCTCCCACGAAGACTAGCCAACAACAATTCATTTTTCTTTTCTGCTCTCCCTACTTTGCATCATTATGTCTCATCTACATCTATTTCAGTTCGATTTCCTACATTTGTTTCTAAAATTACTTCATTCCGTAGACAGAAACACTTGCTGGGTTATGGCAGCACGATACCTTCTGGTCCACTGAAACTGCTGCTGCTGGAAAAACTGGCATGCCTTTCTCCCTTGATGATGGTTGAACTCCACGAAAAGCTTAAGAAGAAAAGCAGAGGTGGAAAGTAAGTAGAAGTACTCTACCTATAACCTATTCTGTTTATTTGACAGCATCAGTTACCTGAAGCTTTTCAGAATATGATTTACCTATAAAACATTGAATCAACTTAAAAAAATATGATGCATCTTTATAGATTAAAGTACCCAAAGTAATGCACTAATTAAATGTTGCTTGGCTGTTAACATGTGTAATGACATTAAAACAATACGACAACACACAACTTCTAAAGGGCCTATTCTGATTACTTTAACTTTTGATATTATTCGTTTTACAAAAATCATCTGAAGTTTTACCTTTTCTATCTCAAGTTCTCTCTGAAGCTCTAGAAAGAACCGTGTCATCATGTTTGGTTGCTGTGGAGGACCCATATGCATAAAGGACAGGATAAAATGAAAGGTAATTAAATAACAAAAATATTAAAAAAACAAGTACAAATGAACCAGGCACTGCAAAAACAGGAAGTGAACAGGCAGGGACATAAGACACAGTGTATGGATTAGTGTTATGGCAGAGACACAGGTAATAAGCAGAAAACCCAACAAAGACCAAACCCTGTGGTGTGACCTGCATATTCATAATAATATAATATTAATGACTCTCTCTTCTGATTGGCTAATTTTTGAATTTGGTGGGCAGACCTGACAGATTATTTAAAGACACAGTTTCTCAATATGGTCTGGGATTTTTCTCACAGACCACATCCACCATGTGGATTGAGGGTTTTAGAACATGGGATAGTATTTATGTTGACTGACTAGACCTTCCTTATAATCAAAAAAAAAAGCACAATTTCAAATGTCTTTATACACCATGGGACCCTTACAGGAAACATTTAGCTCTTACTTATGCTAATTGCTCCACTATGTTCACCAGCTAGTCGTTACTTTTGGTCTGCTTTTTAGTGCTGGATAGGGAATGTCCAGAAGGTTTTTAAAGCTTATTGGATAAAGACAGCCGTCTGCTGCGGCTGAGTGAAACAAAACAGTGCAGTTACAGACCAGGAAACCAAAACATTGAGCTAAAAGGTGATAAAATGCTCCATAGAGCTGAGGGGAAGAGAGTTAAGCAATAATTATCTGCTTCCACATTAGCCGCATATAGTTGTTCAAGCCAATGACAATGAAAACATTGGTGATAGCTGACTTTAGGTGACTTTTACTTGTAAAAGAATATTGCTACTTCAAAAAGATTGAAATAGATGTCTTCTTCCTACTTTGTGGAAGACCTTTGTGGAAATCAGTTGTCTGTCCAATTATCCACATGAAAAATTCAATGCAGGTACACAACTGGATGCTTTTTCTGGGTGGTTTCGTTTAAACAACAAAAGATACCTATTGCTCAAGGAAGACTGCTGCCTGTTTAGTTTGCAACGGAAAAAAATGAGTACATAAGCTGTTTGCACAGCTATCTAGAGTACAGCCTCAGCTAAAAACAACACTGTATAAAATCATAATAGATGCAAAGTTTCGCAACACTCTGCACTCTGTAGAGCTCGCACAGCGGCACAAACGGCAGGTCCTTGGCAGGAAGTAGACTGGAGGGTTAAGTAAGGGTGGCGGCTGGCGCTGCTACTGATTTCCATGGGTTTGGATGAAAACTGACAGGCTTTTTATAGCACAGTGGCCGGGCGGGGTCACAGGGTATGTGTGGCTCACAGCATTCACTGTGTGGTAGTGTGGCACTCGTTCAGATGTAGCTGAAAAGAGAGACACCGAGAGGGGGAAAAAAGAGACAGAGCGGCGGTGTGATGGGAAAGAAAGAAAAGCCAAGGCTGAGATTGAAAATCAACAAAGAAAAGAATGCTAATGCGTTTTAGCAGAGTCTCCCCAGA
This sequence comes from Lepturacanthus savala, assembly GCA_030544235.1. Taxonomy (NCBI): domain Eukaryota; kingdom Metazoa; phylum Chordata; class Actinopteri; order Scombriformes; family Trichiuridae; genus Lepturacanthus; species Lepturacanthus savala. The sequence continues at coordinate 21,540,997 of CM060472.1, read as the reverse complement.
GAGCTTTTGTTATTTTGGAAAGGTGTCATACGCAATAGGAAAGAGACGTGCCGATGGGTTTAGCAAATGTGTAAAATAAAACCATGTTTCATTCTCTTGTTGGCAAAAGAATAAACACATTTTATAAACTCTTTAAACTCTGGCAGGCTCCTCCATGAAGTTGCATGTTGTCAGTCAGTAAATCAGTTAGTGAGTCAGTTAGTCAGTGATTCTGTCTGTCAGCCAGTCAGCCAGTCAGTCAGTCAGTCAGTCAGTCAGTCAGTCAGTCAGCTGGTAAGTTAATCAGTCAGTTATCCAGTCAGTCAGTCAGTCAGTCAGTTGGTAAGTCAATCAGTTAGTCATCCAGCCAGTCAGTCATTAAATCAGTCAGTCAGTCAGTCAGTCATCGAGTCAGCTAGTAAGTCAATCAGTCAGTCAGTCAGTCTGTGAGTGGGTCAGCCATTCAGCAAGTCAGTCAGCCAGTCAGTCAGCCAGTCAGTCAGTCAGTCAGTCAGTCAGCTGGTAAGTTAATCAGTCAGTTATCCAGTCAGTCAGTCAGTCAGCTGGTAAGTTAATCAGTCAGTTATCCAGTCAGTCAGTCAGTCAGTTGGTAAGTCAATCAGTCAGTCATCCAGCCAGTCAGTCATTCAATCAGTCAGTCAGTCAGTCAGCGAGTCAGCTAGTAAGTCAATCAGTTAGTCAGTCAGTCTGTGATTGGGTCAGCCATTCAGCAAGTCAGTCAGTCAGTCAGTCAGTCAGTCATTCAGTGAATCAACTGGTAAATCAATCAGTCAGTCAGAGAGTCAGCCGGTAAGTCAGCCGGTAAGTCAGTCAGTCAGTCAGTCAGTCAGTCAGTCATTTAGTCAGTCAATCAGTCAGTCAGCAAGTCAGTCTGTCAGTGAGTCAGCCACTCAGCAAGTCAGTCAGTCAGTCAGTCATTTAGTCAGTCAGTCATATGCCAACCACTGAGAAACAGCCTGGTCCTGCGTTTACCCTCCACAGGCACAGCTAGATCATACAGTACTCTTAGTGGGAAGGCTTGTCTACATTATAGGGTTCCATAATGACAAAAACAAGGCAGCGACTTGGGAGCAGATCACAGCTCTAGGGTTTCAACTAGTGGCTGTCTACTGTGTTTCAGTTCCCAGGGTTCTACATTGTCCTTCTCAGAGTCAGTGTGCTACCAGGAAAACACACTCCTTTATGGCACCGTAGCTCACAAAACGCCACAAAACACCACCCGCCAAGTGGATCTAGTGACATAACAAGGTGTACTCTATGCCTACCTGGACCCCGGGTGAAGAGGAACAGTAACTCGACGTGCTCAGCTGTAAAGCCAAGGAGGCTCAGATCAAGCCAGGACAGGCTGGATTTGTTTGTGAATGGGCCATTAAGATGGAATTTGTGTGGAATTTAAGCATGTTGATACTGGCACATTCCTTGGCACTCCATGGAGGAGAGATTACAAATATAGACAGCAGAAAGCCAGTTTGAGTGTTCCAAGCTTTAAATTTAATTGCCCATGTTTAAAAGGAACCTTTTAATTTTGTGTAACAGGCGAACAAAATGAGGCAAACTTCCCCCTGATTTTAAAGAAAAATGGCATTTTAGGATTTGTGCAGCTCAAGGTTCTGAAGTTAAAGTTGATAGTGATCTCAAGTGGTTATAACAAGTCTTTTTGCGGTGGAAGACATCGGGAGAGATCCCAGGCTTTATACCTGTGATATTGCAGGTGCACCTCAGCCATTCAAACCGGTGGGACTGAACCGCTTGATTCCTCCTTTGCATCTTTAACGGATAAGGATATAGATCTTTTTGAATCATTCAAATTCAGTAATGTGTTTCAAATTTCCATGTCTAGGAGAAAACATTCCACTGTTTATTTGGCTCACATCATAAGCTGTTTTCTATTGTAATGTGAGCCAAATAAACAAGCGGAATGGTAACATTTTCTCCTCCCTGACTTGGAAATTTGAGACCTACCTTTTCATATTTTTTGGAAAATGTTTCCTGGTGTTTGGTTTTGGCTTTCCCCCCGAGAATCCCCATCATTGAAGCATAACCTATTTTTTCAATCCAACAATGTGTTTGTCTCTGCCTCTTAATAGTTTGCAACATCCCTGTCACATTCAAAGTGATGGTTCCCACAGTATCAGGGAGATTTTGTTAATCTGGTCATAATATATACAGTATGTGCATTAAAAGCAGACTCAATATATGTATAAAAAAACAAAAAACAACAACAAAAACAGCTGGGCACTAGTTTTTTTTTTACTCAAACAGGAATGAATAGTTCATTTCTTGGGGACTATTTTCAGCTGTGGATTAATACACATCTGGTGCTCTAGTGAGTATTTCCTGCAGCAGGATGGTGTGTGTGGGACTGACTCAAAATAAACTATACTGTGTGTTTTCCTATGAAAGGACATGTCGTCCAGTGCAACAGTTTGGCTGATTGTCATTACTAATGGTTTTCTCTATAAGGAATACAAGTATTGCCTGCAGAAAATATTGGTGGAACCAGTTGATTTTGGCCTTTTTGTTGACAATGAGAAAAATGTAGAGTTGTCCTTGCTAGACTCTGTTCAACAGGACTAAATAGCCTTTTGTACTCAAAAGGAACTGATGACATTAACATGCTTATTCAACCATTCCTTTTGGTTTATTTTTCAGTACCACCAGCTATTGAACTTGGCTCTTTTAAAAAAGAAAAAGCCAAACACTGAAACAGCGTCACAAATTGAGACTGGAGCCTGGAGTGAAGGGGCCTCCATCTCTAACAAATGATATCTATCTAGTTATCTATTATTTTGTTGCTCTTTCAAGGATTTTAGCCGGACGACTCCACAGCACTGCAGATGAAATCCTAACACATTTCCAGATAGAGTCCAACGGGTCAAAGGGTTTGATAAGAACACATGTGAAACTGAAGCAAAAACAAATACAAGTTAAATCAACTTTTCTACGTCCAAAATGTCTCCCTGATAGATTTCCTTTGGGAGACGTTTTCTGTCCAAAACAATTAAGACTCTATCTTTTAAAAAAGAAATTAAGGTTTGTGTATTTCTTTATTATGGGGCTGAAGGAAATTAAACACACATTATAGTGAGAAAACAACCAAAAATAATAAAATAATATGTAAATAAAAATTATAATTACTTTTACTTGATTTAGGCAAGTATATATCTATGTATATGTATGTAGGTATGTATATGTGTATATATATATTTCTACTATATATAACCTTTATAGTCATATAGACTATTACATATTTTCAATATTATATTACTACTATTATTCTATTATAGTACATATGTGTGCATGTATGTATAGATTTATCCATGCATATTGTATTTTTATACATATTTTTATATATTATATTCTTTCTTTCTATCTATCTATCTATCTATCTATCTATCTATCTATCTATCTATCTATCTATCTATCTATCTATCTATCTATCTATCTATCTATCTATCTATCTATCTATCTATCTATCTATCTATCTATCTATCTATCTATCTATCTATCTATCTATCTATCCTGATGTATTGAACCCTCTTAAGTGAGATGAAGAATCCCAATACATCTAATTGCATAGTCCTGAATTTCTGAGTTGACACCGAAGCCGACATCAAATGGTTTTAAAAATGGAGCACAGTGAAAGGTTCTGAAAAACCGAGTGACCCTCCAGCATTTTCTGTTTCCATGTCCTCCTCCCACTCAACGGAGTCGGTGTGGATGTGGTCTGCCGGAGAAGATCCAAGGAGAGGGGTGGAATGGAAAGAACAGGTGAGCCATCAGTCTCCGAGATCCACTGTGGCGATACTTGAAAAGACAATTAGACCGTTTAAACAATGAGCCTTTTGTAACACTGCCTCCGTTTTCTTTCTTGGCTCCTTCCTCCTTCCTTTGTTCCAAACACATTTCGGACTCCATGTGAAATAACATCAGGAGTCAGAGCGGAGAGCTGTTTGTGCGCGGCAACCACGGCAGGTTGGCTTCTGAGGTAAAAGAAGGACAGACAGGTGTTGACTGACGAGCATGGATAACACATGTCAGAAATCACCAAAAGGATTATCATAAAACAGGCTTTTTTTTATCATCCCGAGTAACTGGACTCTCTTTGTACTGTGTGAGCGCCCGTGGCCTCCTTGCAGACTTTTGCACACATCTGAAAATATCAACCGATGGAAATGTTTTGAAGTATGTATCACCCGGTGAATTCCGAGGGGAAAAAGAAAAAAAAAAAAAGAAGCATTTGATCTGTAGACATACCTGGGACAGATTCTTTTACTGGACAAGTACTTTCTGTGTGAAGCAGATGAAAATTCAGAGAACCTTAGAAGGAGAGAAAAGCCAGCTGACGTTAGTATGTTTGGAAAAATGTCCAGCGCAATCAAGTACAGACCTTTAGGCCGTAATATGATTATATTACATTGACTTAGGGGCTTTAGTGGAAAATGTCAATACATCGTCAAGGAGGAAAGTACCAGGCCCTCGTTTAACTGGACGTATTGTTATTGAAACATTTGCATGGAGGAAGTGTGCTCATGCCCTGTATATGGAGTGTGCCAGAGCTCCATGGCGTCAGGTGTCTCAAAAATACAGTGCAGTGGGCCTCTATATAAAATCTCTATCACCCCCTCCCCTGTTGTTTGTAAGCCCCATGATACGGCTTCTAGTTAAGAGTTCAAGCAAACATCGGGAGCTATTGTGGAGGTAAGAATTTTGTCAACATGTGTTTTTTTTTTTTCTTTTGCCTCCCTGCCAGGCTGACAGCTCCCCTGAGTTCCCAGCACTCACCGGGGGGAGAGGTTATAATGGCCATGTGGGACAATTTTATATGAAACACCTCTTTGCCTTCCAGGACCGTGGCTGTTAAATCCCCCTTCAGGCCCAGTCCTACCAGCGGTGCTCTTAGCTCCCTACTGGGGTCAAGGACTGAGGGTCGGAAGGCTCTGGGGGGAAAAAAAAAAACGAGGACCGGAGCCTCCGCTGTAGAAAATGAAGGGGGAGGGACAACATACAGCTGTGGATCCAGCTGTATATCTTCCCCCCCCTTTTTTTTTTTCTTCAAAGTGGGGCCATGAGTGGGACACTGTGTAGGAGGCCTGGGGGGGAGTGAAAGTTGCAATTACCCAGTTCCTTTAGGTAATGGTGCTTAATAGTCACTTTATCTGATGTTTAATTTAAAGTGTTGAGTGTGCGTGTTCTTCATGCTGCGCAGCGTGGTTGAAAGTGAACATTAGAAATACAATTTACCCCATTTTGCACAAAAACTGCTGTTGCTTAATATATGAAACAATGAATAGTGTGTTGGAACTTTAATTAATGGCTTTTGGCAACTTTCTGTTGCAGTTAAACAATCTGTCTTTACAGTGATAATGTGTGATTAACACCCTAATCTTTGTTTCATGTCTAAATTTGTGATGGGATTTAACAACAGTCGTTTTTCTCATTAAGAGCGAGCCCTCAGTAAATTCCACGCTGTGACCTGTGTGCATGCATTCCCAGCACGAACAAAGTGCTTGAGGACATTTTATCATAACTGCTGCTTATCTTTTTTCCTTTCAGCCAGGCTTTAGGGAGGTACTGTTTACGGTGGAAAATAGTTTCTTGCTATGATCGCTTAACCTAACAAGAGGTTTATGGCTGGCTCTCCCCAAGTCCTAAAAACAGCACAGTAGAGTCAAAAGGCTTTTTTTTTTTTTGACAAATTAAGATATCGGTCACATTAAAGAAAACGTGCGGATGCTTGTCATCAGGGTTACTGTCTGTAATTCAATGCAATCTCACACAAGTTGAGTCAATTTTCTCACAGAGCACAGTTAAAAACAAAAGACACTGACCAAAACCTTTTACAAAGAGACAGGGATGATCAAATATAAAAACAGACATAAACCAACAAAAACAGAGAATATCTTTAGAAATTCACAACACAAATACAGCCACACGGACAACAAGCAACATGTTTTAAATATATCAATGGAGGAGGAAGATCTAGTTGTAAATAGAACAATATAAATTCATTTTTATTTCCAACAACTTTGTATTCTCTGCCTTTGGACATTTAAGTCTTTAATTAGGTCCTGCCTAAGGAAAATCACTAGATGCCCTTCACTCTGACTAGGATTCAACCCACAGTTTCCTGTGTCCAAGTCAGTGACCTTAACCAGTGTACTAACCACCAAGCTCAAAGAATGAACACCTCAGCTAGCTGAAACCTGTTGAGAGTGAGGAGGAAGAAGAAACATGGAGGAACAAGCCTCTACATGGCAAGTACTACTGTCAGATAGAGGAAGAAGCTGATATCAAGAAGACCTACCAATCGCTCAAAAACCAGGACCAACGGACAGCATGGAGGCACTAATCATGGTGTGTCCGGTACCTTCCTCCTGACTGCAGAAGGGGAAAAAAGCTATTATGCAGGTTGTCGGGATTCCTAATAATTATCTTTGCCTGATTCCTGTAGCCCCTTGTGTAAATGTCCTTCAGACATTATAGAGCACCTTCTATTGTGTATAGCGCTGAATGAACCAGTCAGTGCTGTTTCCATACCAGGCAGCAATGCTCCCTGCTCCACTGATGGTGCAGGAGAACAAATTCCTCAGTATTTTTTGGATAAATGGAATTTGTGAAACAGTCACTGCCTTGTCTTCCACATTTGTAGATGACCTGTGTCATCTACTCAGGTCATCTACTGATGGATGACCTGTGTAGATCCATCAGATGGAGCTCAGTATTTGGGAGGAATAATTTATAGCTTCCGCATGTGATCCTCTCTAGGTATGACTGAGTTAAAGAATCCCATCTGATTGCATTTAGTTCTAATCAATGCAGCAGCCTTTGCACGTACGAGAGTTCACAAAAACTATTTTTGATTTGGTTAACGGATTGCCCATGAGTCTGAAAGGTATCGTTAAAATCTGCTCCAATATTATTGGAGTCCAGCAGAGAGAATTATGTTCCCTTTGGGAGAAATTTGTAGTCCGGAAAGCAATTCCTTCTTCTATCAGTCTGATAAATGTTGACAGTAGTCCTTTTAAATATATGACTTATTTTGTAACAAACCGTGCATAATTGGTTTATTCCTGTTTTATTTCTACATGGCAGTGCATTTAATGAATGTAGCTAATGCAATGCACATAACTGAGAATGATTGATTGATATTTACAAATGTATCCGTTGAAGTGTGTAAATCTTCTGTATTGCCCTTCTGGGGTAAATAAAGTTGTCTATAATCTAATCTAATCTATTGACTCCTCAACTGCAAACACATTATCTTGAATTTATTTCCCCTACAATAATTAAAAACACAAACACAAAATCCCACAGTGAGTTTCGCTGTTGGATTTTCCACGCTGTGATTGATGTCCCCCTCGGAATACCAAAATGACAATCACTTAAAAGCCACTTCTGTGGGTGATTTGCGACACATTCTTGAGAAGGACAGGGCCGCATTAAATGTTTGTTTCAGTCCATCAATCAGGAAAAAAATTCCTTTGGCAAGCTGATTGTAGTTTTCCATAAATTGAAGGGTCTGAAACATTGATCGCTGCTCTTCTTCCTCCTCCTCCAGTCCGCCATGATGTATATCTGGGCACTGCCTGCGGCCCACCCTGCAGTCGGTCTGGTGGTGGTGGTGGTGGTGAGCGCACAGCCGCCTGCATCCCATCTCCCATTCAGCCGCTCGGGCAACACTTTTCCTGTCAAGGAAACCAGAGTCTAATAGCTCACACATGTCAGTCATTACAGCAGAGAGTGATGAGACCCTGATGAGCCACTCTGTTTTTCCTTCTGTTTCTTTGTGTTTCTTTCTCTCTATTTTTATCCTTGCACGGCCTTGTTGTTGTCATAAGAAATACCGAAGACTAAAACGATATCAAAATACAATATGTAGATTCATAAATCACATGCAAAGTAGAACTTTATGGTTTGACCAGAACTATTTACACAGCATTTTTTTGGCTCAGAAATCTTATGACCACACTGGGAGACCGTTGTCTCTGACTTGTGGTGTCATTCCTTTCGCCTGCAGTCAGGGCGCCCGGTGATGAATGTTTAAAGCAAGTGATTTAAGAGAATCTTAAAGAAATTAAGGGGGTTCCAAAACATCATTGTTAGATTAGACTGCAATTTTCAGTTTATTATACCGTAGGTTCTTATTTTCTTCATCCTTCCTATCAGTAATATTGTAACACTATGTGCGCAAGAAGTTATTTTCTGAGACCTGGGAAAGCTGTGACATTGCAACAGAAGAACAAAGAGCCAAGAAACACAAACATTGTGTGTTTCTAACCTTTTTAGGAAAAGAGAAAATGACCCAAACAGTCTGCTGGAAACATCTATCACAGTTTGCAGATCACGCATCTAGGTTCAACTATGAATTACTTGCCTTAATCTTGTTTCTCGATGAGCTATCACAACATAATATGACGTGTATTATAATGTGATAATAACAATTAAAAATAATCTAAAACAAATCCCAGAAGAAATACAATAATGAAACAAGACCCAACTGAAATTACCACTTGATTTGCTTGATTTATTTATTTCATTCAAACATGTTGCAATAATAAACTAAAATGTATTTAATATGTCTACAGTGATCTCAGATTTATTTCCCCTGTCACACAGTTCTATGGGTGAACATAATGAACCAAAGAGAAAATAGAACATTAGATTGACAGTGATTTTCTGTGTTCAATTTTCTGGTTGCATAAATTTTGTCATGTGGTGTCATGTTTGCTGTCTGGGAACACTGCATCGACATTACACATGATTGTCTTCTGCTTCATACCACACATGCAGTCGGAATAATTTTGAGAAAAAGATGAACTTGGACGTGTTTATGGGCTTTTGTCTGTTTTCAGTCTGCTCCGGCAACCAACACAAAGGCATTTCCTGGTGTGTAAAATTACAAAAGAAGTTCTCTCTCTCTCTCTCTCTCTCTCTCTCTCTCTCTCTCTCTCTCTCTCTCTCTCTCTCTCTCTCTCTATATATATATATATATATATATATATATATATATATATATATATATAATTCTTGAGTTAAAATAATCATTTTCATAACATATTAGTAGCTGCAGTATATTTTGTGCTAAGTTGGTACTGCAGGTGTTTTTCACTTTCCCGTACCCTTTGATTGATGCATTTTAAGGCCTTTTGCCCTGTCAAAGAAAGCCCATTTCTCAACACCTCCACTCTGACCCCTGCAGCCACAACTCTTGCCCTGTTTAGTACAGCAGTGCGAGAGCAAACAGAAGATGAGACGGAGAGCAGAGCTGATAACCAGACTCGACAATTTAAGGAGGAAATAAGACTCATTACCACTTTCTTTCCTCGGAAAGGAATATCACCACAGCGTTAAATTCCACCAGCAGCAGCGGTAATCCACAGGGAGGTCTGTGGAAGCTGTGAGCGAGGGAACAACGTCCCTCCTGTTCAATACCATCCCTATCTACCGCTGTTTACCTTTCTGATCCATGAATCATAGAGGGGCTACACTAGTATAACATGTGACCCACCACTCACCTCTGCACACACACTTGCTCTACACATTCAGACTTTATCAAACAGAAGGGAAAGAAGTTTTTTTTTTCTCTCATAACACCAAATCCCTGGATGATGATAGACATACCAGTTCAGTGTTGACCTCGTTTGATTATGACCGGTTTCCATGGTGAAGATCCTAAACAGTTATCATGTTTTGTTGGTGTAACCTTAATGCATGGATGAACTTTCATGTAAATAGTTTGACCAAAAGGCATCATATCCAGTCATATTGCTCACTAAACAGTTCAATGGATTAGATTTACTCCAGAAAAAAAGCATTAAGTCACATCTGTCTATAATTAGGTCACCAAAAACCCAAAATCTGCCAGTGCCGTTTTTAGAATATTTTTTTTTTTCTAGGAATTGGTAGCTTTATGTTGAAATAAAAAAGAATAAAGCACACTGCTGCAATGTGATCATAAAAACCCATGAAACAAATTGAATTGTATGAAGAACAACTTGCAATTTTCCTACTGCAGTAAACTATTTAAAAATATATTTTTAGAAAATGGGATTCATGAAGTCAATAAGAAACACTAGTTTTTTGATAAAAGGGTAGACTCCACTATGGTACTTTGTAGAACCCTCAGAAGACAAGTGGCAGTGGTGGAGTTAATGCTAAATTGACAAACTACAGGTGAGGCAAAGCCACAACCGTTATTGTTTTATATTGGTTGGCATCTAGCTTATTGGTGCATTACTGCTACATTCTGCTCCAGAGTGTGGATGAGACAATAAACCTGCAATTGAAATCCCCATAGCATCAATAGCGTTAACCATGACAGCCCTGTTTACTACATAAACCCATTGAAAAGTGGAAAAATTAAATCTAAATTATCAAATGCAACATGAATATATATTTTATGATTTGATTTACTTATTGCTTTGTATATGCAATAACTAATTAAGATGTACAGGGAAATGAAACTGAAGGTATCATTATTATGTCAAGAAGTAATTTTTTTCTACAGTTGGATTTTAAAAATCACCTCATTGTGTATCATTCGTAACACTGAACTTTATCACACACTGCTCATCACCGGAAAAAAGACAGTTTACCCCTGTGGGGATCGGTTGACACTTCATCACCTCCACCACCACTTTGTTGTTCTGCTCTCCGCCGATTCCTAATTCGCACTGTAGGAGTACAACAGGGTCACTGTTTCCCAGCAACAGCTCGTTCTACATCCCGAGCTGTGCATGTAAGCCTGCAGCGGTTCTGACAGGAAGACGGTGTGGACTAATGAGACTGGATGCATGGACGAGCATCACCTGGGGCCAGCCGAGTTAATCATTTCCTTTCAGGGCAGCCAGGCCTCTGTACGCAGGCAATGACTAATAAACTCTGTGGGAGGGGTTTTCACTTTATCAATGACGTTTGGAGCCAGTTTCAACTGAGAGGGGAGTTTGTGTTGGTACAGCACACACATTATTAAGTGCCTTTGGCCTTTTTGAAGGGGACAAAGAGATCCACGGTGGCAGCGATGTCTGGCTGGCACTCTCCCATCTGAGGTCACTTTCTAAAATCTTCTCATTATTGAACTAGCACACTGTCCAGGCCTCGCAGAGAAAACAGGACTGAGCCATCCACCAGTTACTCACTCGGGTTTATACAGCCACGATATGGATCAGCGATTTGCAAGAAAATGTATATTTTTTTTTTTGCTGCTCCTGCGGTGCACCGGCCGCACTCGAGATGTGGATGGGCCTGCTCTTTCCCAAACTCCTTTCCCCCATCGCACCCCTAATTAGGTAGGAACTTTCCATGCTCATAAACGCCAATACAACCATCAAAAAGAGGAATGCTCGGAAACAGAGAGGAAAAGCTCCAGGAATCACAATCTTCAGGCTGACGGAAGCCTCGCGGATTACTATTTACAGTGTCACAGGCCTGGGAAGCCGGGGAGGAGTGGAAAACTGCAATGAGTTTGGAGTGATGGAATATTTCATAGTTGTCTGGCCTGACCACTGGTGGGTGGTGACATACATCAGCCGCGCTTAAACATTGCATATTATAACTTACAGAAACCACAAATCACAGCAATACATTTACATGAAGGGGTTCTCTGGACTTCTGAAGTGGCATACAGAGATCCTGTTGATCCAGAAAGAAACGGAATTCCCAAAGGGTCCCAGCCTGCAGCTCACAAGCCAAGAACTGACAAGTGTTTTATCCTGTGTACATTTATTCTTTTCTTATATATTGTGATAGAACATGAACACCAATCAGGTTGTGAAGATAAAAACTGTTCTAATACCACTTGTACGCCAGAGTTGCTTTTCAGCTCTACGGAGTGTTTTTAGCATCTCTGCATGCGACTTTTTTTCTTTTTCTATTATTGCAATATTTCAGGTTTCAGGTCTTTGAAGACATTCAGAAGACCCTTGCTTCACCCTTAAGTGTGGTCATTTGGAACAATTACAAACAAGTTTGCCTTTACATATGTCCAATAAAGCATGGCTTCGAATCGATAGTGGCATTTATTGTCATTTAGGTGGCCTCTGAGCAGATCAGATTTTTGTATTTATTAAGATAATCTTGCTCAAGGACATCACAACAGTTACTTAGGGATGCTGAGTGCAACTCATTTCTTTTCGCCATTCACATTTTCAAAACTGGGCCAGGTATTCAATCCAGGCCTTTTTACAATATGGATTCCTATTATTTATAATCGTGCAAAGCACAGCAGAGAATACTGAGAAAATAAGCACTCTGGTCTTAAACAGTGTCTAATAGAGCAATTGCTTTGGCCTTCAGAAGCTATGATAAATATCCTTTTGGAAAATGAGAAACACAGAATCCATTGTGAGTGGAACCTAAATGGTTCTTGCAGCCAGGCTCAGAGAAAACAAATGCAGTACTGGCGTTACATTCAATAGTTCTTCCAGAATTGAAGCAGGAAAGCCTCTTGCGTCCAGTGCAATTGTAGCCAAGAGTAGGGATTAGCACAAGTACCAAAGTATTGTGGCCTGTAGTCAATAAAATCTGACAGAAAGCATTGTTTATGCCTGTTTATTTTAAAGTACGAGTGCAGTTCCCGTAGAAAGTTTATATTCCTATAGAAAAGTGGAAGTTTACCTTTGTTTTTTGATTGTTAGTTTGTTAAATAAGGGTGTTGGATTGGTCCATAGTGTTACAGACAAATTGTACATTGGGTAAGACATGGACATATGTTATATATGTTTCTAAATAAACAAGTTGAGGCCCAGATTTGATGGGAGAGACTTGCAGCAAATGAATACTTCAGCCAGGACTTAAACCCAGGTCTACTGCTTATGGGCCGCTCTATCTCTACACCACTGCACCGAACTATGGGGGTTTTAACTTTTTTCTAATAATGATGTTTTAAATATCCATCCATATAATTTCACAAAAAAAGAATACAAACCATTGTGCCATGTGCAACCTATATCCAAAAGTAGAGTTTGATCTGACAAACAACTTCTTGACTTATAGATAGATAACATATTTATACGTGCATGACAGTACTCTGTATACCTTTTTTTGTGATGCTATTTGAAGACCAAAAAAGTGCCTCCTATTAGACGCTGATTTAGAAAAAGAACTCGAGAAGAATGAGTTACGCAAAACCTATCATAGATTTAACCCAGAGTGTAAAAGATTGATATCACTCTCATGTGTTTGCATACAGTAGGTATACTGTAGTACTGGAGCCAGTAGGCGATTAGAGTAGCTTAGCTTAAAGACATGGAGGAGCAAGAAGAGCAAGCCTGTCTCTAAATCACCAGTTAACAGATACTGTATCTTTCTCGGTTAAATCCCTCCACAAAAAGTAATGTAAAGATTGATGGTGGAAGACTGACAGTTGGAAGTAGTTAAGAGGAAAGACATGATGGCTATTTTCCCCTGCTGAAATTCTTTATGCTAAGATAAGCTATTTTCCTTATGGCTCTAGGGTTATTAAAGGGAATCCTTTTCCCCAGTTATCAAACTATTATTGAACAATTTATAATGTGTGTGTCAAAGGTCATAAAAACACCTCTCCCTAATGGGAATATGCTAATTGGCTTTTAGCCATTAGCCACTGTTGCTGGCCACTACAGGCCTTCTCTCCTAGATGCTCTTATATGTATTAGAAGCGCATTAACAGCAGGTCATGGTACAGAACAGATTAGCCCTGCGCTGCTCATAGCACCTACATCTAGCCAGGTACATCTCTTCACTAACCATATGTGCAGTCTATACAGTATAATCCCTGCTAACGTCATTAACCTGCTATATGTTTAGGCGTGGGGGTGGAACTGCCTTTGAGAATAGGTAATGCATAAAGCCACTGTCATCTTTTGAATAAAATATAACTGGTGGAATTGTATTTAAAATAACACTTCTTACATGTGAGATTGATTTCCTACATAAAAGTTAAACAAAAGTTCTCTCCAAACCCATTTCTGGATATTTTGTGCTGGTTGACTTCATCTGGAACTCAAATGTCTCCTGACATGAGTCATCTCTCTATATATTTTGAGCCTGCCTTTGCTTTAAGTCATCCAAGCAGACCTCCTGACATGCTGTATAGTAAAAAAAAACAAAAAAACAACTGTATTTAGTTAACATTAGTAGGCATTCACTATTCTCCTGAGGTCTTTTCACTTTGACAGTTTAATGCTTTTACTTGTTTATGGACTTGTCAGTGGAAATAGAGGTAAATGATGATTGCTGAATTATTCACAGAGCCTATGTAATCGACGTAAAGGACTATCATTGTCTGTCTGCATCTTTAATAACCTTGAATATTCTTTCAGTCATCATGACAGACCAAGTTGTGATCCTCTAGTGTACGGCAACATCCTGATCTGGCACCGCGTGAAGGCTGAAAAATCGCCATGGCTCCGGGTTCATGCGTGACTTCTCAAATATGCATTTGACCTGACTTTAACGTTTCACCGTTTCCGTCACTTTTTGCATTTTCCCATTCGCCTGCATTCAGCAGCCCTTTCATTAACATTCCTCAGATTTTTTGACGCGAGCCAAAGTTGGAAGCGTTACCGAGGCAGACAGAAACCCACTCATATGGCTGACATACGGAGAATGGTACAGACATGATTTCCTATGGTGAATATGGGCCTCCACTTCTCACCACTTAGCAGTGTTTTATTTCCATTATTTCCAGCCTTCTCTGCTCTGTATCACATTTTGTCTGTACCCACTCGCCACAACCAATCCCAGGAAGGCACTTTGAGGATTTGCAGGTGGGAAAAGACTGCCAAACAGATGTGACCTCGTCTTAAGGGGACGTTGTGTCATGGCATTGGAAACAGTGGCAACAGTGGCACTGTCATACTTTATGGCCATGTAGAGGAAAATGACTAAAGTAGAGACTTTAAATCTGTCTTTCTCTCATGCAGCTGTAGTTCTGATCTGATGTCATGATTTATAACTGTCTCTAGCAGATGGTGACTGCGTTGGTCACGCTGCAAAAATGTACACCGTGTGTCACCGTCACCCTCACTCATTGCCCTCCTCTATAACACTACTACTACTATAGCAAGGTGAAATGAATGACAGACGTTAAAGGGTCAGGTCACCCAAATCTATCAAATATTTTCCCCACTTACTCCGAGTGGTATGCAGATACTTTTGCCAGGTTTTAAGATCTCTACCTCAACTCTGGTAATGGAGGTGTATGGAATTTCAATTTTTGGTGCTTAGAGTTTGGAAACATTTAATAGACCGACCATCTTTCCAGAAAAAATTTAGAAAAAAGATGTCACAGCTCCTCTGATAATCCACAGACCTCACTATGAACACTGTGTTTGGCTGACATAAGAAATGAGTCAATTATTTATACAGCCAAAAATGACAGATGAATCTGCCTTAAAGGGTTTTTTACAATCCCTACAGCATACAACATCTTATTTTATTAAAGCTTCAATTCAGAAAAGTGTCGTCTTTGACTGTCTTGAGTGACCAAGTCATTGTTTGTGCAAAAAAAATTTTGAATGCCAAATGACAAATCCAAGTAGTGACTATTCCACATTGTGGTGCATATTCTATGTTCAAATCATTGGTCTCCATGTTGTTGCTAATTGACAGACTATAAGGTAGTGTAACCAGTACCCTGTACTTCTCATCTACATTTAAGAAACATGTCGTTTGATGCCTTTTTAAGGTCCTCTGGAGCATCACATTGTTATATAATGGAATGTTGGTGTAATTACAAAATTGCACAATCAATTTTTTATTTGCACAATTTATTTGCGCAATCAATGTTAGGATATTTGTTTCATGTTCAGCTTCCTTCTTCTTTTGTTCAACCCATTTTGACAAAATGAGCCCTGATGATGTTATCTCACTTTTAGAACTTTGATTTTGAATGTGGATTCATCCATTTTTACTTTTCTGAGTGGGCTGACTCCTTGGCGGCAACAGCAGCTGCCTAACAACAGATTCCTGATGGCTCTCAGTCTTGTCTGACAGGTGTGTAATTCATGACAAGCGAAAACCAACTTGATGATAGATTTGGAGCCTGTGTTTTCGAGTGTGAAAGGGTCCATCTAATCTAAAGTGATGCAGCAGTGTTTGGGTTCAAACTTCGCTTGCTTGGTCTGCTACGTCTGTCATCAACAACGTCTTCACATTTTCTAAAACATACTTTTAAGAAGAGGTTTTGGCTCGCTTTTGTATTTTTTTTGTCCTGCTCTTTCAAATGATTTATCTGTTGCTTTTGTTAAGTTCACAAACGGCTTATAATTTATATCTTCTGGTAGGAGTGTTTATTGATTTCCTTTGGCTTCTTGGGGGAATCAGCGCAAGCTGTAAACACAACATTGACATTAGGCACTATTCAGACAACTCTCACACATGCCTTTATTTCCTCGGTGCTTTCGCCCTCAGAGGAATCTCTGTCACCACTATAAGGGTCATTACGATTGTCTGAAGAACTGAAATGAACTTGAGATATCGGCCCTCAGAGGTCTCAGAGAGCGAGTGAACAATGTTGGTTCCTCCAGAGGTGTATATCACCCAAAATGCATTCCGCTCATGCATTTGATCCAAGAAAATAGTCCAAAAAATAGTGCCAAAGTGTTGCAATTATCCTGCAGAGCCCCATTGAAATGAGTTGACATGAAGCAGGACAGTGATAAACCTGCTACTAGCATTTAACCCATAAGAGTTTGGCCTGAAAATATTCAAGGGGAAGTGCATTTCTCTTCTCTTATTTTCCCTCTGCTCTTCACCATGACGTATGTGAGGGTTCCCCAACTTGTTTTTTCCCCAAGCATGCCAAACCAAAGGCCAGGCGCCCAGGTTTTTTTTTTTTCTTTCTTTTTTTCCATTGTGCCATTAAAAATTGTTTTGATACTGCTGCTATTATTACTAAATAGTACACACACACACACACACACACACACACACTGAGGGAGACAGACAGGAAGACAAACAGACAGATTTTCAGTTTGTTACTTTGACAATATAAGGTTAAACTGTGCTGAGCGCACAGCTCCCTCCTCACGATGAGTAAAGGGCAACGGAGAGCAGAGAAACAAGCGGGACCATAAAAAAAAACAGGCGAACGCTGCGCAGACTGAGTTGAAATGAAACGAGCGCACATAAATTATGTATAAACACAGGCTCAACCGCCTTTCTGCCGCACATCTTCCCCTGTTCTCCGCTGACCGCTGCTCCTTGTGTGTGAAGCTGCAGCTGCACTCAGCGCCGACCTACTCAGGGAGAAGGGAAAAGAAGGCTTGAGTCGAGTACACTCGTTATGTTACTGTATGTGCAATAAAAGCAAATGGAGTTTGTCCAGAAGTTTAAATCGCAACGATGTGATGGCGGAGGCTCAGTGGACGATGGCCGCCGATCAGACAGCCCCGACCCTATTTCAAATTTTACAACATTATCTTAAATGTTAGTGGGTCAGCATGGGCCAGACAATTGGAAGTGGAACGAGGGAAAATCAAACACCTATTGAAACCCAGCTAAGGTCATTGTGGTACTTACGGAACAGCCCAAAGCAGAGCACATGGATTAAATAAAAAAAAAAAAGCACATGGCACAAGGTGGTTGTCTCAGATTCCTGAATTATTCATATGTGTATTTTGGGCATAACATGAACTCAACCAGATCACACACAACACCCACACTTTGAAAATTATATATATAAAGGATAAACAAAATGCTGTGTGATATTTAAGCAGAAAAAAAACAAAAGAAATGGTAGGTATAAACAGGACAGAAAAACTCTCCAGAGGAAAAAGAATTCAACCTTCAGCTACTGAAATATTTTTTAGACCGCTCCCATGAAGCTCAGGTTCATGCACATTTATGCACTCTGCACCTTAAATAAAAAGGCTTAAACTCCATATTATGCCGACTTCCACTGTCCACTATTCCCTATTTTTTTTTTATCATGACCACAATTTTAGATAACGCTGCAGTTAAATTTTTGTGATACGTGAAGCAATCCACCAGACATTTAGCACCGTTTAATGACCTATTGTGCCAAATTACCAGAGCCACTCAATTTCACTCCATCCACAGTTCGAGCTTACCTTAAATGAGGCGCTTAAGCCAATGTAGTCACATTTGATACATCTGCCTGTTGCCCTTGACTCTGAACCAGAAAACATCAGCACTCTCTGCTGCAATGCAGTGAGAAAAAAAAATCGCAATTTGGCTCACTGAGCCATGAGGATAAGCTTGGCGGATGTTTTTCACACACTTCTCATTATTGTGGTTAGCTAAGAGGATTTTCTGGCATTATCTCACTGAGAATAAGCCAAAATGTGATAGTGGTATGTTGTGCAAAGAGACCGTGAAGATGCTCTGATCGGGATAATGCATCTGTTTTTTAACTTGTGTGGGCCTAGGGAAAGAAGGGAGGACACAAAGAGCTTAAGAGTTGAGAGATAATGAGGAGTTGAATCATGACAAATAGTTTCTTGTATTTTTTTTTTTTAAATCACACAACTCACATAGGGGCGACACGGTGGCGCAGGGGTTAGCGCTGTTGCCTCACAGCAAGAAGGTCGCAGGTTCAAGACCTCCTTGGTCCTGGGTCTGGGACCTTTCTGTGTGGAGTTTGCATGTTCTCCCCGTGTCTGCGTGGGTTTTCACCGGGTACTCCGGCTTCCTCCCACAGTCCAAAAACATGCTCAGGTTAATTGGCAACTCTAAATTGCCCATAGGTGTGAGTGTGTGAGTGAATGGTGTGTGTGCCCCACGATTGGCTGGCGACCATCTGGGGTGTATCCCTGCCTCTCGCCGTAACACGCTGGGATAGGCTCCAGCAGACCCCTGCGACCCTAATGAGGAATAAGCAGGTATAGAAAATGACTGACTGACAACTCACATATGCCAGCGCATGAATTCCCACAAAAGGCATCCTTTTCTAGGTCTTTTTTAAACGACAACTGTTCTGCCACCACACCACACGACAGGGACATGGGATCTATTATGGTGGAACGATTCCTGGTCCTGGTTTCCTGGATTAATATAAAACAAATAGAAAGTGTCAGCTTTGATTTGGGCATTTACATGAAAATGAAAAGGGGAATTCAGTCACCATGATTGAGTCAGAGCACAGAACAGCACGACACGCTCATGAAAGTGTTTTTGCTTTCGCTGGCTGTCCCAGCGGTTGTAACTGCAAGCGGTGTCACGCCTGCCAACACAAGGCTGTGATTAAGTTTGTGCGGTAATCGGCAACATTTCACATTTCAAACAACAAAAAAAGGCTGATTGACATAATATAACACTGGCTTAACTTATAGATGGCATGGGGAATTGCTTTTATTTGAAGCTTGATGTATATGTATAGAGAAACTCAATGGTGCTGCTGTTTGCTATAACCGAAGAGAGTTAGGCCTTTTATCCAAAGCAACACAAAAATTTGTTAATACAACACGAGCAAGGAGCTAATCCAGAGAGAAGAAAATGAATAACTAGATCTTAAATCTGACAGGACTGAGGCCAGATAGATAGAACTACTGTCCTGCATGTTTTAGGGAAAATCTCCACACTAGCACACACCTGATTCTAATTATCAGCTTGTTATCAAGCAGCTGAGCTCAGAGGCAGTGTGAAACAGTGTGTACAGTCTTTATTTATTATCAGTAATTAATAGTGCGTTAGTTTTAGTAAAAGAGCTCTGTCTTTGGCCTTTTCTTAAAAATTAAAAGACTGTGGATTGGATGTTTGTGTGTCACATAACGTTAAAGAATAAAATGATTCGGGACAAATTTTGAACATTCTAGTATTTAGCAACTTTAAACCCGTTCCATAAAAACTTGCATCACCTAGAGTTAAATTAAACTAATGTCACATAACTCAAATTAGTCAGGAGGAAGTTCTCTTTTTCATCACTTTCACAGATCTTCTTTGCCTTTTTTTTTATTGAACGTAACACATTTCCAACAGTTTCCAACAGTTTCCAACATTTTGCAACATTTACACCTGAGATGTAGAAAATTTTCAATGAAGTGATGACACATGTTTGAAGCATCACGTGTCTCGTGGACTGAAGCTCCTACAACATCCTTTCATTCTCTATATTTGGCTATAAATTATTTGAATGTATTGCTATGCACAACATTTATACTAAATTATTTCTAAAGTATAACTTGTGATATTAGACTAAATTACCATAAAACATTACAGTCTATATCATTCATTACTCACCAGTAGAAACTGATTAACAATCATGTTTAGAGCTTCTTCTGCACCATATATTCTTGCTTCTTGAAGCAGTTGCCATCATAAAAGCTTGTTAAAATGGCAATTTATCCTGACTTGAGCAAAAAACTTTGATTTAGGCAAAATATAACATTTTCTATAGGGTATAACTATTATGATCCTTTAAACTCAGTATAAATGTGATTTTACCAGACCTGGCCAGAATCATCTAGAGGTGATTTAGACCAAAAACTCACTTACGTCAAAAAAACAAAAACGTAGGCAGTTATTTTAATACAGTGATGATAACTAGAATTATCCCCTTCATGAAAATAACCAAAAAATATATAGGCTCTATAAAAGTAGAATTTATGGTACAGCTGTTTTTTTTTATACAGCATCAGATTAGTCAGGTGTTCCTAATAATGCTCAGCGTGTGTATATATAGCATGTTAGTTAGTTCAAAGGACTAAAGCCATTAAACCACTGCAGCACTAATGTCATTAGTTGATTGGCATCGGCTGTTACAGTCAAGCTTCACAATACATATTTTTTACCAGCTATAGAATATGTCAATCAACTCAAGAGTCACATCCAATCATATTCATACTTGTGCACAGCAAAGCCATTATAAATTGGAAATTCTCTTTATTGCTTTGCCGATAGACTCATGCTGTTTGCTTCCTCACAACCAGATGCCTCTATAGGTTATAGGATTTATTTTCATTTGCGTAAGCTTAACAGAATTCAAAACTGTGCCATTGTACTATATAATGACATGTTTCTTGTTGGGGCTGACGCTGACAAACACTTTCCATCAAATGCTTGCTGGAATTTTACTGTGATAGAATAATTCCAACTTGGTTATGTGAGCACAATCGTCATGGGTCTGAGAGTGTCCAGCTCTCCAAAACACAATAAAATATGGAAATTAGAACCAGCGACTTCATGATCTCATGTCTGTCTATGATGAACTGGAAGTAAATGTACATGCGACGCCTCAAGGACAACCTGCACCTGTAGAATCTTCAAGCCCTGCAGGAAGATTCTAATCTGTACGTGCTTTCACTGCCGTGTCGCTGCCTGGTTGTGAACTTGAGTCTTGTTTTTAGCCTCCATCTAAAGACAAAAATAGCTGAATAAAACTCGGACCCTCAAATTACTCCGAGATCACAATGCAGTGATGAGCTCCTATGCTCTTGCTCTGCTCTCGGACATCAGGTAATTATTACAACCTGATTACTCTGACACACAGCAGAATAAAGAACAACTCTGCCCAATTATTAAGAACAAAGACATAGATGAGGCCTTCGGAGCCCCAGAGCTTGTGGGAGAAAGTGATGACAAATACAGACAAGACAACGCAAGATTCCTCATAGCCTGCTAAGTGGATCAGGGTACATTTCCCCCCGGGTAAGATTAGTTGTCTTGGGAAATGAGCACAAGTCGGTATTAGCACAGTGACACAGCTCCTTTCCCCTCCCCTGGCTTACACAAAACACTGGCTGGTCTTCCCTGGCTCCTGCTTAAATAGACCCTGATTAAGTACATTTGAAATTATATTCCATGCACATAAAGCAATTTTATCTGACCAAAGTGTGCCAATAATAAACTGGAATCGTAATCAAGATTCCTCATGGAGTATCCCTATCCTCGCCTCTGTTTCTTCTCAGGCCACCGAAGGGATCACAACAGTTTTCCCAAATTAGCACAATCATATTTCTGTTAAGATGAATCCTAATGACCTTAGTTTTCACTCATCCAGTGATAAAGGATAACCTTTTTTTTCCCTAATAACTTTGGTTATCTCATTTTTATATTTTCTGGCGAAATTTTGAGGTCCTTGAAATTCGATACACACATTTATGTTTCCCCTTGGACCAATGTAACATATGCTAAAATAAGAGTGAACACTAAAAAACATTTTATTTACATCTGAGCATCTTCTTATTCAAAGCTCCACTGTGACTAAATAAAGCCTCACAGAGCTGGTAGCGTGGCTGTAAACTCTTGGGGCATTTTAAAAGCTGTAGTTTGTTTTCTCTGGTCTGAATCATTGGATAACTTGGTAAATTTGTTGGGTTTTCCCCTTAGTCCGGTTTATTTTCGCAGAGGGAAAAAAAAATCGAGCAAACCAAAATACATTACTATGAGCAATGTGACAACATTCATTGTTCTCATTGGTCAAATGTGTCTTAGACAGAGATGAAAACGTAAAGATAATGAATACTGGCGCTGCCATTGAATGTATTCTTGGTTGGAGACACTTCTTGCCACGCTTACCCATGTCTTTGAGGAAAACCAGAATTGTTTGTGCAGTTAAGGGTTCCCAAAATAACCTGTAGAAAAGAAAAGTTTACCTGTAGTCGGGGTGCTTTCAGTAAATCGTTAAACTAATGATAGTTCATTTATGATAGTGCTTCACTTCCATTGAAATTGTCATTCAAATTAGGGTTGATAATATCCAATAAGACTACATACATGGGTAGATGCGTGGAAATGCTCCAGAAATTATTGGAGACTGCTTCTGGGTCCGGACCTGCGATTGCTGTGTTCAGACTTGCCCAAACCAATGGTAACAAGAAGGAAACCAACCAGAATCCACTTCAGTCAGACCAGGGGCACAAGGAGTGATGCTGCATACGATTACATTCGGAATTCGGAAAGATCCAACCTCCAAATTGGAAAAGTGTAATAGAAAGCCCCTTGAACTCGGAACTCGAAGCAGGGAATGACATCAAAGAAAGATTGTGATTGTTATATATATATATATATTATAGAAGTTATTACATATGTTACAGCATATGGCGTTTCTCTTTCTCTCTCTCCCTCAAGTTGCTAATATACTTTTCCAGCAATCCAGAGATTCTTTTGCTAAACGAGTAACTTAAAAATGTCCGTTGTGCAATAATATTATATGTTCATATTTTTTTTAAGTTAAAGTCAACAGTGTCCTCAAAGTTGTCAGCTATGTTGCCCCTTTCTGGCCATGAAATTAAACTATGCTTTGAGTAATCAGAAATAATAGACTTACTGTAGTTTCTAGTGTGAGTTTGACATAGAATAATATACAAGATTTGAGTGCATAGCCCCAATATTCTTGCCTTGCATGTGTAAGGAGGGGTCTGCCAGCTATTCCGACATCCCTTTATACATCTCTATTTGGATATGCCAGTTTTCGGACATTTTTTAGTATTGCTCTTCTGATACATCATTGTTTTATTTTTTTTAGAGTTGTGGTGTCATCTTCTTGGCACAAGTAAAGGATTGGAATCCCAGTGCTGCAATGGCAATAGTCCGCAAAGGAATGCAAACAAGTCACTTTTAAAAAACACTGAGAAAAAATTGAACATAGTTTAACGAGTTAGTTATTCAGGCTGCTGTCCAGGGTGCTGAATGCAGCAGATCGATTGATAGGTAAGTAGATAGATACTATAGGTAAGTAGGTAAACTGGGTTATATATGACATTTAAATTCCCTTGTTCTACCGCATCTACCAATACCAGTTCTTATGTTGATATTTGAGCAGCATGAACAGCTTTATAAATCACATGTGAGGGTTGTAATAAGATAATTCCTGCCTTTAAACTTGCATGGGTGTATGTTTGTTTGATAAATGAGGGCTGACTCCACACTGAAGATCCCTACATTACACCTGGTAGTTGTAGGGTACTTTTGCTTGCAAAGGTTCTCCTCATATGGACATTCAATTGTTATTACCAAAAAATAAAATACTAGTCTCTGGATTTTTTAGGTTGCTGGATTACCTAAAAATATTAGTCATAAATTTATAAATAACCATACACTGTAAAAAAGATTATAACACTGTAAATCCACCATTGCCCTTTTCATCTAAACCTAGGTTGCACATCACAAGGGGGTACGCGTACTACAAAACGCTTGGCCGTTTCCCACGGCTATCATTTAGGACACTTTCCCAGTGTCTGATATCAGCAATCAAGTGCTTTGCACAAGCCCAAGCATGTTATGAAATATGGGAACACAAAGTGTAATAGGCTTTCAGGTTAATATAAGGCCTAATCATGCCAGAAAAGTGGAATGTTGAATAGTAATGAAAAGTGGAATGCTGCTGCTCTGACGATGAAAAAAAAATGTCAAGTGTAGTTGAAAATGAATGTTAATGCCACTACTCTGACAATTAGACATTGAAAATAGCAGCATGTAACGGTGAGCAGGGCCCCCCCCCTCCCACTCACATTTATGCTTGGGGCCCCCAAAAGACTAGGAGCTCCACTGAGTCAGACTACGCAGTATTGAAAACACCCTGCCTTGCTTCCACTTGCATGCATTCAGTATGTGTGCATGTTTATGCTGATGTTCTCTTCAGCTACTTTTATACACCCTGCTTTTCTCACACACTGAAGATTTGTCTTGTGCCTTTAGAGCAAACACACGGATCCTATGTGCAGCTCTCTGTTTTTGACACTGTGTATAGTGGAACTACAAACACGCACAGTATTTTTAGTTTGGCACCGTTTCATGCAACATGGAAGTGAGAAACTGACGGCTGGAGGAGTATAAGAGGGCCATGCATGGTGTTAAAAAGAGAGGAGCTCTTCACCAGCCCTTTGACATGAAATGTTTGAGGGGGCTGTTGTGAAAATGATCAAGGAGCCTTTTGTTGCCTCACACTGGAAGGTCCTTGTCCCTTTTGCCTGTGAATATCCTCAGTGCCCAGGCAGCATGTCTCAGTGTAGCGCTACCAGCGTGAGGGAAATACACAGAGAAGGTCAAATAGGCAGCTTGCAAAGAACCACAGAGTTTGTTCACAGACAGCCTACAGAAAAGATTCCACATCAGCGACCATATGTAATTAACTGTTTTAGGTAGGTAGCAATAAAACTGTATTTGTCCGTTTTCTTGAATTCCTCCCTACAGCCACTGAGACTGTCTCTATCATGCAGGCTTTGACCCAGGGGTTGCCAATTTGTGTTTGCGTCTTTGTCTGTAGTCTCTAGTACAGGCTTGCGGTTTTGGCGAAGGGGAAAGAGAGGAGGACAGCGTTGCGGCAGCGGAGGGGGACCGAGAGGGAGGAGAGACAAGACAAAAGGGACTGGAGGGCGGAGGAGGACAGGATGATGTATTTCATCCTAACAAGCCACACACACAGCTGAGGTGAAGAGTTCATGCCAGGGGGAGGAAGTGTGTATAATTTTAAGTTCAAAAGAATAGACAAATACTACAATAGAGCTCTGGCCACGACTATGGGAGATAAACAAAACCCCTTCTTTACTGTCATAGCATAACCAACTATGAAAAAGAGATTTACAGGCTCTATATTAACTGCTCAATATCCAGTACATAATTTAAATTTTTCATCCTTTCATTTAGCGCGCTGCAGCACATTTTTTTTAAATGGCATCTGCTATTACCAAAACTTTGCTGAGCCCAATTTACCCCGGTACCAGGGTCATTTCACAGTCTGTCATTGTGACTCGGGCCAGGCCGTCCTCACTGCCATCCCAGCGAGACCAAACAAGTTTGCCAATTTCTGGTTGCTGATGTCATCTCCAACCATTTAAATGATTGCCCTATAATCAGCGCCGTTCTGTTCTGTGATTGGAGCGGTCGGGTCCGATCTGGCCTCACTGACTCTGTGCGCCCGATGGAAGAGCAAGATGAAGGAACATATGGCATCCTTTAAAGTCAATCTCTCTTTCATTTGGCCTTTTTTCAATGTAAACCTCCCAAAATCAGATCTAAGCTACTAATAACAGTTTGGTCCTATGTTTCAATGCCAATGGATATAAATTTTAGTCATTAGTTATTCTATAGTGGTCGATCAGGGACCTGTGAAGGTTTTGGGGAGAATTTCCTGCTATATTTTAATGGCTTTAGTATACGTAATAAATGTCCTTCATACTAATTTTTGGGTCCAACATTTTCCATCTAGTGTATTTAAATGTGCAACATGGCTTAATATATGAGTACTTGTTTTGGGATTATTGAACAAGCACTGTCATATGGGAGATAGAAGAAAAATGAGGCCCAGGAGATCAGGTTCTAGAAAGTAATGAGAAAACATAATTCAATCACGAAGGCTTGGACTCTGCAACCTGATCTCTCTGGTTTCTACCCTACAATGTTCTTATTATGTGATCAGAAGACACCAATTAAAGCTCTCCAGGAAAAATTGCCCATTTTGAGTCCTCGGGCAAGAGCTGCTGAAGTGGCTGAAATTGGACGGGTTAGCATTGAGCAGTACATTGTATTTGGAAATTGGACCATCTTCACAGAGAATTATAATGATTGCCTACAATTACTCTCTCAAATGCATCCACAGGGGTGCCCAAATAAAACGTAATATGGCTTGCCACAACACATTCTGCAACCTGTCATTAAGAGCCACAGCTCCTTCTGTTTAACATCTCGTAGCGGCTCCTGATAAAAACTTGCCTCTAATGTAAATGGGGTCCACCACAATATCTCAGCAGCAAAGGAGGGAGAAGAGAAATTCTGAAGTTCTGAAATACCATGTGCATGGCATGTGAGGAGCAGACCTTAAGTCACTCTGAGTCACCCAAGGTTTCTTGGTCTCCCATAGATCCAGAAGATGGGCCGGTGGTTGACCCTGGACCAGGCCTGTCAGCCTGTGAAGGGGACTGAAAGAAAAAAAGCAACATTTTGGATGCCAACTTTTGGGGCATACTGATGGTTTAGACTCATGCATTTAACAAAACCTGTGATGGACAGCCAAAACATGCTGTGGCAAGTGATCAGGGATGTTACAGAGTGAATCAACTCAGAGGGTGGTCTAACAAATGAGATTTTTTTCATTGCTCATTTTTATCAGTTGCTGAAAATAGTGAAATTATTGTTATATGTTACTTATATATAATCATCTAATAGTGGGGTATTTAGATACATTTTCTAAAGAGAAAAGGTGGGATAAGGAAACTATAACTTTGCTTTCCATAAGTGAAGATAATCCTATTATATTTGCTAAATATTGTATGATTTCTAAAGGTGTTAATAGAGGCACTGTTTATTTCAGGTGAGAAATGGGCAAAAAATTATTGTAATGATGCTATTTTATGAGCTCTAGTGATTCAGGGCGATGTTATATAATCAACAGGATATAAATGACAACTGCCCAGGGCCCTCATACCTTCAGAGCTCCTGTTTCTTAAAAAGGCCCGTTTTCAAAAACATTCTGGATGCCGATTGGTTGGAAAGTTGCTGGATTACCTTTTAGTAATGAAACAGTGTAACAAGACACATTGTTTGCTGTTCTGAATGAATGCACCTGTATTAAATTGCAGACAGCAAAAATGAGCCTCAGTTATGACAGGAAGAGATAATGGTAGTGGTGCAGGGTGAAAATAGGGGCCCACAGCTAATTTTTACCCTCGGGCCTAATTGGCATAATGTGGCTGTGACTCAGGATGAATCATTCACAACATCTCCTTCTCTTCTTCTTGTCTTCTAATCTCAATATTTACTCTCAATTAGACTTCAGAAGAAGAGTCATCTGCCTGAGAAGGCCAAATGTGCCCTTGAAAGAAATATGGAGAATTTTTTTTCTACTGTAGCTGCGGGTTATAGAAACCATCTGTGATGGAGGCTTGTTAAATAAGAAAGTTCAGGGGTGGATGGAACCTTTTTGGTCCTAGACTTGCCTCCAAGGTGTAATAAGTGTGATTGTGCGGGGCACATGTGCAGTCTTCATTTTCGCATTCCACACGATAGCATTGGAAAGATTCTGTCAAAGGCAGTAAAAAGCAATGAGATCTGTTTACTTGAGAATTCAGTAATGTAGAATAAAACAAAGGTGACATACAGTGTGCTGTGTGAGTTTTCCACCCCCCTCATCCTCCATATGTCTTGCCCTGCTATATATACAATGATGTGGCATCACTGACCCCTGCTGTTGCGATTTGGAAGTGTTTGTTTTTATGTAATTTACAATAGGAATCTAAGTTCCTGCTATGTCAGATTAGTTTTGTAGGATGAAATATTATAAAAATATAAATTTATATGAATCCATAGAAGATATGATGGATGGATTAAGAGTTTTCTCTCAACAAACCAGACTTGGAACACGTTGAACAAAGATTTTATGCTTTGGGGCCACTAGATGGCAGCAGTGTCCTTTCACAGGCACGTGTGTCTTCTTCTGGTTTATCTTTGATTTTATAAATTAATCACACATACACACCATACAAAACAAAATACAAAAACTTCGTCAACAAGTCCTTGTAAGGGTTTGGTGTTTGTCCCTGAGAGCCATGCAGCCACTTAAAAAAATACATTGATGCTTTTTCATGCTGTTCCTTCAGTCAATACTGAGTTATTTTTTTTTCTTATAATGACTTGTATGGTGAGCTTTTAGTCTGATTTAGTACTGTAAGTACAGTAAGAGAGCAAATTCCTCAAACAATAATGAAGAGGAAAAGTCAGCACACAGCACTATATCTAATGACCATTACTCTTTTTCTTGCTATAGCCGATCTGGTCTCCATCTCCATGCCTGCTGCCTCGGGCTCTGCTCATAAATGTCAAAAGGTCACACGCAACCACTTTTTTGAATAACTTTCCAATATAAATTCCTTCCTCTTTCCATTTCAAACCTTTCCACCATTTCGCATGGGAAGAGCTCCGATATGATGTAACGATTCCATCAAAAAGAAATTTGCTCTAATGGTAAAAGATTATAGGTATAGCCAAAGAAATTGGTCATGCATTTCAATTACTGGAGTGACGGTCTTGATAAGTGTATGCCTGAATTGCCAAGTGGGTGGGAGATGAGATCTGAGCCCGGGGCTATTCTGCTTCAGATTCATGAATTCAAATAGAAAAAGTATCATTTCGACCTACTGTGAATGGCAGATGGATGCATTTGTGGACTAAAAGCAATGGCATTGTGATATAACCCCCTCCACCCAAAACTAATTTGTTTTGTGAGTCATGACCCGATTCACAAGCTGTCCTTTTACTGAATCAAACAATATTTACTTCAGGAGCAAGCGTACAATTGAGTTTTATTTTCCTGAGAAGGTTTTTGGCAGAAGTACAGTACATCTTGTAATAACTTGCAAAACAAAATCCTCTTCAATTACTAACAGTTGAACTTTTCCACATTTTTGTCATGTTCCAACCATAAACTTAAATGTGTTTTTAAGGGATTTCATGTGACTGACCAACATTAAGTAGCAAATAATTGTGAAGTGGAAGGAAAATGATACTTGACGTTTAAGATTTTTTACAAATAAAAATATGAGAAGTGTGGTGTGCATATGTATTCAGCCCCTCTACGTCTATACTTTGTTGAACCACCTTGTGCTGCAATTACAGCTGCATTACATTACAGCAGTCTTTTGGGAGATATCAGCTTTACACATGTAGAGGCTGTGATTTTTGCCCATTCTACTTCGGGAAGTATCTCCAATCCAGTCAAGAAGAAGAAGAACATCTATGAACAGCAATTTTCAAGTTCTGAAAAGTCAGA
The DNA here is from genome assembly GCA_030544235.1 of Lepturacanthus savala. Taxonomy (NCBI): domain Eukaryota; kingdom Metazoa; phylum Chordata; class Actinopteri; order Scombriformes; family Trichiuridae; genus Lepturacanthus; species Lepturacanthus savala. Next base: position 21,511,350 of record CM060472.1, on the reverse strand, counting down.
TTTGCAAAAGGATTTAGGTGTGAACTTTGACTGGTCCATTCTAACACATGAATATGTGTTAATAGATAATCCTGCTTTAATCTTCTCCACAGGTTTATCTCTGACATGTCTGTTGCCTTCCTTGGTCTTCATGATGCTGTTTCTTTACTAACAAACCTCTGAGGCCTCCACAGAACACCTGTATTTATATTGAGATTAAAACACACAAAGGTGGACGCTATGGTTGCATTGAATTTAAATAGGGGTAACAAAGCTAAAGGGAGTGAATACACTTTTCAGACTTATTTAAAAAAAAATCTTGAACACCATGTATCCTTTTTTCTTCCACTTCACAATTATGTACTATGTTGGTCGATCACATATAATCCAAATGAAATATATTTAGGTTTGTTGTGGTTGGAGCGTGACAAAAATATGAAAAGGGGTGTGAAAACTTTTTCAAGGCACTGTATATCACATCTCTACTTTTTTTGCTATTCTTACTTTCACAGAAAATTACAAAAAGTAACAAGGAAAAGTTTATTACCCCCTGGCAGGATGTAGTAGGGCCCGGTTTTGTCAAAGCTGTCTCGGGACCCAGGAGACCCCCCCCCTCCCGTTAGGACTGAATTTCTGAAACTCTAAACTCTGAGGTCAAAACAAACTACCTAATTAGAGCCCTGGTGCCGCCATTCCACTCCTCTCATTTTGGCCCTCCACTCCTCTTCTGTGGCACCATTATAGAGCCACACTAACGGCAGAAACTCCAGTGCTGCAGAGAGAAAAATCCTGACGACAGTTGCTGCGGGGCGTGTTATTTCATTATTTTTTTTTGTGTTTTGCTGGAGATTGCTCAACAGAGGAAAAACTGAAATGCCTGACACAAAACAATACGAGCTATAGCTGATGTGCTGTGTTTTGTGTAAGCTTCAATTTTGTCCGGAAATGCATCATGCCAGGCTGGGAGTCTGATGCCAGGCTGTGCCGGCACAGACAGGGATATTGTCTAATAAATTCATTCTTGCCACGCATTCTGAAATCTATTTAGTGAGGCTGCAAACACTGCCTAAAAGCTTCATGCCCATGCCATGTGTCATCTAGTGCATGAAATAATTGGCCACTCGGGCACCGTTGTGTCATCTCTATCAGCAGCTCACTTAAACTCACAGAGTGTGTGTTTTCAGAGGGCCAACACCCGTAGCTCCCCCGTTATCCTCAATTTACCATCCACTGAGCTGGGAACAAATTTCACTGCTGCTTGAAGACTTGCATTTGGTTTGAGGCTTGGCTTTAGTTTGACAGCCATAAAATACACTGAACATCGATATAAATACGGCACTTTTGTTTTTGCACGCTATTTATCTTAAATGTTGTTGAAATCCATCTTAGTGAGCACTTCTTCTTTTTTTAAGTGAGTCCATTCACCTGACAGAAGTGGCATGTCAAACTGCTGGTTAAACAGAATGATCATTGCACAGTGTGTGGGGCTGTAATAAATGGTCACTCAACAACGTTTTATCAAACATCACAATGCTACAGATTAATCACCACCTTGATATGCCGCCCCTGACAGGTGGATGACTTATCTTTGCAAAGGAGAAGTGCTCACTAACACCGATTTAAAAAAAAAAAGAAAAGTTTCATTTAAAAAAGAAGTAAGCCTTTTGTATGTATAGAACGTGTTTAAAATCTTTTATATCAACTCATGAAAAATGAGTTGATATAAAATATTTTATAAAATATATAAATTTTTATTCATTACATAGGAATCAAATCTCAAAACTGCAATAGCATTTTTGTCTGTGCTCTTCATGCTATGCTGTGCTCTTTATTTAGAGTCTGTATTTTTGCACATATCAGTCCTCTCGCTTTTTTGCTTTTCACAATGATAGACTGCAGCAAAAAACATTATTTATTTCAGTTTGACAACTGCGCTCGGGCTTGTGGCGGGAAAAGCAGCAACCAAAAAATGGTTTTGGCTCTACTTCTGCTGCACAATCCAACTACTGCTGAAAGCTACAAGTTGGTTACAAGGCAGGTTACCTGGAAGCACGTGTCTTACTATTATGGACATTTTTCTGCTTACAGAAGACTTAATAAACTGATGGTTTATTTTATTATTCATGAACTCACTGGCTGTCAAATTCTGAGTATCAGACATCAAAACTGCATGACTAATGTAACAAGTAAATATTAAGATGCTCACAGACTGTATCCAGAAGATATTTGAAGTTAGTGTGAGCCAGTATGAACTGATAGGAGTGTGCACAAAAACAAATAGAACACATGCAAGACAAAGCTATGATCAGAAAGTTAATATGTGGAATATTGAATAATTGAACACCTGCCACTTTTGATAACATGACACAAAATACAAGCCACTTCCATTCTGATGAATTAGAGCTACAGTAAGTGTGATCCAATTGTTTGATCCAATTAGTGTGTATGTGACCCTTAAGCTGCTGGCATGCTGCCATATTGGACAATTCTTCTTACCATCGATTCCCTAATGGTGCGTTTGATATTGTTATGAAACAGCTTCACACTGACTGAAATTACCCAAGATATCTTCTGTCATTTCTCTCAGCTTTCCTGCTGCAACTATGTGTTAGTAAATCCTTCCTGAGATGCAGCACTGCAGTCATTTTATAATCTTGTAAATCTCACAGGCCTCTCACACATTATCCATCATGGTAGCAATCCTCTGAGGTCAAAGCACTAAGTTGCTCTTTTAAGAGGGTGCTTACTTAATTAGCTTATGGACGGCATGTGACCTTGTAAAAGTATCAGCATGTATGAAATATGAAGGGAAAAATTATCCAAGTGAGATTATATTCTATTTACTGAAAAGGAGAAGTAGACAATGCAAGGTTGGCTGTCTTAGCTTGTTCAGGAGAATGCAGCCTTGGTGTGTTAAATGGTAAATGAAGCATGAACACCTTCCTTGACTTCTGACCACTCTACTGACACAGTTCTGTTCAGAGCTTAACTTGTAAAAAAAAGGCATTTAGAATGCATTTAGTAGACTTTGCTGCAGGAGGCTGCTGTTGGCTTCAGATTTCCAACTGAGAATGTCACAATTCCGGTCTTGACCTAGGACAGTTTGGTCATCAGTAATGACAGGTGATTTTTATACTGAACAGATAATGACTTTTTCTCTGTTGACTCACTGGTACACATGGTTAATGCAATCATGGCGTCTGAGTATAGCACCAAGACTCCTATTACTGGCGTTAACTAGATTCTTCATTACATCCCCACTTTGTCCTTGGCAGATTGCAACCCAGTCACATTGGTGTTAATATATATATATATATATATATATATATATATATATATATATATATATATATATATATATATATATATATATATATATATATATATGTTATATATATATGTATCATCTCAGTTTAAAGTGATCTTCAAATCTTCACCAAAAACCACTGTCACATTTTTAGTGACTGAGATTTTCTATGAAAATGTTCCCCCCATTGCACAATCCACTTGCCCACTAAGACAAGCTAAAGCTAGAGTGTCTTGGCGAGGGAGAAGGCCGGCAGTGGAATGCAGCCATAAGACGGCTTTGCTATTGTCTGTGCTGTGTGCTTTCATTACAGCATGGGAGTACATTTAATCTGGTCAAATCATGTCGATTGCATCATGATGGCTTATTTCAGCTGTGGTTTTCAGACCTTTCTCATGTGTCTGTCTGAACAGATAAATTAACAAATGTATGTTATTAGAGCTGTCCACACGTGCTGTGCAGCTACTAATTTCTTACATGCACAGTTGCTCCCTAAAGACCATTTTTATCTTGTAAGACTATTTTCTTCTCATAATTACAATAATGGGGCTCTGATCTAGTGTGCTTTTAACACATCCTGTGTAGAAAGTGAGGAAAACAAATGCTTTCGCACTCTGTATATGTATGTAGCTTGGTTTTGGGGATTACAGTTTGGTAGGTTTTCAGTACAACAACAACAGAATAAGTATAAAATAACATTTTAGCCTTTTATTTTGGAAAATGAAACCATGCAAAGACTCGTTGTCTAGAGTTAAACACACAAAGATTTATCTGTTGGTGATAGACGTATTTGACCTTGTGTGAACTTGTTTGGCAAGGACTTGGGCGGATTGGATCATTTAAATATAGAAGATCTGTAATGCATTTAGTTAAGTTACAAAAGTTCTGAAATTCTGAAAAACATTGGCAGATTTGACCTTAAAGTGAGCAGGACAGACTATTACAGGAAACAGAAAGAAAGAGGTTTTGTTGCTTTTGAAGTATTCTACAGATAAGAAAGACACTGATTCAGAGGGGAGATGATTTGAGGTATCTGACATGTATAGGAAAAGAAGTTATAAATGATAGTCCTTCCAGGATTTTAAGTCTCCACTATGATGGCAGTAGATACAGTTGTACAGATAGGGGATGAGGGATGGGGGCGTATACCCTCAGGGACTCAAGGAGAAGCTGTGTAGACTCAATCAAAACAAAAGTACAACAATGCAGAGCTCAGAGGGATTTGGAACATCTGCAGCTCAGCAGTATTTTCTTCAGTCACTGATTCCACCTGCCTTATTGAGCTCTCAGCTCCTTTGTGAACACACAGTCAGGCTGACAAAACATAATGGTTTTTTCACATAATTTCTTTTGATTTATTTCTGCCTCTGTATCTGTTTGCGTGAGTCAGTCTAACATTCAGATCTGTGCTTTTTGGAGTTCCGTCGAGGCACTTCAGAGAACACTGTAAGCATACAATAGATTGCATTTTTGTACTTTTATTTTGGAACTTGGCACATAAAAGTGCATGACGTGTTTGAGTCTTTATTTGATTGTCTGTTAGTTTTCACGTCTCTGTGTGCTACCCAGCTGTTACTTGTCTGTTGAGTGTCAGAACTCCTTTTTTTATTTTATTTAATTTAACCCTAACCCTTTAATTTTTAGAATAGAATTTCTTTATTGCATCTACTCTGCCCCTCTCTTTATTCACCATAAGCCATGAGAAAGACTGCAGAGATCAGATTATACCCCATGAATTATCTGGCCAGTGATTTAATGCTTCTCCAATATACTATTCACTTTCCTTGTGAAATTTAAGGACACCCCCCAGACATGTCTATGTATATAAAACTCAATTTTGAATTATTTGTCTGACATGTTATTTCCCACAACAAGTATACACACACAGTATATACAGGTGCGAGCAGTTTGATTAGACTATTGAAAAGTATTTAAAAGTGGTGTGGTCCACACCACACTTGTGTAAGTTGAATATTGAACCAGAACAGGTTTCCAAACTCATGATGTCACAAGTCTTGCTCACAGGCTCGCCCCAGATAGCATTTTCAGAGAAACATTACGCTTTCAGTGGATAAATATGCAAGAAGCCTTCGAATGTCAAAACCTGCACATACATTTCTCAAGAAGAAAATCACATGTTTGACTGAGGGGAGAATTTAAATATTAAGTATGCATGTGTGTTGTCGTACACGCTCAAAAGAAATCTGTAGCATAGATATTTTAAAAATCTGGAGATTCGGTGGAGCATACAATAGTGATGGCTCATTTTGGGAGTTCTTTGTTGTTTTTTTCTGCCTTCTGGTTAGACGTTATTGAAAAGGATGTCACAGTTGTCTCCATCAAGTCACCCCGAGGTGATGGGAGGATGATGGCACTTTGGCAGACAGGCAGGCAGAAAGGCTGCTTTTCATTCACCCACACAGGCACCATGGAAGGTTGAAATCTTCTTTTCCATTAGAACACTGTCAATAGCAAAAAGAAGGTATATAATAAGGTGATTCCTAGATCACGCCAGAATAGACACCGTAGAGTGAAGACCAGCATCATTGCTTAGATTATTTATGATGTAACACCTCCTAAAATGACTATTATATATTCTGTTGTAAGTTTTATTGTTTGGTCCCAGCATCTAAGGCACACGCAACCCAGTTTTCGTTTCGGGTTAAAGATGCAAGATGTTGGAGATTCTGAGTACCTAGATGTGACAGGTCAACTAAACCTCTGAAGTGACATATGACCATGTTGATTACTAGTACCTCCAAAAATAAACTTATGACCATACAAAAATCCTCGAGTGTTCTCTCATCTGGTGTAATTGGTAGACTACTGGAGACAAATTGTAGGCTCGGGTCAAAACCGTTTGTAATGTCAGAACGGTTACTATTTCCATGACCACAAGAGGGTCGAGGTTCACTCATCAGGAAAAGGCAAATGTCAATCTGACTCTGAAAGTTAATAGCAACATAGTAGATTTCATAATTTTCAACCACATATAATCGTCTTCATCCAGGTGTTATCACGTGACATAAATGTGACACCTCACACACTACAGATCCTGTGCTCTATATGTTAAACTTAGTGTAAGTGCGAGTAACCTTATATGTATATAGACCAGCCCAAGGCAAACCTGTACAATAATCATTCTGCTTAATTAGCATCTTGATATGACGCACCTGTCAGGTGAATGAAATATTTTGGCAATGGAGAAGTGCTCGCTAACACAGATTTAAACACATTAGTGAACAAAGTTTGAGATAAATAAGCCTTTTGTGTGCAAAGAACAAGTCTTTAGCTGCGTCTGACACTGGTCATGTGGTCACGTGGTCATGCTGGTGTCCACCTCATGTAGAAGACATTGAAGGAGTTTAACATGGTGATTATAGTTTTGTGCACAAAAAAATCAGTACAAAACCACAGACCTGCATTTCATTTGCCAAATGCTCCACATAAAAACTCACCTGATGGAAAAACACAAGCCATCACTTAATGAGGACACAGTCAATTTACAATTACAGACCTTATTTGTTCCTCTCAACATCCTTGTTTCTTTTCCTGCAGCAGGGAACCCAAGTGCAACCCAGCTGAGGTCTGGGTTATTTTTAGGGTTAATTGGAAATCTCATGATGACTATCCAAGTCTTAAAGCTTTATTGGCTTGTTTGGATTCATTATTGCTTTTCCTGATTTCAGTGAGACTCCAACTGGAAATTGCGCTGCCTTTTAATTTGGTCTTGTGATAATTTAATCAATGCATTGTGTGAATGAGGACGAAGTAAAACAGATTTTCTTTTTTAAATGTGAAGTGGCATAGTGAGGAAAGAAGCAGAGGCACTGCACCTATTGCATTTCACATCTTGCATCTCTCTTCTTTTTTTTCCAATATCCAGTAGCTCTATGTTGTGTTGTTCTTTCCCCTGGCTCCATCCTAGTATCTCTAGAAATGACATCATCACATCAAATATTGTATAGCAGTGATTTCTGCATATCATAACATACCGCCATTCAGAGACAAACAAAATGCAAGGGTCTATATTAGTAATTCCATGTTGCTTAAGGTTAAATATGATCCAGGAAGCTTGTTTTCATAGTGAGATGATCACAGGAAGATTTGAGAGTCGGAAAAAAGTGTTGGATACTCTGCCTCAAACAGTGGATCCAATATAATAATGATCCTCCTGAAGTAAAGCATCCAATTTACTTTCTCTCGGGGGAAGTGATGCTTCTCAATACCAATATATCTACTTATCAGCTCAATCTGTGAATCCAGGATGTTGGAATATTGTTGTAATAAAAATAGCAACGTTCTATTTTATTTCCTATCATTACACAGTTGTCTCATGTTGTTGTGAGCAGCAGTGAATTAGAATGCACAATTATCCACTGTTGGCCACCGGTCTGCGAATGAAATAGACTCCAAAATTGAAATGCAGCTAAAATGATCATAATGTGTCAAAAAGGATTATGTTAGATATATTATTTTAAAACCAGAAATAGAAAGCCTGGAACAATCAAATGCTTCTAGTGACTTAGAAAATATATATTTAATATTTTTTCACTTTTTATTTATCACCTGGTTCAGAGCAGGTTAGTTTCAGAGGATAGGATAAATTCAGCATAAGTTGATCTGTATACAAGTTAAGTATTGAAAAAAAACGGATGTTTTTGTAGCTATAATCCATAGTAAATGATGAAAAGGTTGATGTAAAGATGATGCAACAAATAACTCTAGCTGGGCCTTGGACCCTTCAAATAAATAAACCACATCATTCATATACCTTTTCCATAGGAAACTATTTTTCTTGAAGCTATGATTCGTGTAAACAGTATTTCATACAAGTATGACTGACTGTTTTTTTCACTGCTACAGTCTTCAGAAGCCTCCGATGAACTGCTCAATCTTGACATACTCCGGGTCAAAACCCACATACATGCAATCACTTTGAGTGATTACATCAGACAAAATGTCATTCCCAGAGGTCTTAGATGGCAGACGAAGCTCATGCTGCACAAAATAACATAAGAATTATGTGGATGCTGGTGAGCCATTTTATAAATGTATGGAAACTAAAAGAAGAGCTGATAGTGACAATTTTTAGTAATATAAAAGAATGACAGGGGGTTAAACCTTACAAAATCAAATCACATTTGAATTATTTGGATTTAATTTCATGATTTCCAAGGTCTTAAATAAATAATTATTAAATGAATAATATTCTTAAAAGATGGAACTTCTTTCCATGTTGTGTTGCATGTTCCATGCCTGGCTCATTTATGACTTGTTCGGATAAAAAAATGGAACTTGAGGTTTCTATAAATTAGTTAGAGGAAGCCTACACATCACAGTTGTGATCAGTAATAAACAGATCCTCTGAAAATAAAGAATCAATATCGAAATCAAGACTAAAATAAAATTATTCTCTATAAAATCATCCCTTCTTGATTAACAATCTAATTGGAAAAACACTACACCACTGATCAAGTATATACTCCCCACACTTTAATTAAAGCTACAGTACTCAGAGAGAAATCTGTGGAGGTAACATGGATCCCCAAAGGCCTGGGCTGCTTGCAGCATTCGCAGTCTAAAAGAAGTTCTGCAGACCTACAGCCTCCATTCTGATGTCCTATGTTGGGATAAATATCCAACAGAATCCTGACTTGCAGAATTCTGCAGATACACTTTACATGTAAAGAGAAAAAACACCAACAAATGCATGTATGTGCAGAATTAAACCATACATGTTTTAATCACTTTAAATCAAGCGCCCTTCTATTTCAAATCCAAGAACTGTGGATAGGGAAGAAGCGCCTATGTCAGCTGGTGCAGAGACTAACTACCCCCTCTTGGACGCACCAAATAGTCCCACATCAACACTTTATTTCCAAACACCAATCAGAGGAAACTAAATTAACCTCCTAAGACCTGAACTTGCATGGAATGCATTGGCCATTATCAAAAGAAAACTCACTGTAAAAAGTTTGACAGCTTATGTGAACACAGGTGTGAGAGATGCAGCAGTTGAGTGACACACGCACAGCAGTGCACATCCTTTGTGGACCGGCTGGTAGTGACCACGATCTGGAAATTACAAATGTGTGATGCAAAAAGCCAAAAGAACCACAGTCTGACACTCACAGAATAACAGTCTTTGTAGCGTCAATTGTGTAATTTCAGATTTTTAAAAAAGTTTAATAACCCAATATGAATCACCATGCCAAAACCTTGCCACCAACATTTTAATGGTGTGTTAATTCTTTGGCAATACTGTTGAATTGACAGCATTTTCTCAATTTATTTTCCAATTTGTACAGATCTCTCTTTTTTTTTTAAATGGGTCAAATAGTTAAGGTCAAAAGCAAAGCAGTGTTTGCATGTTTCTTCTGTTTCTTTTCCCAGAATGGGTGCCTTTCAGCTATTTAAGATCTTGACAATGACTTCTCAAAGTGATTGCGTGTAGAAGCTTTTGACGCAGCATATAGACAGGTTGAACAGTTCATTAGACTGTAGAATGTAGACTGTAGCAGTCACCGCTGTTTTGAAAATACTTCCTTTCAAAACACAATTCCATCTCAAGTCCCTCAAAGCACTGTTGTCTAGAGTTGGCTAAGTTCATTTTTGAAAAGAACACAACTACAGATCCATTTTCACATGGATACGTTATTTAACATGGAATATAACATGCATTTCACACTCATATTCTATGGGTTTTGTACTCTTAGCTGAGCTTCAAGGAGAATATATTCCTATGAAAGCGGTAAAGGGATGATGTATTTATTTAAATGATCCAAGTTACATACCTCAACTCATGATCTGAATTTCTGTAATTTACTATGGATTTTTATTTCTTTTAGATTCATGGATGACTCAGGATGCCTACAACAAGCCTGACTTTACTTTTAACAGTAGACTGTTCTCCCCTCGTCCTAAACTGCCCATGAACCTGAATGTCTGTCAGTGGCCTATGGCTCTGCATTATCTTTCACTGGCCCTGGGTAAGCAGGACACCAGTTATGTCGGACAGTGCCCCTGCTTTTCCTATCAATCTGTAGCCTATCAATCATAAAAAACAGCTTACATTAAAGGGATAGTTTGGTATTTTTGACATAGATCTGTATGGCATCCCTGTCATCAGTGTCATACACTCACGCTGACTTACCCCCGACAGTGTCCTGTGAGCCGAGTTCTGGTCAAAACGAAAGTAGTCCGGCAGGTTTCTGGGGGAGACTAAAATAAAACGTCTCATACAGTATGTGTTCAAAAGAGTGATAAATAAATCACATGTATGACTTAAATGCATCACAAAACCAATATCCATGAAAAAGTCCCAGCTCATAATCACTTTGCTCTACTTTCTCTCCCTTCGTATCTAGTAGTAAATACTAAATACACACAGGAAGGGTATAAGTTGTAGCAACAAGCTGTGTTGTGCGTGCTGCTAACTCAAAGGCAATGACAGTACCAGCAGATACTGGTTATCTTCCTTTGTGGGAGAAATTACTTTCCTTGGAGTCGCATCAAAAACAAAATGCTGCAGCCAATATAAATTATAATCCTTGATTATTTCAAAAGGGAACATGGCAATTTCTTTCAAATGTTATGCAGTGCTCAAAAGAAAAAAAGAGTGTAAGATTAGCAAAGGTATGAAACCTTGAGATGACTCATCTCATTGCTATAATACATTAGTCCTCTTGTGTAATTCCTTTCAAAATGCATTGAGCTTCATGCTGTTCTGTTTGTGTCTCAACTATCTGCTCCAGGCAATCAGTAAAAGCCCACATAAGAAAATTGCAGCTGTGCACCAGATTACTTTTGTTGGCAAAACAGTGGACACCAATTAAACACAGCTCTTAATGTTGAACGCACCTCAGTGCCCACACCGCCTCAGCTGTTAGCTCGGCAACTGAATATCAGTGTGTTGATTTAATCTGATCACATTGACTGGAGACAAAACATAGAGACATGTTGGCTTCATCTGATATTACATATTGATCAAGCACCAGTCCCAAGATTAATTCTTCACAAGGTGCACTCTGTTGTATAAATCTGCATGGTCCTGACCTCTGAACTCAAAAAAGCATCAATCTCAGCAGAACTGAGGGCAATTAAAAAACCCTTTGAAGAAGATGAGTTTAAAGAGGAAGACAAAGAATCTGAGTTGGGTTTGGAATCAGGGAATGCTGAAGATCTTCCTCAATCACGTTGCCTTCACAGAACATGGGTACTGTGAGAGGTACTGTCCACCATATTTATGTGATTAGCAGTTAAAAAACTGATGCCAGTGATAAAATTCTGTTTGGCAAGCCGTTTTGAACTCTACTTGGCTCCAATCACAGTATGAGTAAACAACTATGCCAGATTGTGCAGTTAAATAACTACACTTTAAGTATTGATATTTCCCACCTTCACATATCACTGTGAACTCAGCACAATATCGGTTTACTATAATGTCTGCTGCTCTACTAGGACAAGCAGAATATATACTGATGGGTAAAGATGGTGTGTGTGCGCGTGTGTGCCTGTGTCTGTGTGTGTGTATGTGTATGTACTTAGGAATATTGTTATTTACATGAGTGCGTTTCCTATTTGATCAAAAATGTATATATATAGCTTCCCAGTGCTTAAAAAGCTCTGTTGTCCCATTTTTTTCCAACACGGATCAGGCAGCAAACGTAACAAAAGTAATGTCTCTCAAAAAATAAACACTAAGACGTTAGCCGATTTAACTGTTTATTTATTCCACACGCTAATACAGGCTAGTGTGGGCCATAGCCGTCTTACTCTAAGACGCATTCGCAGACCCTTAAGAAATCCCAGCACTATCACCTACAGAATCTGAGCCTAAACTCTTTTATTTGCAAACACATAATGGTAACATACCCAAGTTGTTACACTGTACAGGAAGAACTCCTAAGTAAAGATTTATAAAAAGTCCTGTTTTACTTGGCCTATTTACACAATTTCAAAACTGATAGGTAGATTGACATCCAAACTTTTAACATAAATTGTAGCCTTTTTTCTTACAATGACTGCATTTGCATATTTATCCTTATCTCAGTGTCTTCCCCATTTCAATTTCTCTTTTGAGATAATATGTAAGAATTCAACACATTGTCATTTGGCCAATCATGAAAAATGCACTCAAGCTTCCAATTTTCTATAGGAAGACATCCTACAGGCACTGCAGTGCTGAGGAGAAGAGAGATTTCCTAAATAGGTTTTAAAATACAGAGTACATAGAGTAATATAGTATATAGTACAAAATCTAGCTGTGTGGAGAGGATTCTATAGTCATAGTTAAGTCTTTCACCTTCAGACAATCGTCCCTAAGGGTCTGATGTCTCAGATAATAATCAAGATTGTGGACTTTTCAATCCAGTGTTGGGAGTGGATGAATGCAAATGATTCTGCTGAATATATCTTCCCATAAAATAGAACCTTTTTCCATCATAGGAATCCAAAATAGTTTGAAGCTTACTAATTTACATTCAATTGGGTTTTAATAACCTTTTGAAACACTAAACAAAAACAAATCATTGAGAATCATGTTGTAAAAACTTGTACACGTATTGTACTGACACCAGTACAGCTGACCATCCTGGGTCCTTGGTGTCCAGACTAAAATTTACAGCAAAGTGATTTTCATGCTAGTGAAATGCTGCAAATACCTAAACAATGCAAATCTTAAATACTGTGCTCTAATTTTTTTAAGAGACGGTTTGGATTTAAGACATAATTTTTAATCCCTATTTCTTATTGAGTGGGATTCCATACTTGGCACCATGTTTAATTTGAGCCTAGAAACCTAAATCTTAGACGGAGGAGTAAAAAATAGAATGTTCTTCTATGCTGCAGCCACAGACTGATTTAGGTTGATAAGACAGGCATCATTAAACAACTAAAGCTGCATAGTGCAGACATCAAATACTTCTCATGAGTACAGTGCACCCTGCTGTGAACTTACAAATGCTTATATACAGAGGATTGTTTTAGCAGAATAATTAGCATGCAACATTATTTCAGTATGTTTCATCAGTTAAATCTACACCGTATTAGCACAATATTGCGTATAAGTACGTATCTAACTGAAAAAGTGCAAAGAAGATAGAGAGTGTATTTTAAGGCCAATTTTGTAACTTAAACTTTCTTGAGCCCTTAAACCAACTAGAAGTGAGAAAGCAGATACATGTACTAATAGGAGACCCTCCAGGCTTTTCGCTACAGAAGGTGGAAACATTTTTGCTCTGACATTTCAGTTCTTGTCCTGTAAGTGTAAGTGTAAGTGTGACCAATTGACAGTTTGGGGAAAAAGGTCAGCCACTGGCTGGAGTACGACAGAGTGTGTAGAAATTTAATTATTATCACACTCCTGTCATTTGTAGTGACTTGCCTACAATAGGAAAAAAAAAATATATGCATCAAAACTGGAAATTTATACTGCTGCACCATTATTTGCACATCGGGAAGATCATCACATCTTTAGGGTTTAAACCTGAAGTCTGGCTGGGGTTTTCCAGGGAGTTTAAGCTAAGCATGTGACAACCAATTATGCAAATATATGGCAAACAAAACAAAAACACAACCAGAAAAACAATCTCAACATGACTTCTAACTCTAATTAGCTCACTGATTGGGCTTTGCTTTGCTCAGTCAAACAACTGTCTGAAGTCTGAAATTGTCACTTTGGCTCACATTGAAGTCCATGCAGGTGTTTTGTGTTGGACTATTTCTTGGCCCTAAGCAGTAATTTCCCAGGAAGGTGAAAGGATCTTACTGCGCATGCAAACCAAGAAAGAGTACATAATGCAAATAATAATAATATTATACTGTGTATATTATACTGCATATTTCCCAAGATACAAGAGCTATGTTTATTTATAACAGAGACCTATTCTAATCATTTATTGACAAAAACAAGGCTTAGCTGCTTCAGAAAACATTAGGACCATGGCTTTTATTTAGTTTATGCCCAAATCTGCAAATATCTACTAATCTGGCATCTTAAATGTCATTTGCAGTATTGTTTTTTGCAGTATTGCTGGATGCTACCAGTTGCATATAATGTGGTTTATTTTTGCATCTTAGCAGTGGATATTCATCATATGCAAACAGCATCTCTGGTGTGCTTGTAACACTTGTGATATTGCTTTTTCCTGTGCCCACACTGCAATTTTCTTTGTTCCTTCTGGGATTATAAAGCTTAATCAATGACACCTTCCAATCCTCTGTTTTAAGCTTGGTGGATTATGCTTTTGACAGTGCTCTTTTGGTAACCTCTGCGTAGGCCGGGCCTCATTATGATTCATCCTATGAAGAGTATACCAAAATATTGGCACAGTGTGCATTCCGAAGGTGCATTGTACAGGTTACAATTCACAGATGGTTAAGCTGAGCTCCACTGTCTGTACTCTGGTTGAAATTCTGCAGACATCAGTGGCTTGGGATGAAAAAATACCATTGTATAAGATCCTTTGCCACCAAACAGAAAGGCTTGATCGAGGCTCAATGACAGACAGTTGACAATTCTGCGGCTAGGGAAAAGTGATGATGTCATGGTACAATGAGAATGAGAAAGCAAATTCAATGACTGTGTGTTCTTTGGAGCGGGTGGGGAGCTGCTGTCATGTCTGTCAGACTTGGCTTTGTGAGGTTTTTTATGTTTCTGTTTGCTTTGGCTTGATCCCTTCTGTCTCTGCCTGAGTTTCCCTCCTCACCTGCTCTGCATTTACCATGTTAGCCTGCCCTGTTCTCAGTGTTTCGCCTCCAGCCTATCAAGTCCTTTTGTTTTCCAGTTAGTCGTCTTAGGACTAGTTCACATGAACATTTTTGAAACTCAATGCATTATATATATATATATATATTAAAAATCCAGTCCACAATACCGGTGTGATTAAAAAATGTCTGTAGGTTTACCAGACAGTTGCAAGAGATTGGCTTGGTAGAGGTATGTCTGAAAAGCATTTCAGAAATAGGGTCAAGTGCAGGGGAAGGTGATAATTCTTCTGGATTAGGAGTAGGATGTAGTACACTAAAATACTAGTCCTGCAGATGGCAGCAATGTAACTTTTTGGATGTCGGCTGCCTTAAAACCCCAAACAGAAGAAGAAACTGCAGTGCAGAGAAACACATGGTTTCAAAAATACCCATGGTAAATACCCTGTGGATGACCGCTTATTCCCCTCACCTGTGCTTTCCCGCCCTTCCCTCTGCCTGCTTTTTGTTCCCTCCTTAGTTCAGTTTATATCCTCTGCATTCTGATCATTAGGGCCCGAGCGACGACTGCACAGCAGGCTGCGAAAGCCCTATTGGAATTGAAGGAATTCTTTTTATTCTTTTTGTTTTTTTTCTGATTGGCTTAGTTTTGTCTGCTCTCTCAGTTAAGTAATAAAGAAAATGTGCTTTGTAGGGCTGGGCATCTGAAGCTTCTTGAAGCTTTTGGGGGTTCTTACTGGTATATACAGCTCTGGAAACAAATAAGAGACCATTGCAAAATGATCAATTTTTCTGATTTTACTACTTATGGGTTTGGGAAAAAGGAACATTTTTGTTTGAGTCTATAAACTAGTGACAATTCCCCCAAATTTGAAAAAGATACAATGTTTTCAGACATCAAACAATGCAAAGAAATAAGATCAAATTTGTTTTAAAACAACATAATACTAATGTTTATACTTAAGAACGAGTTCAGAAATCAATATTTGTTGCAATAACCCTTATTTTTAACAGCTTTCATGCATCATGGCATGCTCACCACAGGTCTTTCACATGAAGTGTGCATGTGTTGGATTCAACAGACACTGGAATGGGATGGCTGTAATACATGTAGAGATGCTGATTTCAGAAAAAAAATGCAATGGTCTTCTATATTTTTTCCAGAGCTGTATATATATACATATATAGGTAGATATTGTGTATACAGTGTCTCTTACACACAGTTCCACCTGCACCTCTTCCACTGTTCCCCACTGCTAATTAGAAGTTAGTAGTTCCCTTGGGATGTGAGGATTACTTGAGAAACGGATGGAGATGCTTGGTGAAAGTTCCATAATTACCAACAATCTGTTTCCTAAGTGAGGGTGACACCAGAGAAGGTCAAACAGGCGCACCTGAGGCAACGCTGGGGCCAAAGTGAAGCTTCAAGGTGGAGGAAACACTTAACGGCAATGCCATGTAAATGTCAACCACGGATGTCGGCAAGGGCTCGATAAAGGAATCATAAAATGTCTCTACAGGGTATCTGCTACTCTTTGGGGTGTTATTGAGCCTTCTGTTGACATTTTCAAAAGTGGCTAGACTAAAATGAAATGCTTTGATGATATGACTATGCACTATTTTCAAGGCACATCCATAACAACTCTATTTCTTATTCCTTTCCTTCCTTGGCCAGAGGTTTCACTTTGCTTGCATGAGCAATATGTCTAAGGTAATAACCTGCTTCAGGCAGATAAAAAAAAGCTACTGTAAATTTAACTGAGACTTAATTGTTAGAAAATTGCACCTTTTACTATCAGCAACTACTTTGCTCCGGTTATTGTGGATCAAAGGTACACATGATGGCTCATTATGTGCCTGTAATGGTGAATCTGTGAAATTCTACTGCTTATTAACCTCTCTTTCAGTGTATAATCACTGAAAACTGGTCTATTACATGTGAACATCAATGAAAGTGGGACAGGTGGGTGAAATAATCTTTTGTGAAGTAAACATTATGAAACACTAATGCACACTGCACTCTGAGTTGTGTTTGCCATGCAAGGATATCAAAAAGGCATGTCATGCCCTTATAATTGCTTTCAGAATTGTATACAGCTGTGTGATTTTCTGTTAAATTGTCTGCATATGTAATTGGTACATGAAATATATAACCAGTGTTTCCAATGACACTGAAATTCTGAAGCTACAGGCTTTGTCTTTGGTTGACTCCACTTTTTGAATCAGCTTTTCGCTCTCAATGAACAGACAGAAGTGAACCGTGTGGTTCGATATCTAAAGTAATTACCAATTCTCAGTCATCAATAGAGTTAATCAGAGAGTCCAGGAGGACAGAAATAACTGACCGCCTACAAATTGGGCAGCTCCTCACCTGCTCACTCTTCAGACCACATTGTTCTGATAAACAATCTCGTAATGTTCTCAGGTTTTGAGGTCAGATAATTGTAAAAAAAAAGAAAAAAGAAAATGTAGCCAGTCAAGGGGTCCAGATGCTTTTCATAGGCATCCAATTTGGTGCTTTCTGACACACAATAGGCTATCTTTCTGTGCCATATTGCATGGGGAGCCACAAATTGGAAAGCTGTCACTGACACCGAGACCTACAAACCATTACTGACTATAATAGCATCTTACATGGTTCTAAGATCTTTAAATTGTACTTACCTACATACAAATATATAATGTACTGAATTAATAGTTAATTCAGATCACTTATAATAGTCATAATTAGGTTCTTTTCTAGATTTCAAAGAAAGGTGTCAGAAACAGATTTATTTTTTTCATGTTCCAGGGTTGTGTAATTTAGCCTACTTGAAAAATCAATAACTCATAGAGCCTTACTATAATGCCCTTTACTTTACACTAGACTGCAACACACTGTGAGATGTATGTGTGTGTGTGTTACCTGATGTATTGTTCTGTCTGCCTGAGTTTACTAATAACTCAACAAACGTGATTTTTTATTTATTTATTGACAAGGGACAATGTGCATCAAGTCCAGCCTACGGTCAATGTGCCTTTTGGTTTTTTTTATCTGCTTGGAACTATTGCTCAAGGGCACAAATATTGATTTTCTGCCTGAAGATGTCTGCGTTTGGGAAAAAAAATGCAGTTTTGCCTGAAAAGTGGACTTTTCCACGAAAGAAACTGATGATCAAGTGTTTTTAAAACATCATGAATGAATGTAGGGTAAAATATTTTTGTACCTAAAAATAGAAACTCTGTTTTATATATTTTGCCAAAATAAAAATTAACCTTCAGCAAAAAAAAAAAAGATGATGCTCAAATTGTTGGTGTAAAGGCAGCCATACTGTCAATTTAAAAATATATGTCCTTTACATCATAATTTGTGTTAGTTATCATATTAATATTTTTTTTTAATATTGATTGATTGCCTTCTGGTGCTCCAGTTTCCCCCCACAGAACAAAAACATACTAGTAGTAGTTCAAAACCTAAATTGCTTTGGTGTGACTGATATATAACACAGCGAGGATCTTTTACATTCTTCACCTAACTTCCTCTATTTGTTTGTCATGGATGAATAACTTCAAACAGCATATGTTCATCCTACTTTTATATGACTCTACACCAACTGGAGTCTGCTCACCTATATGTCTGGCTTAATAAACACATTTCTGTGCATGTCGTGATCATTCAAAGTAAAAAGAAAAGGATCTGAGGGTCGTCCTACTTTTTCTGAGCGACAATAGAAAATTACAGGCTGGTGATTAGCCATCAGATACCTGAAGTTGGGTGTGAGGGTTTACTAACAGTAATCCTTTACCTCAGATCTTTGAGATCTTATTCCGATCCTCATTATGACAGTCTTACACACAGCCATAAACATCTCCAAGACAAAATGGAGATAGGGTGAGGGCCTTAGAAATCACGGTGTACCTCAGTGTCAAAATAAAGTGTTTCAGGCTGGACTTGTTATGTTTCCCAGAGGCATCGGTTGCATTTGGAGAAGTTGAAAGAAGTTGCCTGGGGGGAAAAAAAGGTTGAATGACCCCACTGACTTCATGAACTTGCATAAACCACTCAAAATTTGCTGTGTACCTTTCAAAATTGTTATATTCTCTAAATAATTTAGATTGAAAGAAATGTTAAAATCAGCCTTCAGTGGGTTTTCCTCTAGGGTTGATCGTGTTTATAACTCAGCTATTCTAGATGAATTCAAAACAGCTGATTAAACTTAAGCCAAACTACATGTGTGTGAAACGGTTTTGATGCACACCTGCTGGCCAATATACGAAATATGGCAAAGCATGCTGGGAGAAGGAGTCTATGTCTAAACACTTTGAAATACTGGCATGCTCTGTGCTATCTGTGCCAATTTGCTGGAAATACAGTCAGTGGCATGATAGAACTGAGCAGTCATTTGCAATTTAACATAAGCTTTTCACAGAACTGATCAGGCTAATGGGTCCATGAATGTACGTAATTAGCTGTGGACAGACATGGACACACACACATATGGCCAAATGATAAGAAAAGAAGATAAAGGAAAGGTTAAGTAAAAGTGAAAATAATTAACACGTTCAAAGGCATCAAAGTTTACCATTTATTCAGACAGGATTGGTCCCACCTGATTTGAGCAGCCCACTCCCTGAAGCCGCCTTACGGAATCTTGATGAAAAGGTCAGTGCCTGTTGGGGAATATGAGTCACTCTTGGTCAATATAAAAGGCATGCATAATGTAAAGATCTCTAGTGAAGGAGTAGCTATGAAATAAGCAGATTAGGATGCAAAATATGGGACACCAAAGAATCCAATACATTAAAATGTAACCAGATATAAATGCATTTAGTTTTCTATAAGCATTTACAAACTACATTTAAGTTTCCTTATGCAATGGTAATAATCTTAAACTCAACAATAACGGTGTGCTAACCCTAACTCTTCCACCCTGAAGTAATCATGGTAACGGAACGGAACACTATGTAATTTCTTTTACTTCCAGCAATCACTGATATCAGATCGCCACATCCCCAACCCAAAAACCTTTCCATCCTTAAAATCAGCCTTCAAAACCCAGCTTTTCACTTTTGCCTTTAGGCTATAATTTGTTTTGTGTTGTGGTATATTCAGCCTTCTCTTGCAAAGCAACTTTGAGGCACCAGGAAACTTTGAGGCAAAAGGAAAATCTAAATCTGATGTGTTATTATTCTGAGAATACAACATCTGACGCTATCACCCTTTTCACTGTCTTGCTCGCTCTCCACCAGAAAACAAGTGTAGCTACAACTGTGGGAGCTCCATGATGTTTACCAATTTCCTTTGGTGCCGGAAAAATGGCTTCATGGTCGATCAATCTGATGGTTCCTGTATTGAAAATGAAAAAGTTTATCCGGAAAAAAACCTGAAAAAAACTTTTACTAAATAGTGAGCTTCACCAACCTGATGCCAACAGGGTAACCTGACAATGCTGATTTTATATTTACAGTGTCCCCCATCTGAATTTTAGAGCTAATTTGCATTAAACACTTATTTTCAATGATTAGAACAAATCATGAGCAATCATGTATTTTTTTTTCTTTTAAGCCACCTACTTGACAGTGCTCCAAGCTGTGAATAGAAATAAATTATTATTGACACATAATTATTCAGATGAGTCTGTCTTTTTTGTGACAAAACATGTCTACTGAGTGGGTAGCATGCAGTAGCACCACGGGATTGAAGTCTATGAAGACAATGTGCTTTCCGAATTGTGCTGGAATAGATATTATAAAGTTGCCAACAAACTGATGAGTTTTCCACACTTATACAAGCTGTTTTCAGCTGGTTTTAGTCCATGTGGTAATGGCAGAATAACGGCACACTGATGCAAACAGTAGACGGACTGAATCATTGTCTTTTCCAAGTATGCACTCAGGAAAGGAGACCAATGTTTCAGACCTAAATTGTGCCTAATGGTGTTCATGACTCATCTATCCTGATTAGAACACAACCATACCCAGTGGGCTCTTGTGCAGGCATGTGGAAAGATGGGAAATATTCTCGATACAATTGTCCCCTAACCATGGAACGGCTCAGAACATATCCACCAAACTGAGGTTGAATAAGAAGCTGTAATGAAGGGTTTTATTGCAGATGTATTTGACAGGTTGGAGCATTGGAGTTGTCACTTTATATTGGTGTCTGTCAAGCCTACGCAACACTGAGACAACAACCTGACCTACATGTTTGCCTGACGATACACAGTTTATCTGTTAAAACACTGAACATGAAATCCTACAAGATTCAACTCAATTTAAAGGATTTCCCTGGTAAAACAACGCAGATTCAAGGACTCACTAAACATCAAAAAAAGGAACTTGTCCAGGACTTAATTTGGTTGTTTTTGAAAGAGAAAAAAAATGAAAATATGCCTTTGAGTACCAAGAATCCAAACCCTGTGTTTGAAAGATAATTGTAAAAAGGTTATAGCTTCTTCGTGAAGCGATGTTGGCGGCTCTAGTCAGTTTAGAGCTTCGACCATGTCTAAAATCAGTAAATCTTTGAAAATCCCAAGATATAATGTTTCCCAATTTCTATAATCCAGAGTAAAGAAACTATAATATGTAATAAAAATTGTGTCATACGTGATTACTGATAGGTACATTTTATTTTAACACTAAAAACATATCTACATTATTTTTGGCAGCTGCACATATATTCAGACACATGCAGCTGCCAGACAACAAACGACTCAAACTATTTGAGATGAGTTCAGTATCCTTGAAACAAGCTAGTCTGTACACAATGTGAAGCCACATTTGAAGTCAAACTTTTTTTTTTTTATAGTTGTTTTGAATGGCATCAGACAAAGGGATGATGACAAACCTCTTTGTTGCTGTATCCCACTGCCTCCCTGATCTCGCACCAACAGCTGTGAGTAAAGAATCTTACAAATGAGGATGAGGGGGCAGACTTTTTTAGGCAGTTTTTTCCCAAAGGCATTCATGGTGTTGCACACTGTAGAACAAAAAACCTAACAATAGTAACTATGCAAAAAATCTTACCACCTATAGTATCTGATCACTGTGTGAAAGGGGGAGTAACCACTTTGTTTGAGCCATAAGTAGTCCTTTGGACTATTGCATTGCTGGACATATTAAAGTAGTTCTTAAAAGATTTTGCATACTTTTTCTCCTGTGTTTTGGAGATGAATAATGTAACAAAGGCAGACGCTTAAAATAGGCTGGAGTAAAGTGCATTAGACATTTTAATTTCGTTAAGCGTTTTTCTGGACCCTGGTCTATTAAGACATGCGTTTGTCTGCCAACTTTGGGGTGTAGAAGAACCAGCCCTGTCTGGAAAGCAAATGTTAGCATGCAAACGTATTAAAGTTGGTTAATATATTGTCTGGAAAACATTGACACGTAATCTTGGTCACTGGAAGCATGTCATGGTGACATTAGTCTTTAGCTCAAGGCACCGTTGTGGAGCCTCTAACTTTCCACAGGGTCGAGAGCTGATTGTCTGGCCAGCGCTGGCCCGTTTGCATTTAAGTGGACGTCATAACGTGAAATAGGGTCGGACTGGCTGATAAGTCATTGTACACTGAGTCTATACCATCGCAACACTGTGATTTAAACTTTTGCACAGATTCAATTTGCTTTTATTGCGTTTTACAGTAATGTAACGATGGTAGTTCCTGACTCCACAAATCACTGAAAGCAGCAGCGGTCGAGAGGAGAACGGGGAGATGTGTGATAGGACAGTGTAGCGTGTTCATACATAATTTATGTCCGCTCATTTAATTTCAGCTCAGTATGTGAGCCTGTGCTGTGTTTATCTTTTATGGTCATGCTTGTTTCTCTCCATTGTGCTTTTTTGTCACCGTAAGGAGGCAGCTGCAGCACTGACACACATGAAGTCATTTACTTGTGTTAACGAGTTAGAGTAATTTATTAGTGTATTGCAGTTTTAATCCTTCAAATGCTTCATCCCGATGCTTTCACTTCTTTGTTTGATGAGTGAACATGCATTTTTTTGTTAATTTCACTGTTGTGTTATATTATTGAAAACAACATTAATAGTACTAATTTATTTTATGTAATACTTATCATACATAAAATGCAACAGAGCTTTATTAAAAAGATCATACTCAACTATCAATTTGAAACTCTTGATTAATAATAGTTATTATATAGTTAAATATACTAACTAAGGTTACCTTATCAGTTAGTATATTCATTTGTGGGCCCTACAGCAGATAAGCACTGTAGAATGGAAGACTAAATTAATTTATTTAGAGGTTTTAAAAAAAATACATCTGCACTTCCAAGGAAACACACACACACACACACACACACACACACACACACACACACACACACACACACACACACACACACACACACACACACAATCAAGGATATAAACACAAAAAAGGCCCTAGGCTTATTTCCATTGTGGTCCTCTTAAGTGCAGTAACTTGGTTCATTCCATGAATAAACAATTAAGTCAGCACTATTATCGAGATGATGCTTCTCCTGCTTGTCACGGGGGGGGGGGTTGGAGATATGCAAGTTGTAGGTTTACAGCTGAAAGACTTTTGCTGTCCTGGAGTCCACTGCATTATAGCAAACGTGTCAGCTTGTGCAGATGATGAAGCTGTTAAAAGCATAAGAAAGAATCAACTGTTGAGACCAAACCATCCAATGAAAGGGTTATTCAATGATTATGTTTAGTATATGCATGCAGAACTGTCACTGCAGCATGGGTGACATTGTATTTAAGCTGCAGACAGGAAACTAAGAGGAGTTTTGACTTTAAAATAAATGTCCCGATAGTTGTGACGGAGTTCAGGATTCACCCTATAAAGGGCCAATTGATGACAAACACACTTGGAATCTGTGTGTAACAGTTGACACTGAACATTACCATGAGCATTCCAGATGGTGTGTCATCAATGTGCACTGTGCTTCTTAATTTGGATACCCACTTGTTATTTCATTTGCTATCTACACTCAATAGAAATAATTCACACAGGCTTGTGGGTGACAAACAGAACATTTCTTTTGATCTTTCTGCAACCCCATATGTTATATCAGTTGCTAATAACCAGACAATTCAAAGGGATTTGCCCTACTGGTTCCAATTTCAGCAACTCTGAAAATGCCAAAGAGAAGAAGAAGCGTCCATCAGCAAATCAGCGAACTGTAAAAATGATTTCCAAGCAGTTATTTTACCACCTTTTCTTATTTTTCCCCCTGCCTAATATACCCTATATATTTGTATTTTTTTCTGTAAAGGGGCAAGAGTGGCAATAAATATATTGCATCTTGAAACTAGAAGAATCTTTTCGTTTCAACATTACTACTCATTTCTGCAAACACAATGAGGCCTAAGGGACCTGCCATAGTTAACCTTGTATGCCAGCTTTAAAACAGATTGCTCCCATGTATTATTAACAAACACTCTTCTCTTCTCCGTTTTGGAAATGTCCAAGAGGTCAGAGCTGATTTATGGTCCCGAAGTTGGAATTGCACAAAGGCTCTAGTTAATCTAATCTATTACAGACAGTCTGGATCACACTAATGGTTGTATTTTGACAAATATCAGCTGCGCTTGTGGCATCTGTGCTCTAGCAGATGAATTTAGGATGGGCGATTAAGCTTAAGCTGAACTATTTGTGCATTAAACGGTTTTGATGCGCAGCCAGTCAGAAAAGAATATTCACCCAGAGCAGGGCATAATCACATTTAATGATCCGGTCAGAGCACTGCAGACAGAACAGATGTATTGTTTTGTGATCCCTGCAGCTGATTAATAATAATTAAGTTATGTATTGATATATATCGTTATGTGTGAAGCTTTACCTGTTTGCACTGCGGGCATCTTGAGTTGTTGCACTCACCTGAGACATCTGGCACCTGGCAGATGTTGATGGTAAACAGCAGGAGCATCAAAAAAGCTGCTTACTAATATAGTGTCCAGACTGGGGGGACATCTGTGCCGCTGTTTTGCATCTGGTAAACAGATGGGATTTCATATGTGCTAATGTTCCAGGTTTAATGAACGTAAGTAGCCGCTTTACTGGTTTCAAGATGTTTGAAACACTAAATGATTGTATGACATCTGTATCCTTGATCCTCTGTAAATGTGGAACTTCACTAGAAATGACAATTTTTTTCTCTATAAATTTTTATGACTCTGTGTGTCACAGCCATATTTTAACATTCTAAATTTGTAATCTGAAAAATCTTATCAAAGATATTTCTTTGGCACGTGGAAAACAGCAGAAGCATAAATTGTGAAGGCCTAAAGGTAATATTTTAATATCTTTTTGATTATAAGACAGTCTAGTTGGTAGTATATGTATAAATACCATAACATGTCATAAAATGCTCAATACACAGAGAAATGTGTCCAGTCTGTATTCAGAAACTGTGTCTTAAAACAAGGCTCATTGATATTACTGAGACAGGCACACATGGAGGACCAGCTCCTACAGTCTGCATGTTGAAGCTCACATTGTTTCTGATGGTTATTCTATCCGTGTGTGAATGTATGTAAATAGGTAGATACTACTGATGAGCAGCCAGCATGTTGTTACTATACTATACTGACCTTGAACTCTTTGTACACAATGCAGTTGTTTTACACACTGGACCATAGCATTGTACACACTCCATCTATAATTGCATATTTTTACTGTATTTTATTATTTATAGTCTTTAATCTTTTTTATATTTTTTATTAATGAACATTGGGCTGCCCTGGGACCAGGGAATCAAATTTAGTTCTCCATATGTACATGTGCTGAGTGACAATATAGTATCCCTGTAAGGCAACCACCACCATCACTGTATGAATATGTGTGAATCATGATTGAACATTTGTAGTGTAAAGTTATAAAGAAATGCAGTCCATTGACCATGTATAGCTCTGTTGAGATGATTTTTGTTACCACAAATATCCCACAATTTGGTGTGAAATATCAAAATGTTTAATAAAATACATGTCAAGTGTATAATATTAGGACCTTTAAAACACATGGACACATTCCGCCACAACAGCAAGCTGAAGGGCAGAGTAGACTCTCTGTAGAGTAGAGTAGTAGTAGAGTAATGGGCTGTCACACGGCGTGTCCCTCCATTCTCCCAGAAGACTAATTTATTGAGCTGTCACTCCTTTCTGAGGTTTCCTGCCACTGTAACTCTGTTTTTTCTCACTTTAAATCATTCACCACTACTGTAAAGTGGCAGGTCTGACTTTACAGTCTGACCGCTCACCTAAACTCCCATATATATTCCCCACAAATCATCTTTGAATTACCTCTCTGTTCTCTGGTAATTGTCTCCTTTCCGCTTTTTTACCCACCTCATCTTCTTTTTCATTGTTGTTATAAGCAGCCGCCTTCCGTCTCTTCAGCCATTGTCTGTGACATTATATGACCATCCTATGCATTCCAATTCCCTGACGAGTGGTTGCTTTACTTTGCAGTCAGACCCACGCGTATAAGATTTGTTCTTTGTGGTCACAACAGTGGAGACTTAATCTCAGGCGAATGTAGGATGAAATGGGAGGTTTTCTTCAAATCCTGCCGGCCTGCATTAAATAAGTGGAAAGAATCCAGGCCCATTATTGAGCAGCCTGCTGCCTGTGACCTCACAGGAGCAATAGAGTGCAAACACAGCTCCGACCTGAAACTGGAATTAGAACGGCCCCCTCCCTGACCTCTGACGTAACACTGGGTTACATGAAAACAACAGCTGTTTTCCTGGGGTTCATCTGGCCGCTGATTGTGTGCTGTTGTTGTCACTGGTTTCATTCCAATCCTGCAGTCAAACACATTCCCTCTCAAGAAATAATCAACTGTTGTAAAACAAACATCATGGGTAAATATGATAACACCCTTCTTTATAATAGAGATAATGTTAGTTTCGTGCACTGCCTTAAATTATTTTCGTCTTTATCGAATGGGACAAGGTAGTGTTTCCAGCTTTGTTTACTTATCAGGTAAATTATAAATGACTCCAGTTTTCAGACTGGGTGACATTGTGATCAAACAATAAAACAGTTAAGCAGTGCAGTCAAGAAATAGTTGGATCTAGAATTTGCAGCTTTCAGTTAGGAGGACTCCCTGTTCCTCTGCACATTCTGTGCTTCAGGTCTTACAGAAGATCTTTTGAGCTCTTGTTTATCATTTTGGGCTATGAATAATTGCTTTTGCAGAACCTGCTAGGTTTTCATATACCCTGCATGAACTGCAGCACAAGGTCGGATCAGTGTAAGTCACATAGGGTTCATGGAAAAATAGAAAGCTTTAGCTTAACAGTAATAATACATTTTAATCATTTGACTACAGCGACTTTATTCAAACATGTACTTCCGATACAAACATGTCCAACATATTTATTTCCTAACACTGTGAAAGGGTCAATACTTGATATTGGCTTTTATGATGTATAGTCCAATTGTGTTAGTGATAAAAACAAACAAAAACAAAAAATAAACCATAATAATATCTGATCTGCATGGGTATTTTACTATTTTTATAAGTACCATATTTTTTCTGATAAAGGTGTACTTTTACTTAAGTAACATTTTGAATTCAGGACTTTTATTATCATTATAAGGATGATTTTTAGACTACAGGTTTTTCACTTTTCAGTTTCACTCTTAAGTAAAGGATCTGAATACGTCTTCCACCACTGCTACCAGGTATATAAAAATTTAAACAGTTTTTGCAGTTGTCGCCCGTAATGGTTCGGAAAGACACAATAAAATGGGAATTAAAAAGGAAACAACAACTGGCCTGAGGCAGAGATGTTTATAGACCATTAATTACATGGATGAGCGTCTACATATGCATGGACATGACGCTGCATGTACCTTCTGCAGAGTGTTTTGTAGACTGAGAACAGCAGTCTGCTGCTTATTGTGCCACTAAACTTTAAATGCAGCTACATAAAGTATATCAGGTCTCAACAGGCAGGACTTCTGCTTGTCATTGGACGTGAAACACGTCTTTTGATGTGTGGATTGGACTGTCCCTGGGCCATCAAATCTGACCATGTTCCACTTGCCTGCTTTGTTATGATTGAGGTCTCTCGCTGAGGGCTGTCTTTGGCAAAGAATCAGAGGAAAACATGGCCCATTTCAACCTAGTGAGAAACCACAGCCTGGGCCTTGACCATGGGTACTGAGGCATAATGTAAGCTAGACACAATTGGATTAGAATGAGAATTGCCTTCTGACGACCACTTTATGAGACCAGCCATGTCCTGCTCGCAGCTTGGAAACACTTTGGTAGGTAAAATGGAAATCACAGGTTGTCTTGACTTGAATCCCTTGAACTGCCATGAGCTATAATGACAGTCAGAGGTGTCTATCAGTCGGTGGGAAGCCATGTTGGGCTGTTGTCAGGAAATTGGTTCTCTGTCACAGTTTGAAGGATAGGCAGCATTACGGCCCAGTAATTCTAATCAGCCACAGTAGAAATGAAAGACATGGACAGGACAAACAAAGCAGCAGGAAAAGCTGTTAAATAGCTGGAACAGTGAGATAGCAACAGTCTGCCCAACCAGAATTCATCCCTATCTTTACTGCTGCCATTATATATTTTTCTGTAATTGTGAACATGTTGGTCTTTTATAGCAAAATTATATCAGCGCATTATAACAAAACAATGACATATTTAGCATGTTGCAGCATATGTGTGGCTTCAGAAACAATTGTTTATCATTTAAATGGACTGGAATGGTCTTTGATTATTGCATCACAGTTGCTGAAACACTTAAATTTATAGAACAAGAAGAAAATGATGACGTTGATGTTGAAACCTTCCACCAAACCAGGGGTGACCAACCCTGCTCCTGGAGAGCTACTGTCCTGCATATTTTAGGAATCTCCCCACCTAACCACTCTTGATCCTAATTATTAAATCATTATCAAGCATGAAGCTGAAGTTGTCAAGGGTTTGAAAATGAGCTAATAATTATACTTGTGTCTGTTGTGCTGTGTATTGCATTAGTACCTCATTCTGTTTTAGCTGTAAGTTCACGTTATTGCTGTTGTTGAAGTTGTTTTTTTAGATTTGGGTCCAGAAGGCAACATATGAGATTTTGAGGAGCCTGGAAATTGTGTAATTTATTACCCCCACCAAGGAGGTTATGATTGATAGTTTTTTTTTTCTTTAGACCTGAGAGACTCAACATTTTCTCTATTGGAATTGGATGTATTAGACTGCTTAGAGTTTTATTGAGTTTTCATAGGAAGTACTCCAGAAACTGCCAAACTAATGGATTAGATGCTGAAAATTTAATGACGGTACTATCTTCAATGTTATGACACAGTTGTTGAATTTCTTAATCCTTCTAGCAAGTGAATGTTTTTTTTAACGATAGAGAAGTCTGGGCTGTTTCCAATTGGTGAGTGGAGGTGGTACAACTGTGGAGTTGGTGATTTGAAGCAGGAAGCTATGGTTGCATTATGATTTGGCCAGGAGTTATAATTCAAAGTTTGGAGCTTCTAAGAGTTTTATCCAGGGAGTTTTTTTTTCAGATACCATTCTGAGATAACAAAGATGAGGTATTTAAACCATGAAATGTTAGGAAATAAGGATCATTGGAAATAAATTGCTAATAGGATTGACATTTGATGGTATTCTTGCAGAATGAAAATGGAATTGGTAAGTTGGGCTAATGGTTTAGTCATCTTGTATTGATTTGCGTAGTGGTGTGAAATTAAGATGGATCAACTCTGACAGCTTAGGAGATCTATTGACACTGATGTCCATTTAATATTGGCCCTAGAGAGGTAATAAGATGATGCCAGGACTGACACATCACTTCCATCCATATTGTGTATAAGACAGTGCCTAATGACCAATTCACTTAGTAGCTGGAGAATTCAGAGACACGTTCTAACCACAAAACATTCTTGCAGGAATGAGTGAAGGTCCTACATGTTGTAACACGTTATCTGTGTAAAAAATCCTTTTATTTATACTCCTTAGTGGACCCAGAATACTTTTGATGTTGCCATTTTTCTGTATTCCTCTTTCACACAGAGCCTAGTCACTCACTGTTTAACGTGTGTAATGACACACACAAGCTTTCACACACAGATTAGGCAAACTATCTGCCCTCATGAAGCAGGCGCTTTGAGGATCCCCTCATAAACACAGCGAAGTGCCCTCCATGGTGCCCTTCCATGGCAAATATCATAAAGTGCCTTCTCACCGTGCATCATGAATTTCAGCTGATGCAGCTTTTTAAATTATTTTTGCATCCCTGCCCCTCAATCTTGAGCCCACCACTGAGGAGGTAGTAACTGCTCTTTCATGTCACCTAGTATAGGCCATATCCGATGCCATAACATGCAAAGAAATACATATTATGAGAATATCAGTCAATACGACAATAGAGGAAGTAAATCACTTTCTCCGAGCTGTCTAATTTGATGCTGAGACCCTTTCTGGTTTTGGAAGATAGCTGTATTTATGAGACAGCATTAATAATTAAAGATGATTTTTTTTCTTTATTATTGCTGCCCAAAGTCTGATATTTTTTTTTCTGTGAGTGAAAATTGAGCCCGCTGCTTCTTAACAGATAAAAAGCCGACAGTGACATTGCAGCATGAAATGAAATGAGCAGTAATGATACAGCAAGCACAACGGCAATTACACCAAAATAAAGGTTTTTTTCTTTCATTAACGTTGGAAAACTGAGCGAAATTGTGAGCAGAGCGGGAAAAGATTTTACCATATCAGCAGCAGGATGTGATAAACGTGCATTTCCTTGTGAATGGGAAGTAGATTAGCTTTCATCTGAATAGGTGGATATTTAAATTTCAGACTCTCAAGCCTTCAGGAAAGAGAGGCTCAGTTTAGGTCTCTCTGTATTCACTCTCATGTGCATACTGCAGAGAAAACAAGCCAGGATATAGTGATGAAACATCTTTTTGTAATAAAGTATTATCTTTTACGGCAGACTGGATGAAATTAAAGTTTACAGAGGGAGGGTTCAATGCTTCAGTTGTAGCTAAGATTGATTTTACACTAAAACACTACTTTTATTATCCACATCATCTATCTATAAAGCAAGGATCATCTGTGTGTCTGTGGCTCACATATCTCTCTGACTGTTAGATCAACCTCATCTTATAGATATAGCTTCTGCATGGCTCGCTGTTGTGCATCCTTTTTTGTGGATTTTTTTTTAAATGGATTTTTAAAACATCATTAATATCATTAAAAGTTAAAATCGCATAGACATACTTACACATACATTGCTATCCTACAGCAGCATTTTCTCTACAGTGTAAAGCTCCATTTCACAGTCCCTCCTCATGTTGCTTCCCAGCACATTCATTAAAATTCAAAGCCGTTAGTCCGTTGAGCTGCTACCGTATTTTCCGGACTATAAGTCGCTCCGGAGTGCGAGTCGCACCAGCCATAAAATGCATAATAAAAAAGAAAAAAAACATATATAAGTCGCACTGGAGTATAAGTCGCATTTTTGGGGGAAATTTATGTTGTGAAGCAGAGGTAATTAGGGGGCAATTGATACATATTAAGAGTTATTCCAATAACTACAGCATCAATAACATGCTAAGAAATTTACCAAAACCATCCGTTTCACTCCAAATATCCGGTAAATAAAATCCAATGAAATCTTCATCCTCGGTGTGATACTTTTCATCAACTCCTCTAACTCCGGAGGTAGAATATGCGGCGCTTCCTCTTCTATGTCGATGACGTCAGACATCATATTTTACTACTTGCAGCTTGTAATCTGCAGAATATGATTTTCTTTTCGGTGCCGTTTATGTTAAGACCTTCTCAGTTGTTTTAAAAGTTACCGTCAATGTTGAAATTATCAACACAAGCCTAGAGCACCCTATTGCGGTTCAGTGTGAAAATAACGTGAAATGATATACCGGTAATGTGTAATAATTTCACACATAAGTCGCTCCAGAGTATAAATTGCACCCCCGGCCAAACTATGAAAAAAACGTGACTTATAGTCCGGAAAATACGGTACTTTCCTCACGCTAACACAGGCTAGTTCGGTCTTTTCTTCTTTTAGAGGAGAACCACTCTACACATCAGCTGTAGCATCTTAATTCTGATGACTTGGATTGATTTAATTCATCATAAAATGTGGAATCTTTATGTAACAGGAGGTAATGAGAGTTTCCATTATATGATAGACTAGAACATGTAGAAGTGTGACAGCTCACGCTCCCCCAGAACCAGACATATCTGGTTGTCATTGTTTTGTTGTTTTTATTGTTTTTTAGTTTTTTTTACATAGGGTAGACAAAAATATTACAAGCACCCAATGGGGACAGCCTCTCAGGAGGTTGCTTCCTCCAAGGATACACACAAATAATACAAGCATGAAGCTGCATGAAACTGAAATGTAACAGATTGATTTGTGGAGCTTTTTGTGAGAAGACATTGGTCAGAGAGCTTTCAGTATTTCTTTGAAGCTGTGCAAGATTACTTTTGTGCCAACTGATCCACAGTCCTGAAGAGGGGGTTGTGTTATTGCGCTGTCAAAACTGTTTTGAATTTTAATATAAGACTGTCTGGGACACAGCAACATTGACACGTGAAAACTGTGAACAAAAATGTAACATCATGATTTATTTATTTAAAATGGGGACAGTGCATATTATTAAACATGCACATGAAATATGCAAGATTGTAGCCATAAGCTAATTTCGATGTGTAGTCCCTTGGCAGGTTGATGGCAACATAAAATTCACAACATCACACAATGAGAGAGACACTTAAAAAGGAATAACTCTAGACAATATCACAAACTACTGTACCAGACAGGGGCAAACACATAACAGTACATCACAAACAAAATACAGACATACCGGGAGTAAAAGGGTCATAGATAAAGTGCTAGTGCTAAGTAGGGTTGTTCCAATGGACGATATCATCCTCCATTGTGATGGATGACCCAACATCCCCATGGAGAGCCACTATCTTGATGATGTTCATGATTTTCATTTTTTTGCAATATTCTAGCTACATTTGCTGTGTAACAGCAACATAAATTGATTCTAACACTTCTGCACTTCTGTATTCACCTCACATGTGGTCTTCATTTACTACCAATACATGTGCATAACCTTTATGGTTATAAAGATATCCCTTATCCCTTATTTATTGTCATTTCTAGCAGGAAGCAGGGTTTAACTGGTTAATTTGCAGGTTGTATTGCACATTTTAATAACATGCTAATGTATATTGCATATTGACCTATTGCACAAGATTGACATGAACAGATATGTGTAGCACACATTCTATAACATTCCCAGACTGAGAGTGGAAGGCTGCCTTTAAATGACAGGACATTTTGACCAAGGGATGTTCTTCTAAAGGGCACTTTGCAGTCAATAATAAATTCAAACACTCCATGGATTTGCTCACTTCATAGATGGACACATCCAAAAAATATAATAATAACACTCTCTCTAGAGTATCGTTGTGATATAAAAGGCTGATATCACATGGCAAAGAATCTCAACAATCTCTGATTTCATCATTAGAAGTGATAAAATATCAAGACTGTTGACCCATCTCGATAAAGGGCAAACGTGTCCTGGAGGACTAAAGTTTGCAACTTAAATAACAAACGACAAGCGACAATGTCAGAGGACCTTGTCTAACCTTTTTCTAACTGGCGGTGTCTGTGGCAGAGAATATCTGCTGACAGTTATGCTTGGTTGGGAGTTATACAGTATCTTTCACCATTATGACCCTGCTGAGATGACCTCTGGCAAGTAAGAAATGATTCTACACAGCTTGAACAGTAACAAAAGTATATGCTGCACATTAGCAATAAATGATAACACATATAAAATCATTTTCTTCTGGATGGGTGACTTCAAGACAAAATCAAACAGGTTTAGTTGCCATTTGTTCCATTTGTGCAATAGACACATTCAATATAATGCATTTTATAATCTTACAGATGGCAGGACACAGATATGTAAACAAGCAAAGAAATGAAGTGTCTGTCTAAACAACTGCAAAAAAAAAAAACGGGACAGTGGGATAATACGTTACAAAAGTCGTTTTGCACAGCTACCTCCAGGTTTACGCTGCACTCCAGAGACAGTTGACAGGCTGCAATCAGAATGCCTGCTGGAGTCTAAATGTTTATCTTGGTAAGTTGCTTGTTCCACTCCACCGCCGCTGTGTTGACAATTTTTTTTGTTCCTTATCATATTCCCTCTGTCATTCTTGCAAAGCAATGCTAATAAAACACGGGAAGGGGATTATTGCTGGCAAAGTCTTGTAGTACCCAGAAGCCAAAAGAACTGACTTGTGTCTTGTAAACATTTAGGTATTCCTCTGTGTAATGTACGTATTTCAGGTGCACATATAGTGACAACCTCATCTAGAGTGACTTTCAGCCGATTAAACTCCCCATCTCAACACAGCAAAACTTATGATCTGAGATAACGATCGCAAAGTTGAACTCTGTGCAACAAGTTTACAGTATAAAGCTTGCCTAGACTATGGTTGAGCGTTAAATCACTCACTATATATGTCTCACAGGGTTTGAGGGTTGTGGGATGGTTTCTATAAGACTGCTATGGTTTTATGTGCTTAGTTTTCATAAAAAGTGCTATATCTAGTTGTGGAATATACAAATACCTTGTCATCTTATCAGAGTGAACTTTTTACATGGACTTAAGCCATTGTAAGCATTATTGCACAGGGTACCTTTCCCTCTTGCACTCCCCTCTGCTCTAATTGTTCCAGGCCAGCCCTTTCTATAAAGACAGGTGGGAACCTTGAGCCACTATCTGAACTGGTCAGTCTGTGACTCTTCCCCAACATTCAGCAGCTTTTAGAGCATTTGTGAGATCTCCGAGACAAACTGGCGAGTAATAAGAGATCCCCGAAGGGCCATAAATCACGATAAATAAAGGAAAGCGTATCTGCTGCTCATTGCGAGCGTTTGAGTGCAGCTCCTGATTGTAGATGAGCCGGCCCGTAATTGTTTGCCCGCTGTTAGCTTCCAGCGGACGCAATCCATCCTCTGCGAAAGCATTCCTTCGCAGCAGCCTTAAAGAGTTGTGTAACCAGAACCGAGACGGGTCGGCAAGTGATCAGAGATCCCTGAAGGACCATAAATCAATATAAGTAAAGGAACGTGAATCGGTTGCTTATTGTGTGTGGCGCCTGGCTTTAGGAGAGGCCGCCGGTGATTGTTGTTTGCTGCTTTTGTTCGTGGCGGCTTCCGATTCGGGACGGCGGATACCCGGGGCATCTGACTGGAGTCGGAGGAGCCAAGCCACACACAACGCCAGAGATTCCAGCCTACTTTTTTAAAGCACTCAATTAGAAGCTGATGATCTATGGTATCAAAGGCCGCAGTGAGATCTGAAAGAATTAAAATAGATGAGTGCCTAGAGTCAGCTTCTAAAAGAAGATCGTTGAGCACTTTGAGGAGTGCGGTATCTGTACTCTGGCCTGCTCTATAACAGGAATGTTTTAAACAGGCCAGTTCCAGCCATACATGAAATTACTTATGCTGCAACTATTTTTTTTTTTCTAAAACCTGACCAGGATAGAAGTTGGGCATGGAATGTTCAGGATGGTGCGGTTGAGTGAGGGTTTTTTGAGGAATGGCTGGCCCATTTTACACTTCAGAGCAGAAGTTCTCAAAAACGTTCACATCAAGGACCCTTAAACTCACGAAAACCAGACCACAGACCCCATCTCATAAGATTTGTGCTTTAAGATGTTTTATAGAAGAAAGTGTCAGAAACCCAGTGCAAAAATTATGGAGGATTGAAACTTCATAATCATAATCATAATCAAGATTAAATCAATCAATAAAAAATGACTTGGTACATAAATATGCCAGTTAATGTCCATATGTATTAAATTTTCCATTAAATTAATTCATAATTTTGTTACTGTATTATTTTCACATGTATTTGATTTTCTATTTTATTTCTTAATCTTTAATTTTCACCTCAATATATAAAATAGAAAATAAATTTGAAGTTAAATGAATTCATGTGCAAAGGGAAAAATACACAAATAATAGCAAATAAATACTACTAAATTAAATACCTTTATTCATTTATTTTAAATTACGGCAGGCCCCTATACAAAAGGTTCTACATTTTGTCAATGTGGATCTATAGTCAACATAAATTCTTCTCTTTTTTTCTGGGGACCCCATGGCACCTCTTCAAGGCCTGGGGGTCCCACTTGGAGAACCACTGCTTTAGAGAATGGAGGATTTATCAGTTGCTGCAATGCAACATTCAATTTTGTCCCACACATCAACATTCAGTGCACAGAGGACACACTGAAGCACATAAAATGTATGTAAAAATACCATTCTCATCCCAGGTTGTCAAATGCTGCTGTTTTCTATCATACATAATACATACACAAACATAATACTTTCATGCAGATGTGTGACTAAGCAGCTGTATTTAACAACCTGGGAACAGGTTGGACTGTTATTCGTCACCTATATTACTGAAACCATCCAACCATCCATACACATCTATAAGGAAATGAGAAAACTGCTGACATCTGAATACTGTCACAAACCAATATCGTACATGTACAATATTAATAATGAGGCTGTTCAAGAGTGCAATCTGATGCAATACACATACATGACGTTGCTCACAGCAGGTTGTGTTTGAACATTGTGCGTGAACGCCTTGACTAATGGGCCATCGGAAAACCTCAACATATACAGACATGGAGATAATCTAATGGAGGAGGCAAAGCTCTCCTCCACTGAATAGTGTTAGTTGATTTGCTGCAGAAAGTGGACAGCATCTGTCATGTCCCACATATCCATACTGACACAAATGGTGGATGCAGCCTCCAGGACTCCTTTTAAAAGACAAAGTACCCTAAGACAAGAAAATAAAATTAAGCGTAGCAGATACAAAGAAAGGACAGACTGTACGATGAATAGGATGAAATAAATTGAAGCATAGGCCGTGTCGAACATTTCTAAAATCATTTTCAGAGCTTCAAAGTTCAGACATATTAACCTATAATTCATTATTATTGAGCTCAGCGATGGCAAAGGAATAGGTCTTTAGCCTTGCTATAATCACTGTCTCTGTGATGAGTAGATTAATTTAATGCAGCCATCATCGGCCAATGTGGAGCTGCTGGATGTAATCAGCTGTGTTAACTACCTTGAAATCTATGCACGCAAAATGATGCAGGCGACTGACAGAAGTTATTACTCAAGCTGATTTATACCAGCAGGAGGTTGACATCTGTGGCATGCAGTGTATTCCACAGTTTGTGTGTTAGCAGGAATAGCAGAGACCTAAATATCTACACTCAAGGACTAAAGCCTTGGAAACCAAGATGAGTACAAAACACTGGAACACTGAATATTAAGGATGTACAATTAGTTAAAGTCCACTTATTCCCTCCACCTCCATGACATCATCCCTAATGTCACTATTCAACATCTATCAGTGATAAACCAGTTAAGAATTAATTAAATATCAGATTGTGAAGTCAGCAAATATATTTTTTTCTTACTTATCTAATCTTTCACAAGCACCCAATACCATATTTGTAAGCAAATATAGATGCTTTTAGGATTAACATGCATATGTTTGAATTTGTTCACATTTCACAGTATACTCGATCCCTTTCTTTTGCTCGCAACAGCTGGCAACCGCTATCGATGTGTTGCTTAGATGCTCACAGCAATGCTTCT
Source organism: Lepturacanthus savala (assembly GCA_030544235.1). Taxonomy (NCBI): domain Eukaryota; kingdom Metazoa; phylum Chordata; class Actinopteri; order Scombriformes; family Trichiuridae; genus Lepturacanthus; species Lepturacanthus savala. The sequence goes on along the minus strand of CM060472.1, from coordinate 21,473,663 downwards.
TTTTTGTAGCATGTTTACAATAACACACAAACTCACCAAAGTTGGACACTTGAATGCAGCATCACAGTGACCATTTCTTGTACAGGTCCTATAACTTTTCTGCTTCTGCTAGGTTTGTTTCGGCTTGAATAGACTGGAAAGTTAACAAATAATTTTCTCTTTTTTGGGGGGATTTCTTATCGGTCACTAGCATATGTTTAGCCAATCGAATGGAGGTTTTCCTAGCAAAACAAACTGAGATCCTTACTGTGTGCTCAGTGACACATCAGTGTGGCAGCATGGTTCGAAAGCTGGCCGGCTCCTACATGCTGCCTGGTGATAAACATTAGAACTGCTCTAACAGGATAATCTGCATGGGATCAATGCGGTGGAAGTGATCTCATCTAATATTGCAGATATTACTCCCGCGTGGTATTGAGCCTCCTGAAATTCTGATCTACAGCTACACTTTGTAATATTGTTTACTACCGAACAGCAGCATGCTGCCTGTGTCATATAATGGTCATACTGGCATGAGCATAAAAACACAGTGCCCCTTTGGGAAATTGCTCTCATCGAGTGGAAGGCCAGTCAGAGTCAGGAATTTGCAAGAATCGTTTAGCTTGCAAGGCTTCAGCATTTTTGGAGGTGGGTGCGACATGAATAATTGCTGTATGATCAGCAGGAACACCACACCGGGTAGGGCCTGAGAAAGTTTCTTAATCTTGTATAGATATCTGGGATGTCTGCCAGATATGTCCATCTGTGTCTGCTCCCCACCCTTTTGATTTTGATTTGTTATTCAAAAGGCAAACTGATGGTTTGTCTCTGAAGTTATCTGAACTTTAAAAATGTCTCAGAAACTCTGAAGCCACTGCTGCTAAGCATTATTATGATAGCAATTTAATAGGAGTATATATCACTGGTTTTATTAAGAGTAATGCAGGATTTGTAGACATCCTTACTATGAATCCATTAATACGACTTGCCACGTTGAAATAAAGCTCTTGATAAAAAGTCATCAATAGTCAAGTCAGGTTCCTATAAGCCATTATGTCTGCAGCTACAAACATCAATAATCCATTACTAACAGATAACATACTATCAATTCTGCAACACATCTAATAAAGCCATTAATAATAGGTCATGAATTTCTCTTATCAGTAAATATTATTACACCGCCTGCATAGAATTATAAATGTCAATAAAGCATTGGAAAATGTTCTTGTTCTTGTATCATTTCTTCAGTAGGGGTATGGTTGAGTAGAATCTCCTTCACTGTGGCGTGTATGGAGTTGTTATGGAAATATACGGAGAGGCTGCAACTGAGAGTAGTACATGATCGTCGATTGTGATAGTCAAGGTAAATCGGGATGTTAATTTGCTCATTACATCTGGAGATTTATGAGCATTGTTACTACTGCTGATGTTGCACTCTGCTTAGTAACCGTGTCCATGGGGAAGCACGTTGCTACGGAGAAGACAACATACCAATTTGGGGTAATCTCACATGGCTTTCCCTTGTGCTTCAGAATGTTTTCTCCATCAGAGAGCTTCGCAGAGCCAGATATTGCTGTCGGCAAACTTGAATCTGAAAAAAGCATTTTATCAGGAACAACTTGTACTTGCTCTGGTAACTAATGAAGCCCCTGATGATATCACTCAGGGGCTGTATTCACAAAACATCTTAAGGCTAAGAGTAGCTCTGTGATGTAAGAGTAACTCTTAAGAAAAAATGGGCGCATCAGTCCTAAAATGCCCCAAAATGTTTTGTCTAAGAGTATTTCACAAAGCAAAATTGAAGGTTATAAACTGTTGTACTTGTATATTTTGTCTGTGTTACTTTCATGATTATGATTGTTACCATGATTAAGATAATTACGATTATGATCACTACTATTTTGATACTCATTTTCATTAATTCTCTGACTTGGATTAAACTATGGTGTCCCCACTGTGAATCATTATATAAGGCAAATATTCAATTCGAGAGAAAAAAACAACAACTTCAAGTTCATTCAGCTGTTGTTTTGCAGGATTAAATTTCCCTTCCATCCCCGAAAACTAGTCGGATGTGTGAAGTAACACTTGCGACTTCTGTGAAGTAGACTGTTCATTATCCAAAATAAAGTAACGTAGAAAACAAACCGAACCAAACCAAACAGTGTGCATTGCAGCATCCCCGATAATGACCCTGGGGACACGTTTTCCGTGAACACCCAACTTAACTCTCATTTATAAAATAACCATTTAGATGCTGCTAGGGCATTAAACATGATTAAATTCACAAGGCGCCAGTAGAGGCCGCCCCCGCACAACGGAATCTGTTTTTAATAAGACGTGTTGGTGTCCCCAGGGAGATTCTCAGCACCGCGCCTTCTCCATATGGTTGTTGTTTGTGGATGCATCCACTTTGGTCTCTGAGCCGGGGGGTGATGGATGTCATGCAGTGCACTTTTCTTGCTGCCTCTTCAATTTGATTCTCAGCATGCACATTGCTGGTTCACAGCATCACCCAAAAGAGAGGGCAGCAAGAGGGGGTCAGGATGAGGATTTACCACTGCTAATACGATAGAGGATAGCTTATATTAGATGACTTAGTGCTTAACAGCAAGCTATCCGTACACGTGTGCTTAGCTTCTTACTTTGGCTGATGATTTTACTCAAGCCTCCAGTGTGGGTCTGTGAGCCCTGCAACCACCTTCATGGATGTTACTGCCCAGTTGTGAGGGAATCTCTCCGTTAAATAGCATCAAGAGCATACAAAAAATCACCCTCCTTCCTGAGAGGAGATTTAGGAAGATTAACCCAGCGTCGCTCTGAGCTATGTTCCATGCTGCAAAAGGGTTTTATATGCTTTAAGATCAATTAGACCCAATACTTCCTGGTGATTTTTTTTAAGAAAATCCTTTAAAAATTAGTATATATATACTTCTCTGGAATAAATAAGAGACTACTGCATTTTTTAAATGAAATCAGCATCTCTACATGTATCCATTCCAACATCTGTTGATTTTTGCACACCTCATTGTGCTTAAAGAGGTACCAGGAGTGGAATAAAGTCACCAAAGGACAAAGACTTGTGGAGAGCATGCCAAGACGCATGAAGGCTGTGATTAAAAACAGGGGTTACTACACCAAATATTGATTTCTGAACTCTTCTTAAGTGTAAACATTGGTGTTATGTTGTTTTAAAATGAATTTGATCTTGTTTCTTTGCATTGTTTGAGGTCTGAAAACATTGTATTTTTTTTCTTACTTTGACCATTTGTCATTTTCTGCAAATAAATGCTCTAAACGATAATATTTGGGGGAAATGTTGTCAGAAGTTTATAGACAAAAATGTTCCCTTTGCCCAAACCCCTACTGATAAGTAGTGAAAAAAAATTATAATTTTGCAGTGGTCTCTTATTTTTTTTTCTAGAGCTGTGTATATATTACATTTGTGCTGAAAGTGATGGCAACCTAACAGCAATCTGAAAACAGCTAAATGGAAGCAAATGGAAACCCAAGTGGACATAGTGGGGCTACAGCCTAGAGGTATTTATTATTATTATTATTATTATTATTACTATGGTTTATTCCCTCAATTGACTAATTCATTGTTTGGTCTGTGAATTGTGTCTAACCATTAGCAGAAAACCACATCTTCATCCCATCTTATTATTGTCCGTCCTTACAGATTTCACAGAGTGGGTACTCATTATTCTATCACCATTTCTTAGAACACCTTGATTTGATACACTATATGCTATAAACCTGAAATTGTAGGGACATGAGTGTGAAGGGTCTTGCAGTCATCTTACCACGCTTTTTTCCCTTTTTTTATTTGCTGTCAGGGGACTCAGATCTAAAAAAAAACCTGCAACAATCACACTTTTCATTTCAGGGTGCTCAGCATGAACACTGACTGGCTGGTTCACATAACACTTTCCTGTCGGGAGAAGCAACTCAGACCTTGACAGCAGAACAAATTAAACATTTCCAAGCTAATTTAAATTCATAATAAGCAGGTCAGACTACAGGAAACACTGTCTTTGTATGAGGAAGCTATAAATAACATGTTCCCCGGGCTTATTGTAAGACTATAAGCAGCATGATTGATGAGTGTGTGTTGGAGAACTTTAATGAAACTGCGTGATCTAACTGGACGAGAAGATTACTGAGGCGAAATTGAAACAGGAGATATAATGAATGTTCCCTGTTCTTTATAATTGCCGGTTTTATGTTGTCTGGTTAATTCGATTGATCAAATCTCCAGCTTGAATATATAAGAACCAGGAGATTTAGTCACAATCCAAACACAAATATCAATCACTGGAACCTTCTCTGCTACCACGGCACGACCCCAGCAGATGAGGTGGTGCAGCAAAATCAATAAGGCGGTCCCCCGAGAGTCGCTCACTGCACCACATGTAAATGTGACTTCTCCACATTGAGTCAACATCAGCAGCCAAACATGGACAAATGCGTACAGAAAACCGAGACAAAGAATCACAGTTGAGAGGCAGAAACAAACTGTTCAAACAACGTCCCGTCCCTTGAGTAACTGTGGCTTGTTCGCGCTGTATGTGTGTGTGGCTACGTGTGTGTGTGTGTGTGTGACTGATCTCAGAACTAACCCGGACCTCCAGTTCTTTCCATCAAATTCTTCTAGTTTCTCAACTTTTATTTCTCCCTCTTATCTGAATGTTCATCATAAATATATAAGATAAGTTTTCAGCCTTCAAGGCTAACCCAAATAATTTGATGCTTCGACGATGCCATGATATTTGAAAGCCATTTATTTGACAGATAACATAAGGCACGTCATCTATCTACTGTATCTTAACCCGTTTGAGCCTAAGAGGCTTAAATGGGTGACTGTCATTTACCCATTTAAGCCCAGATTTTTTTCAAAGATTTCATGCATATAATTATATCAGTTGAGTCACCAACAATTATATAATGTATCGTTTTTTTTTTTTTTTTTTTACATTTTGTACTATTTTCTTTGGAGAAAATTTCATTGTACTGGCTATTATAGTTGCTGCTTGCACATATCTGCCCATAAACAAAAAACTTTTTATCCCATGTACCAAATTATTTTGGGGGGATTATTCTAGAGAACTTAATGATTAAATAGATATATACATATATACAATCTAAATAAAATGTGTGTTTCTACAAGAGTTTGTCTTCTCTATGTTCTCAGGAGGAAGGGACAGGAAGTTGCTGGGAGGAAGCACTTGGAAACTTAAATTATTTGCATAAAACCTTTTGTATGAGTTGTCTACTATCACGCCATTAGGAAAAGAAAGCTGTATGAGTAACATTTGGATTTTTTATTTTAAGTATAAAATGACACTCCTTGACTTAAAGGCTCATAGGCTTCAATGGGTTAAGTGAGAGAAAGGAAAGTCCACTATTATTATTTAATAGAACTTGCTGTTGGGCTAAATACATTTCCGTGTAGGTGAGAAAAACGAACGATTACAACTCACTTCAGCACCACGGTGCCACAGTGCCGTGGATTTATCAATACTCAGCGCATTTCACAGGGCCATAGATTTGAATTTGTACAAACCTCAGTCAGCTGCAGGATCGATAAGTCAAGCCGACTACACTAACATATTAACTCTGAATCCCCGGCCCACCCCCCACCACAAGCCGTTCCGCTGCATGTCAGCAAACACTATGAGCATTTAATCAAACGGGCAATGTTGTGCAAAGTCGCTGAGCCTGAGTGCCGAGCATTTTCACAGTCACAGGGACTGACATTAAAAAAAAATCATGATTTAAACAAACATTTTTGGGACAATGCAAAAACTGTCATGTGGTGTAACGCTAAAAACACCATTTGACATTTTGTGTCAAAAATGTAGAAAATCAATGATAGGAACAAACTTTTTGAGAGACCTGATGAATGCTTCTTAAAACTCTGCTCTCCTGCAGACTCTGACTGACTCTGATGTTTAATGGCGAAATGCCAATGATCAAACAACTGTGTCCGCACTGAAATATAAACGTTTCTGTCGTTGATGACAATCCTACAATGAAATGTTTGAATCATGGCCTTAATGCAGCAGCAAAATAGTTCAAAACATGTTAAAGAAAGGCCAACATTGTTACCTCTTCAAATTTATACCTAAATTTCAGTCTCTGGACCTCATCTGTTGGTGTAATCTTTTCTTTTTCAAAAAGTCATTGTTCATTTTTTGAGCGCAGACCTGCACACTCTCCAAAAATGAGCAGGTCTAATAAGCAGCGGAAAACCAAAATGACGGCAATTACACATAGAGACTTTCTCCATTCCCTGTGTGTGTACAAACAAACAATTCTGACAATCTAGGGGATGGGAGGGATAGGAAATGTAACCAAGAAAAGTGAACTTGTGCACAAGGCTGGAAATGCTATTTCATATCACAATAATGGAAGAAGAATGAGTAAATAAAGTGATATTGTAAAAAATAAAAGCCACAGTGTATCTAGCATTCCTATTAGAGGTAAATAATTACTGTTGGTTTCATGTTGCTGCAGCTCGAGATATGAGGGGGATTAGAGGAAAAATTGGGAATTCAGGATTAGGTATAGGGTTCACACAGAACACAAAACTTTTTAGACATCCCGATCATTTTATGGTATAAAAAATAAAAAAAAAAACTGTCAAAATTCTAAATATCTAGAGTGTTTTTCTTGGATATAGGTAAAGGTAATGAATCTTTAAAGCATCAGATGAGCAGTTCACCTTCCAGCAGCACTTTACAAAAGACATGAAGGTCTCAGTTTACAAAGAACAGCTATAATGCAGGGAAACATCCACAGCAGCTGCCCTCAGACGTAAACCAGTCGTGGCAGAGGCCAATGTTTGCTCTGTCAGCACCAATAGCAACAGTTCTGCATATACAGCCCTTCCAGACGATGCTCAAACCCATGGACGTGCACAGAGATGCAATAATGGTTTTCATCACAGACTCCCTCGCCCTGGCAGCAGAGTCTATTATTAAAATATGTTCTTCATAAGTTTTATATCAGCTCTAAGTCATGTCACATGTAGAGGCTCCACATGCCTCCACCCACACACTCTATTATATCATGTTAGTGGTATCAAAACTTCAAATAAATCTTGGTGCAGATAAGGGACTTTAAGTTAGTTTTAGGTGTAGTTATGTACTGAACTGAACAAAATTATAGGAACAAAGCAGAGTTGTGATATTATGGATAGTGATGCCATTAATTATGTATGTAAAATAAAAGAATAAACTTAAATATTGTTTTTTTCATCACTTATTCATAATTTCCCCTTTCTGATTTGCACACTACAGCGCTGAATAATTTAGGCTGCGTTTTACGTGTCCTGCGCGTTAACTCAAATTCCATGTATGAAGAAGCTGGTGAAATGCATACCTTAACCCTTTTGTCAACGGGAATCATGTTCACCGTTCACCAGAGGTCGTTTCTGATAAATCTTCAAAGTTCATTTCATGGACGGAGAGTGAAAAAGTGGCTGCGCGAGCAGCCCGGTTCGCGCTATCCATCACAGCCATCGAGACCTTTGGGAAATACCCCTTTTGTTCTACAAAGGCTTATAAAAACGACTACTCCTGCTCTTCATAGTAATCGCTTGTTTCATGTGCCAAAAGGACTATATGTCCCTCAGGGTACAATAAATGCAATAAAAAAATAATACAGTAGATACGGAAACTCTTCACTTCATGAGGGACACATGCAGGAAGGATAAAGTCTCAAGATATTTTTCTATTATTTCCTAACTGGATATCCAACATTTAATGGTTCAGCAGGGCCCTGGTCTGAACACTTGAATGCACAACTCATGTCACGGCCACTTAAGCCCACAGTATAACCAAAACTACAAACGGGGAGGGGGGTCAACAGAATAAAGGTCTGCTTGTCTTTACCAGACACTAAGTAGTGTATATAAGCTCCAAATAAATACATTTAGGTTGTGTCTTGAGAGATTTAACAACGGTTCTGTTCATGTTTGTTAGTTTTCCAACCCAGTCGTGTACATTAATGAATGAATGGACTTGTCTCTTTCTCATCAGGGCTGTGCCTGACAGTGTAAAAAAGCGGTATCACGATTGACAAACTCCATGATAGTAAAAGCATAAAAAAAAAAAAACACTACAAGTTCTATATCGCCCCAAGGAATTGTTTTAATTGACTCACATTTCCATAAAAGTAAGTAACAAAAAAGCAGAAACAATATGTAACACTGGTGAGATTGTTTCTTATGCATTTAAATGTTTATGTTTCATACAGTTCACAAGACCTTGGTTTATAACTGCTTGCTCATATTTCCACACAAACAGAATCTGCATTTAGAATTATGAAGACACACACACACACACACACACACACACACATACACACACACACACAAAGACTTTCTGGATGAGGAGCTAGCATCAATTCATCATCATCCTTAAAAAAAAGAACAAGATTTAGGGCCTTATCTTACAAGCAGAGAGAAATGACTATGAAGTTATTGCAATGACTTCACCCTTCCTAATTGTTGCACACTGAGTCTGTGAGAAGATTCCCGAAAGGCAGAGACGCTAAGTCCATGGCTGAATGAGTTACTCCAGTTTCTTTGGACAAGTATGAACTCGAAAAACAGAGAGTGGAGAATATTAAAAAGTCAAGGCTGCTGTCGCCAGGAAGAGAAGCTGTGAAAGGAAAGCAAGTTAATGACCAATTTGTGCAGCACTTTCTGCAGTTGATGCCTGGACTTATTTAAAACATGAGAAGATAGCAGGTAAACTCATCAATGTAGCCGTGAAGCCACAGGGGTGTCTCATTAGCGGAGTGTGTGCGAGACACACATCATATAAAATCTGACTAGAGCGGGGAGCCATGGAATCAAAGACAGAGGTGTGCTCTCATTACAGGCACATAGTCGCACACATCGTAAAGTACATGATCCTGTAAGACTCGCTTAAAACTTGCAATGACAAGTGGCTAAATTGGCAGTCGCCACGCATCTGACAGTGAAAAGACAAACATGGAGCAAGTGATCAAGTCCAAGCCAATCCAACCCAGTGCAAGAGGTTGATCTCAAATATTAAGTTTTGCCCAGAAGGGAAATGGCTGATGTCAGATGACACATAGTTGCACATTACGGAATGCAATATGGCCATGCATTCAATATATAAAGGCAATCATATTTCAAAGTAATCTGAATTTGATAAGGCTTTGAACTAATGGTGAAATTAAGTAGGAAAACCATGAATACTGAGAGAAGTCTTACTCTAGCCATGACATCATAACATCATAACAAAAGTAGACGCGAGAGTTGAGAGCTTGAGTGAAGGGAGCTGGTGTTGGTATAATTCATCTGAAGAGAAAGGCTTGAATGTTGAATGGCCTCTCACCAGAGCACCAGTACAAAAGAAAGAAATAACTCTTCAATAAAACTCTTCTCTTGTCTCCTCTCTACTGTGGTAAAAATTCATTTTTCACATCCTGGATCTACTTCACCATATCTTTTTCTCAGCACAGTAATTGCTGTGAAAGGGGAATACAGACACTCCATTATCATATTCAACAGGATCTTTTGAAGGGACACCATGAGTGAAGTGCTTTTTTATGCAGAAAACTAGGGTGAGTACAATATATCAACAAAATGTTGGAAAGTTGTGTTTACCATGGTCAGCTGTGATTTATTGACTTGATTTGACTCTGTGGGTGATCCTGATCTGATCTGGATACATGATGTGCAACATGCTGATGAAGACATAAGGTGAAACCAGTCTACTGATGGAGCTTTCACACCAACAACAGTTGGTGCTCACCAAACGGTCCATTGGAACCAAAGGTGATTTTCATTGGTGTGAAAGCATCAGTCACACTTGGGTGCACTAAATCAAGTGGTCCAAGACCTCCAAAAAGAGGTGGTATCAGTCCTCAAAAACTGACAAACTTTGAAACGTTAAACTACTTCATTTCCTGTTTCTTTGAAGATAAGCATTGATGAAACATCAATTGAAACAATTTTGGTTCATTTGCAGCTGTGAAAGCAGACCACGCTGGAGTCTATATGCTAATTAATAACCATTTTATTGCTTGTTGCAGACCAAACAATCAAACTTAGTGGTGTGAAAGCACCTTTAGTCTTAGTCTCTTCTTTTCACCTGTAGGCGGCAAAGTTTTGATACTTTATTGAAAATGCTGTAGTATCATTGTTTCCCACCGAAAATTTGTTAGGCGAGGGGATGGGAGGAAAAGGAGGATATGAGCCGTTAAAGTATTTGTGTGTTTCTTTATAAATAAATGAGTTTAGGCCTAGATTCTATTCTGTTAGGTGATACTGCTGGGATTTCCTGAGGGCATGTGAACATGTTTTGGAGTGGAGTGGGGAAGATGGCAACACTCGTAAACTTTTCTTTTGCAATTTGATGTTTTTGGTGTTGAATACAGCCCACAGTAGCCTATATTAAGATGAGGAACAAAGGGACGTCTTAGCTTGTGGTTTTTAAGAGACTTTACACTACTATGCATGCAGGGATGTGGAACGTTTTTTCAGAGGGATGTAGGCGAGGCGAAGGGCATTTGTTGTAGAGGCTGCCGCCTTAGCTATAAAGCGCTGTAGGAAAACCTGAGCATGTATGCCAGACCAGTTCTTTGCAACTCAACACCACTGAATTTCCTGGATGGCTGACTCCGTCAACATACGGGTGGATTAAGAACTTGGCGAGGGTAATTAATCCGTCTCTGTTGATCAAAAAAATTGTCACAGGAGCACATGAGAGCTTGCTCCCCTTTTTAATTCTTTTTTTTTTTAAATTTCTCTCATTCACTGGCTTTCGCTCTAACACTAGTCTCTTTTCCTTCCCTCGTTCTTTCTCTCGGTTCTCTCATCTTTTTTAAAAAGAAGAAGCCAAGCTTCCTTTTAACCTCATAAAACAGGTTGTACTCCCTCATAGCGGTTGTCTTATCACTACAGATGTAATCCTCCTCCGGCCATAACACGGGTATTTTTTTTTTATACACAGCCTCATAAAAAATGAAAAGACAACTTTCCCGTTTATTTGAAAACTGCTCATCCAAACAACTTCACTCAAGGACACGATGCCCCGCCCTGTAGAGCAGATTTTTTTGTCGTTGTTATGCAGTAATTATATTTGGATGTCTGTTATTTTATTTGGAATACAATATTCAAATGAGATTTAGTTGTTGGTCCAGCTGACAGCCCAGGTTTCCAAGGGCTGTCAGACCAGCATCTGCCAAAGTGTAAAACTCCTATGCTCGCACCGTACAGCTCAATCGAGAGGTTATGCCATGGGTGCTCACACCGAACATAAACATGGGCCTGCTGAGGTTTCCTTTCCCTCATCAATTCCAGTAAAGCTTATTCAACCAAGACATGGACGGTCTGGTCTGTCTGCTCCCTGACAGCAGCAGCCATGTGGGAAGTCTGGTAGCAGAAGGCTGACCAAAAGTTCAGACGTGTCACAAATCCATCCAGTTGTCCGGCTAGATGATTGTTTCAGTAGCAGAATAACAGTTTTCTTCTATTTTTACTTTACCCGTCTTCCCACATTTGATATTATTTTTCATAACGTAGATCGTGTTGGTTTATCCTTGATATCACTTTAATCAAGAGCATTATAATGACTTTATTCAGTGCAGAGGCTTTATCAAAGCTATTCGTACACAACAGCAGACTGATTATCTGCATAATCAGTCCAGGCTGTGGGGCGGATGTAATTTAAGACATCTGTGGATTGCAGAAGTCCAATTGATCTAGACAATGGTTTGAAATTGTTCTATTTGAGCCTGATGAACTTTGATTGTCTTTTTTTCCCCTTTTGTGTTTTTAAGAACCTGGGTGCAATCAGGGGAGCTGTGCAACGAAGAATTGAAAAACAGCCCTATTGAATTGTCTGTGTTCTTGCAGATAAATTACTTTGACTTTCTATTATGATTTACATCAGCAAAACTGTCACCCTGACAGTTCCTGGAATTGGCGAGGTGCTTGTGGTTTTGAATGCTAGTTTTGGATTGGGGCAGATGCGAATAACGCTTTAGATCGAGACAGATGCCAGCTGTGATTTGCCCGGACTTACCCTACCACCTGCAGCGCTTTAAGTCTGCTCCAAGGCTTCTTCTGGTTTCCCATAGGTGGGGTAGACAGACTGCATCCACACATGCCAAGTCTGTGGCCTGAGGGCTGCACCAATGCCAAGGCTTGGATGACCCTCTGTTAACTCACATTTAAAAGCATAACAGGAACAGAGCTGAGTTTTACTTTCTATAGCAGCATCTGTCAATGGGGCCCACGTCTGTCAGTGGTTTTCTCCTACTTGTTTAGAATAAAGACAGCAGAGGGAGCTGAAAACAGGCTCAGTCGTCTTCTGCTTTTCACACGTCTAACAAGACCATCTCCATCGCAAATCACAGTGGTTACCGCTTTCTATCACATTTAAAAAAGGCACAGTGATTGCACATTAGGTTCGTACGTCTAGCTCTATATTGATTTGAGGAAATGTGAAATATATGGCTTCCTATTAACCAGCAAAAAAATAAGAGCTAGCCTTCAGAGGCTGAAAGGTGGTGCTTTTAAAATGGCCAATAATCTAATGGGAGAATTCAACAGTGCACTTTTTTTTACCCAGCCAGCATGTGTTAGAAACAGCATCTGTGCTCCAACCAGCTTTCCTCTGGCGGGTAAAAACAGTAGATGGTTATTGATGTGGCCATACTGGGCTTTTCTGTGTCTCAGCTGCACTTTCTTTGGCATTCAGGGAGTCTCCCTCTCTCTCTTTTCTTTCTCTGTATCTCTCTCCCTCCCCCAGGTATTTCTCTGAAAGAGTACAAAGCTCAAACCGCAGAACCAAAATGTGTTTAAACACCATAATTGCTCTTGGGCACTTAGAGAGGACTTTTTAAGAAAAGCTATTGATTGGTTGATAATATTCTATCTCATAGACCCACCCGACCACGACTCCTACCTAGTTGGCTCTATTCCCGGTTAGAGGTGCAACCTGTTTATCATTGATGCTTACTTACGCAAATCAATTCCCATCGCACATACTTTGCAGTTTCCTCCATCTAATTTATCACACAAACTAAGTACTGAAAGCTTTGCTTCACCCTTGGGTGTATCAGTGACAGAAGTCTGCTCCATTGTCCTCCTCTTGTAGAACACAAACACTTCAAAGCACTCCTGTTGCCCACAATTACATCACTTGGAGCAGCACAAATAAGTCAGGGTTGCAAGCCAATATTAATATTCTGCAATATAAAAATGAAACATGTGTCTGCTGTCTGCTCAGACGGTTTTTGTATGAGACCCTCCATCTTGTCAATTACAGAGCAGAGTAAGTGGCAAAAAATAGCCAAAGATTGTTGATTGGAATGTCAGGTGAATAGTAATTTTCTTAAAAAGGGTAGCTGGGCTCTGGCATTTCGATGCAGCAAGTCCTGTAACCATTGTAGCCACGTTCCACACTTGCAATCACACCTAGCTGTAATGCAGACAGCAGGTTGAAACACTCTTAGGAGAATGACTTGTACTCAGGGATTTATATTCCATTTTGTGCTTCCCACTACCTCCCACTTATCTCTTTCACAGACACCACAACTTTCAGATGTGGAAAGTACTGTAGGAGATGCAGCTGATTGAAAAAGAAGAATATTGTTGTTTTCCTTTCTGTACCTTCTCTCGTTTGCAATCTGCCCTGTCTCATGGCTTATACACGCACACACAAAATGCACTTACCACAAACAAAAGGGAGCCCCACTCCGGAAACTGCTGTGACCCCAGGGGAACACAATTTGAAAATTCATGACAGGCCTAATTTGATGATCTTTGCTACATGATGCCAACCAATTTTGAGAGCAGATGTTGACTTGGCACCACAATCGTTAATAAAGCGGTGGCGCCAAGAGACCACGTGCCAATCCAACCGAGGAGGCGAAACCAGACCGACCCTTTGATGTTAGAACCATAGGAGCAGCGGGGTGGCCACTGTGTTGCCCGCTGGTAAATGCTGAATAACGACTGCAAAGAGATGGTTGTGATTTCCTCTGCCAATCATAGCACGCCCTGTGTTACTCCCATGGTCATCAATCCTCTGATTAGCCACTTTCATTACATACTAAAAGAAATGCACTACGCAGAAATAGCAGGGAGCAAAAATCCAATGACAATTATTATTGTGATTGCAGATGACAGGTGATGAGGTGAGGGTAGTTGTGGGGAAATGTTTTTTTCAAAACCAGAAAGCACAACACTAAAATTAGATTTTGACTTATTGAAGCAGAACATATCCACCGCTGCAGCAGAGGTGTGATAACAGTTTCTCTCCGGAGGCTCGACTGTAGCTTCCTCAACCTGCTGCTTATTTCATACGGAAAAATAAAAGAAGGTTGATGAAACTACTGTTGAGTGGTATCTTAAAACCACATCAATGCTTTTGTCTTGAAGCATAATTGCTCAATGGGAAAGACCTGGCGAAAAACAGGGGCCCAGCAGCATTGACCATATGCTATGGCCTAAACCCAGCCCCATAACAGATAGACAGTAGCTCCACTAACGTCTTTTTCCAAGAGTGTGAAGGGAAACAAGGCCGGTGCTAATTCGTCTCGACATTTCTCTCCTCACCCCTCCATCTGTTCCCCTGCAGATGATAAGTCTTTAAAAAAAGCTCCAGATTTTAAGTTGAACAACACTAGAGTTGACAAAAAGCGTCTTTCAACATCGGTACAAGCCCAACACTAGAAATAAGATAAAAGTTCATGGTTCATAACAGAGAAGGTTTGAGGAAAGTATAGCTCCAGAAGATAGACACATACCCTATATTGAATGAGGACCTCCAATGCTGTGGCAGGAGCCTGCTGTCATGTTTCAAATCTATGAGTTAGTGCTTTCCAAAACATTAATTAAAATGTCTGTATTTTTCTATTTATAGGATAGGGAGCAAGTTTTCAAGTTTTTTTTTTTTTTTGAAAATATGCATGGGCTCGGTCAATTTAATAGCAATCTGTCCATTAGCTTCCATTTCTTGTGTTCAACGAACACGGGGGTCACAAAAATCATTATGAGTCATTCTTTCGGAATCATAATTATAATTTGGATCTAATTTCAAGGCAATCTGGTCAGTAATTATTGACATGTGTTCTGACAAACAGTCAGACGGACAGACGGAGCATTGAAGTGAAACTGTCATCCTCCTGCCACGACCATCTGCCAACATCTTTGTTACCAGCTTCACCCAAACTATCTTTGGTGAGTCTTGTTTTCTCCATGATGGAAAACTCACTGTCTGATATTTAAGACTATTTTCACTTTTGTGTTCGTTGTGTTTTTAAGGAATAATTTCAGGGCAGTTTTTGCTTTGCTGTCAGTCACAAATTCTCACACTGTGCAAATTACAGGGGGTGGGGTGTTATTTTTTTGTCTATACTGCAGCCATGTCACATTCAGGTAATGTTTTAATGTTTCCATCTGACTTTTTTTTAACTGGAATAATGTTAAAGGGGTTTTTGTTCCTTTTCATGCATAAGACAGCATAAAAATGCATGTCCCGCATTGCCAAGGTAACTCTGCTGAGATAGAGGAAAGGTCATTTTTACTTAATTTTCATGCTTCTACCATGGGTAAGCAAGTGGAATTCTGTGCATAGACTTTTATTTCAAAAACTGACCAGATGCTTTATGCAGTTTTTTTGCATCTGATTTTTCGTGTGGCTCGGTCTGCTCTGTGCGTCTTGACGGTGCTCTAGTGCAGCACTGGGTTTTAGCCGGGGGGAGTGGACAGATGCTGTTGGGCCACCTCTGGTGTCACAGGCATTGACTGGAGTGGCTGCTTCAGACATGCCCTGTGGAATCAAGCCATCACTACAGCCCCGTGCCCAACACTTCAGCACATGTGGAAATCCAAAGCTTGGCAATTTTGCTGTGCCTAGTTACAGTTGCCAAGTTGTGACTGAACGCTCACTGTTTGGAGGAGGTTCTTAACAAACTGTTAATCGCTTAAGGTTATATAAACAATTCAGTTGCAGGGGAAGCGATTGGTCTTTGTCCTTCTGCCAATTTCCAATCACAATTTGTGCCATCTAGCCTGGGGATTTGAGCTAAGGCTGCTCAGTCAAGTCCACTTTTGGAACTGTAGACAGCAAAACTCTCCACTAATTAAATGCCAGAGAGGCTTCCTGGAGAAGCAGCTGCTTCAATTAGGAGGAAGGAGAGCAGGAGTAACTGAAGCACGTTGCATTCAGGCACGCGCATGTCGAACTGGAAAGACAGTGAAGGTGCCCACCTGATGCGTTAGCTGCGGTTAAGTGCGAGTCTCCGCAGGAGGATGACGGGAGGCGAGATGAAGGATCAGTTAAACCTGAAGTGCTAATGACCCATCGAAATTCCAGCATAGAGAGTACATCTGCTAAGAATTTCATTTCCCAAGGGGGAGATCAGTGGCATCACATAAGCGCTGATGTGTGGAAACTATCCAGCATCGATCAGCCTCTGTTTGCCCACAAGACCCCACTGCAATTGAAGTTTCAGTGGCACCAGATGATCAGTCCTTCAGACAGAGAGTTTAGACAAGATGCGATTTGTTAACATACATCTTGTTACACACTAAAGAGAATGGGGGTGGAAATAAGTTTGATGTGGATACCAAGCAAAAACAACAACAAAAAAAGTCTGCTTGAAAAAAAAAGTCCTTTTTAGTTTTAATAATATAATGTATTGATTTTCTTGTGTATTAAATGAACACAATAAAACACCTTGTGTGAGAAATAATTGGTTTAGCGTCTTTATCTCATTGATGTTTCTTGAGGTTCAATTCCTTTTTGACCTTGGAAGCAACGATAATAATAAAACAACCCCGTTATACCTGTTTTAGAGCTTGCAATCATAACACATGAGCTCCTCCAGTATGACTTGGCCCTGTTTATGGAATTGCGAATGTTTTATGGTGCGGTCACAACAACATTTGCACAAAAAATTACTGTAACCACAGCAGGGCTTGGCAAAGTGATAAGGGAAGAGTAACGTTAGCAGAAAGCATTAGGGAGATTTTTTTCCCAGCAATTTTGAACATCAAACATTTATTTTCTTAGATTCAGGTGGATCCTTCTGCATCAATTTATGAAGGAAATGTCCTTATTCATGTGGAGAAAAACTCAACTTTTAGGCATGTGTTAAATAAAAATATAATGGAACTACAAAATGACTGAGAGTACAGACCTGCGCCAAGCATACTGAAAGCTATGCAAGGGCAAAATATTACCACCAGGTGGCTCCAAAAGACGGCGCCTGTTTGGTATTATTGGATTTTGTCTAGATAATTAACAAAAAGTAATCATTCGTTTATGGTTCTATTCGCAACATTCCCTGAAAGTTTGATGAAAATCTGAGCTGAACTTTGCGAGTTATCTTGCTGACAGACGGATAAACAGACACAAATTGCCATGGGATCACAAATACTGGCATTTAAAGGGTTAAAAACATTAAATTAATTGAATATCTGGCCGTTATGAACAGGACTGAAGTGGATTAAAGGATTTATGAAAAAGTGAAAAATATTAACGTATATTACTTCTATAGTGTTTCAAATGTAAGCATTTAATATACACACTGGGCGCTAGTCTAACAATTCTAATATCAGATACAAGGGTTAGACATTCCTGTGTATTCAGTATATAAACTGTGAGTCACACATAATATAATATTAACAAAGCCACATTTACTCAAAGTAAGGTATCATATGTCGGGGTACGCTACAAGTTATCTGACTAAGATGTATACATAAAAATATCAATAAGTAATTCTTAGATAGCCAACCCATGTAAACCCGCTGTTGTAGTCAGAATTGTGTGCATCAGTATAATTGGCGCTGGCTACAACAACGTGGTGACTATTGTGTTTTAATTTGTTTTTAAGCTATGCAGGTGCCAAATATCACCACCAGGTGGCTTCAAACTATTAGAAGCTACAATGTTACAAGAAAACAGATTATTCAAAGCGACTTGTAAACCAGGATTTCTTCCTGATCATTGGCGAAATGGAATCATCTGTTTATGGGTCCATTCCCAACATTTACTGAAATTTTAATGAAAATCCGGGCAGAACTTATCTTGCTAAAAAACAGACAGACAAACCGGGAGATCACATTACCTCCTTGATGGAAGGAATACGGTTAGTGAGGCTCTCAGGGAATTTTGTATTGCTATTTAAATATTCTACTGTGAATCAGCTTCCCTCATTTATTATCTCTGCCAAGTAAATTATGCATGATTTACACTTTTGTGTTTCAATAAGATTTCTGCACCTGTTCAAAATGTTCTGCACATTCTGAACTGTGTGAAATCTACCTCCTAGCCACAAATCAAGCCTTCGTTTTCCCAGGAGATCATGCCCAGTGGAGGACAGAAGCAATTATACAGAACCAATCTAAACATTGAGGCTGCCATTAGCCTATTATATAGCCATTACACTGTGTAATCAACATTTACTTCATAATGATAAATTAAAGTGACCATTTACAAGTTTATGACAATAATAATGTGATATGATTGAAATTTATTAAATGACCTTTCTGTAGTTTGATAGATTCACTCAACTTACCTTATTGTAGCTCATGACATCTTAGCAGCTGTGGTCCAGGGAGGTTGCCCACCATTCGGATTCTGATTAAATGACTTCTTGTTGTGTATGGTGCTGCCATCAGTGAATTGTTTTGTGTGAATGTGCGTTTTAAGTGGTTAAAAAAGACTAGAAAGGTGCTATATAAATTCAGTCTATTTACCAGTTAATATTCTGTCAGCTCTGACATTTAAAACAATACATTAAAAGGTACATTTTCTGGTTGTGATGATGGACTGCTGATTCTTTCTTTCATCACATGGCATTCAACACAGTGCCAGACCTTTTTCCACAGCATGACATTACTGGCTACTTTGATGGGAGCTTTATTGATTATTGGCTTTGTCGCAGATGGGTTGATTAACCTGGTGAGCAGACATCAATTAAGTCAACATGCAGAATTCTTGCTATTTTGCTGTCTTATTTACACAGATGCACTGCAGAGAAAGGTTGTAAGAAAACTCTTGGTGTATTTATATATATTTAAATTGCATTCCAGATACCAAGTCACAATATTTTCAATATAAAATTCTATTCAAATACTGTTGACAAGAAAAATATTTTTATTTGGGGTATGCCACGGATGAAAACTGTCACTTCTCTAGACCCAAAACTGAACACACATTGCGTTTATTTTGTTTTTGTCCCCATTTGGCTACTTTTTGATGACTATTATAGATTTTCTCAATTGCTTACACACACTTTTTGAAAGTGTATCTCATTTTCCCAAACAGTGACACAAATCTAAAAACCACACACACACAACATGTGAATCCTATGTATGTATCTCCTGTAAAATGGTACTTTGCCTTCCCCTTAGATTTGAAATCTGTGTCTCTGGAAGAGAATAATTACCACTCTGGTTCAAATAAAACACTTTACAAAGAACAGAGTGAGGCGGAGGAAGAAGACATTAGGCCGATCTCTGGGAGAAAAACTCATTTTGACATTTGATAGTCTCAGGACAAGAAAATTCTCCAAAATCACATTGTAAGATGTGGTTTATAAAGTGTGTAATTCAAATCATTCTGAAATGAAAACAGGCAATATCCATGCCACCAGGAAATCTGTTAGGTGAGATAACATGGTGGTATTCTGCTGTTTAGGATGGAGATTCTCTTGTGCCTGCAAGTCTAATTGGACATGGATGTAGAGGCTGTGTAATACAATAGTTAAGTGTTATGCAAAGGTTACTATAAACAGGTTAACCACAAATGCCAGAAACTCTTACATGTAAAAACAGGAAATGTGGTTATAGTGGTTTGGGGAGGTGTCTCGTTAGTTATATTTACATTGTGTCAAGTTACATCAACAAACTGTCACAGATGGAAACATGACTGTCCAGGTATTCTAAACACAGTCACATTATCAGATTTAGAATTGAAGGATTGAATTGAAGAATTGAATTTCTTTCTAATTTAAAACACATTTCAGGATGATACTTACTACAAATAGAACAACCAACTATAATGGGGGGGGGGGGGGGGGGGTTACATTGATTTTTGTAATTTCACTTCCTCCTTTTTATATTTGCTTATGTTTTAAGTGTTTGTGATTTTTCCCCCCCTTTTTTTAATAGCGTCCTTACTTAGCCGTTTTGTTTGCTGTTATGTTGACAGTTTGAGATGTGGTAGTAATGTCTCGCTAGAAATGACATCTTGGGTTTCTTGTTTGAAAACGAATAAACAACAACAGACAGGGAACCCAGACTCACCCTAGGTCATTAATGTCCTCGTCATTAATCATTCCCTTTCCCTGAAAGTGACGCTCATGACAGTATAAATGCGCAGAGCGCGCGGAGAGGTGGGGATGTTGGAGAGTATAAGAAGGTGCGCACTACGCACAGCCGGAGCACACAAACGCAGACAGATACACAGCTGACCGCTGCTGAGGGAGGGGGACACCTTCTCCTCCATCTGGATAGAGGCGCGTCCTCACCTCTTTTACGCAGTGGTTCTCCGCTCCTGCGCTTTTTTTCTGTTTCCCCCCCCCCCCAAACCGCTCTTTTTGTTCCGCTTTCCCAGACATTTAAGTTCCTTCGCGTTATCGTGTGAGCTTTAAGTTTTCAGCACCACGCGCAGAGTGGACGGAGCCTCGGCATGGAGCCATACACGGTGTCTGGAGCTCGGCTCTCGCTGTCCGACCTTTACTCCGTCATCCCCTACAATGTCACCTTCCCGGACGAGGAGAGCGGCTTGATCGGCGACAGGTGGCAGAACCACACGGAGCAGCAGGAGCAGCAGAGTCCCGCAAGGAGCACGGCGGGGATAATCATAGCCATATCCATCACGGCTCTCTACTCCGTAATTTGCGTGGTGGGACTGCTGGGCAACATCCTTGTCATGTACGGGGTGGTCAGGTAAACGTTTGTTTTTTTTCCCCTCTTTTGTCACAGTCAATTTAAAGAGTATAATAATACCCAGGACCACCTTAAACCTTAAAATACCCTGTGACCCACATCTGAAGTAGTAGTTTCAGTGATAATAATGACACTTTGTATAAAGTCTATATGTTTTTGTTTGCCTCCTTTTTATATAAAAAGTAGAATATACACTCTCAAAAGAAAGGTTTCAAGTGAAAGCACAGTTTGAGGTTTTCTTTTTTCTCATAACATGATATAAATGATGAGCAGAGACCTGTAGCTACACTACAAAGAAATGAAAATATCTTGTATTTGGTACAATAAGTCCAATATTGAGTGTTACATCCATCTTATGACATCAGCAGATCATTTTTTCTTGTGTCAAGTTTTTTTTTTTTTGCTGAATTCTTCTCGATGTTGGACTAACAGTAGCAATTACAAGCTATTTCCACCTGATACGATTCGGGTTTTGCAGAATTCTGTTGTGCACAGTGCACATGTATCTGCACATGAAATGGTCAACCAAGGTCAGTTACTGCACAGAGCTTTGTTCAGTATGAACATGCATGGCCATGTAGTGTGTGTGTGTGTGTGTGTGTGTGTGTGTGTGGGGGGGGGGGGGGGGGGTCTCTATTCAGTAATCAGCTCTGCCTCAGGTAGCGAGATCTCCATTACACAGATCTGTGGATCGTTAGCTGTATTCATCTGGTTTAATGGTAGATCAAACAGATGAAATCCTGCAGTGGCAGTAGCCTTTATTAAGAAGACACATCAGTATTTACTTAGTATTTTCATTAAAGTGTTTGTTCTGAGTTCGCCTCAATGAATGGTTGCTGTGCTTTTTTTCTGTACTAGCTTCTTATTATCTATTGGGTGATGTTTGCATTATAAGTTTGCACTTATAATTGCTGCCCTATAGGCAGTTTACCTTTCCCTCGTCATCTCTAAAAGCAATATAATAAATAAAGCCCACACCCACTTGGCTTCTAGATACAAAGCACCCAGTCATTTTCTGAGACACCAGCCCTAACCCACTTTATATTTTCTGCAGCCCGGGCTTCCGCTTGTCCTCACTCATCACGCTAATTACCTATAATCTTAAACATTCTCTGTTTGTGTTTCTCCAATATCAGCAGAAGCAATAATTACTCAAAGAATTAAACAAGCATTCATTTAAGATGCCCTTATTTCAGCAGAGAAGGATAACAGACAAGGCCAGGTAATGGTCATTTCAGTTCACAAACATGACATGACAGCCTAAAATGTGTAGAGTATAGATCTATCGTCTGCACGGTTGTTGGCATTGTTACTGTGCGGCAAAAAAGACAGCATCAAAAGTATAGTAAGAGAGAACGCAGCAGGCAACAAACAAGTTGCAACAGTGGCAGAAACCAACAAAAAAAAATCCTAAATAGTCATGTCTGTGACCATTATTTCCATTCAGGAGTCGAACATAATGAATAGAGTAAGGCGAAACAAAAAGAAGAAGGCAGTGTGGGTGGTGAGAGGGAGACAAAAAAAAGAGACAGATGAGAGTTTGCAAAAGGTAGTGAATCGAATTGTCTGTAATGATCTGCTGGCATTTGTGTTTCTGTGAGTGAGAGGACGCATGATTGATGTTAGACACCCCTAGCGACAGAGGAAAAGGGAAGCTGAGCATATTAAACATTTCCAGTCACACTGAATTATCTCCTGTGAAACATCTGAGACACAGATGTAATAAAGAAAAATAAAGAATCGGGCAAAGACAGCGAAGTCATTTGTCTTTATTCGGTTTCCTAAACTTTTTATGATGCATGTACTATGGATTTACTCACAATACTATAAGGGCAAAAATGAAAATAGAAAAGAAATGTGCTCTGATGGTTGCAATGACGATGACATCCAAAAGCTAAAGAAAGACAGAAATATACACAGTTGTTTGAAATGTAACATTGCTTTGAAAGCCTAATTCTCTAAACTATTCCTTACTTCCTATACTTCCTATCTAATCAAAAAGAACATCGCTTTAAGTACAATTGATATTGACTCTTGATTTGAGCTTCCAGTGAACCCAGATGCTGACAATCAGGTGCCAATCAGGCACCTGTGAGCATTGGTCCTGCTACAGTGGTCAATAATTGTCCCTCTAAGAATCAGTATGGCATGTTTTGTCTCATCTAGACGAGGCCCCTGTGATAGGGCGCCTTCAAGCTGGTGTTTGAAGCAGGTGAGCCCAAGCACCGACTCGGTTCTTTCAGGTAACTGTAACTTTTAGGTAACTCTAGGCTGTCTTATATAGATCTGCAGACAAGGTTTGCAGGACGATATTGGCAACACCTGCACTGGAACCTGAACATATGAAGGAAAGTTCAGCGATGAGTCCAGAATCTGCCTATGGAAATTGGATCATAGGGTGGAGAGGAGTGTGGAGAGGAACGCTGTGCTGGTTGCTGCAACAGTAGAGGAACATCTTTTAAAGGTACATTTCCAAACTGTCAAGACATTAACAAGACAAGGTTAGAGATGGTGATTTGTAGTTGAAATATTATTTTCCTTCAAAGGTCAGTTTTATAGCTTCTCTAAGCAGCTCAACTGTTTTCAGCTGTGCTAACATGATTGCACAAGGGTTTTCTAATTGTCTATTAGCCTTCTGAACAATGAGCAAACACATTGTACCATTAGAACAGTGGAGTAATAGTTGCTGGAAATGGGCATCTATATACCCATGTAGATATTGCACCAAAAACCAGACATTTGCAGCTGTAATAGTCATTTACCACATTGGCAATGTATATAGTATAGTTCTGATTAGTTTAAAGTTATCTAATTAAAAACAAAACACATCTCCACCACATCTCAAGCTGTTCAAAAGATCCCAATTAGGATCTTTTGAACAGTATATATATATATTTAATTGAATTGTTTCACTTAGTGACACATGAATGAATTAAGTTCATTGAAATAAAAATAATAAATTGGAATAACTCCATCTCAAGTTGGAGTTTCTCCAACTCTTCTTGCAGTGTCATGGCAGATACCTGAATTTTTGCTATATACTCTTGCAAAAGCTATTACATTCTGATATTACTCACCACATGCTCCTGGATAGAAACAGTCAAATGCATAGCAATGTCATTTGCAGCAGAGTCTGCTTGGATGCTCAAGTCAATATAGGATTGGTCACCGGCTCCCTGTGGCAGTGAGAGCCCTCAGTCTGATTGCTGATGGAATAGCTGACACAGACACCTCTAGAGATGGTCCACTCTGTTACACAGGATAGGTCAGCAGCACATGGCTCCCCTTATCTGTCAGTGGCCCTCTCCTCTGCCTCCCCTATACGCTTCCATCCCTGATAACATACCTGTTAGATAAGAACTGGCTCGGTGCTCATGCAATTATTTAAGTGGCCTTCATTTAAAGTCGGGGTGATGTGCAGCCATAGTGAAATGCTAGATTATTGGATCTTTTACTAGGCTGCTTCTTGTGGTTTATTACTCCCATTTGGCAGAAAATATCATAGCCCCTTGCCAGTTGGAGCATGAATGTGTGTGTGTGTGTGAGATGCCAGTCTGTTTGTTTCCTGAGCCGAGCGAACATGGCCACTGTGTCTTATTGCCTGTCTTCCATCTCATCCAGCAACATTTATATCGGCGTGGGTGTCTGTGTGTGTTCCAGTGTGTGTATGGCCTTCAGACCTGCCAACGCAGGAGAGTTTACCTTGATTTGTGTATCAGTAAAATGATTTAGTCACTCTGAGCAGCGACACTCTAAATAGGATCGAATTAAAGGATCAAAACTTATTTAAATGCAAATGCTAATTCTAATAGGAGAAAGGCAGATCTGTGCCGAGTGGTTATCGCTGTCGTGTCCCAGAAAGAAGGTTCTAAGTCTTATTCATGACTCCACCCCGTGTTCCGCTCCCAGGTTACATCAAACATCTACAGTCAAAACGACAAAATGCAGTCATGTCTCTAAAATATTTAGTTACTGAGGTGTCTTTGTCTGGGGGTGTCTTTTCAGCAGCACAGGCACTACTGAATTGAGATCTCCTACTGAATTGAATATGAATATTATCGGAATACTACAGGGAGCAATGTGCCTCTGTGATCCTCTCACTCTTCCACAACCACAAGTTGCTACTTGCCACTTTGATCATGAAGGTGATATGACTCTACAGAGTTTGTAGGCTACAACATAATATAGAATTGAGTATTCACAGAATATACTGCATGTTAGAGAATATCTGAGATTGAAAGGGCAGGACTGGGAAAAAAAGTGCAATTACATATCTGTTAATTCAGTCACATAAATTTATCAATGCAGCACAGTTAAGATGCAGATATTCTCCAGAGTGAGCATGCACAGCTGCAGACATACTTCTGTTATGCTACTTTCTGTAGTCTGCATTTATCACATGTGCAGCAGGTTGGTGACTAGCTCTTGTAGGTATGTGAAAATCTGCCAATCCATGGCAACAGCCTCTTATGGTGGAATTTATGTGCATTCACACAGTCAAATAAAGGCTTGATGAGTCTAATCTTCTGTGGTGATTTTTACCAGTGCAAGTCTCTATGGAGTCAGAACTTTATAGACCTAATTTAAGAATTGAAAATTCCTACAACCTGGGCCTGTCGGGATTTACACAGTGCTGAATTTGGAGCATTTATCACTAGCTGGAAAGATAAACCAGTAGCAACACTAGGTGAACAGGAAGGAATCAACCACATTGACTTTCAGTGACCAGAAGTCAAGATTGTCTCTCCTTGCCACCATCATCTGAGGCTGTCGCCTATATCACTATTTGTTTAGAAAAGGAAGGCCAGGGAGCCCTTTTTTCATGTGCTACTCTGAAGCACATTTTCTTTCTGATGTGGAACCATAAGACTTGTATGAGGTGGAAGGGATTGAACGGCCGTGACAGCCTCATAGCAGGGAGTCCGCACTGTTAAGGATTAAACCATCAGAGTGTGACTGTGCCGAAGGAAAACGTGCTTCACTGTAACATACAAAAGGGTGTTACATTTTGATTTCTTGACACGTAATTGCTTTCCCCGGGCCCGCAGAAAGGAAGATTGTTTAAAACTTTTTTTTTTCTCCCTCCCTCTGAATTATACAGCAACCAATTAACCACGACAGAACCTCGGGACCAGCTATGTGATTGCAATGACAAATCATGGAAATGAAAAAAAGTTTCTGTTACGTCATCGTACATCAAGCCTGTCACTGCTCGACGTGAAATTGACGTCTTTGTACCTGCTGCATACTCTGCAGCTCAGGCCTTCACGATAATACCATGAAAGGGAATTGTCCCTAACCACTTATGCCTTATGTCATTCTATCAGCTCTTTTAGCACCCTCATAATCCTACAATCCGCCATTGTGGGTGTGACAGGGGGCAAGAAAAGTATATCAACTTTTCTCATTCACTTTTACCCTTGACTTTCAACTCCTCTTTGTCAGAACTTAATTTGCATACTTAAACATTTACCATTTAATTTGCAGTATCTGCATGGTCATAATATATTAGGGTGATACAACATGTCCTTTCTGGTTAAGGGAGACAGAAAGAGCAGTTTTGCTACATACTGGGATATACTGTACTATGTGTAGGGCCTGTCATGTCAGCTTGGATTAGGAGAGGGGAAAGTGATTTCTTTTGAATCACAGTTCATTTAAGAAAGTTACTCTGATGATAGACATAATCCTCTCCTCATGTCAAAAACCAGGCTTTAGGTAGTGAATCAAAGGCTTCAAACAGATCGAGAAGCAAAACCAAACAGATAGCACTGTATGACAGAGTTTCAAGATTTGAGTGTTGTAAAATGTCTGTGATCCAAAACTCGATCTGGTGATCGTCTTTTTTTCTTATAACTGATGCCTTTTCACATCAAAGCCTGTCTCTTCTCTAAGCAAAATGGGGTTTAATCTGTTTTCCAAGGGTTCAAAGCTTTACATATGTTCTTGCTTCACATACGGCCCTTACATAACTATCGGAAATTAAATTCTCTGGGAAGGGGTGGTATTATTGAGCCTATTACACCAGGGATTATTGAGCCAATTACACCGGATGATTCAGTGGCCAGATGGAGAAAGCCAGGTTTGGGAATTGAGCCAGGAAACCGGGGAATATCTGTGATCTTTAATGACCACAGTGAGCGAGGACCTCGATTTAATGGCTCACCCGAAAGACGGCACCTCCTGCGGCACGGTGTCCCTGTCACTGCGCTGGGGCGTTGGGATCTAACTTATCAAGACCAGAGGGAAAACTGCCCCCACAACACCACTTCCAGCAGCAACTCAGTTTTCCCAAGAGGGTATCATGTCAGTGTGGCTGCTGCCTGATGCAAAACAACCATGATTAATAACTGTCAGTAATCTCAGTTTGCTGGGCTCCTTTGAGTGAACTCTTAAGTGTCTATTATATGGAGTAGAGAATGAGTGAATGATCAGCTGATGTGAACCAGCGTGTAGAATAGAGTCATGTCGACCGTTCTGGAGGATTTAATTATCCTATATGCTTATGTTATGACCTCCAGTTTTAATTAGATAAATTCACTTCTCACATTTTATTCATCCGATCTAAATCTAAATACCATTGTACCCATTAGCCTTGGCTGCTGTTGATATGGAGAAGAAGCTATTCAATGCATCGGAGTAAATAATTAACTTAGATATGTTTGTTTTTGAATTTGTGAATGAAACAAAGCACCACGGTATTTATCTTGAAAGAGAATTGATTTAGGCCGCAGAGTGTTACCTGTGCTGTTCCTGCTGTGACAGATGGAAAGGCCCACTCTCCACAGAACACAAAAGACACCGACTGCAATGATGAACATTTAGAATATTGCTGGAGCTGACAGTGCATAACGGAGCGATTGATGTCCTGAGACGGCAGTCATTTCGTATTTTCAGATTCCGCTGAAGCTTACATTCATATCCAAGTGATTGATTATATCTGACAAAATTTTCCACAGAGTTCAGCCACAAATTTATTATCAATAAAACCAACTCTGAAACGTGTCTTTTGGTGATGTCATTAACTGAACTCGACGACCATATTTCCAGCTCAGATATATATGATCTGATCTATAAGAAAAGAGGAAAGCAGCAGAGCAAAATTCTTCTATGTTCTGTGTTAAGGCAGCTCAGAGCGTGCGGGAGAAGACAGGTACAAACTCATTTATAAAGCTTGACGTTCATTACTACACATCAGCTATACCAAGCCCAGATGTATTGCTGCTATTTAATCGTACATGAGCAAAACAGAGGCCGCACATAACCGAACCGTCACACTTGAGTTGAGAGGCAAAGCAAAAGTCAGTCTGAATTTGAATGGTTACAACATTTCAGTGTGTGCTCTTGTGTGCTGAGTTCACTGCCATGCTGTAAAATACGCCTCCTCTTACCTCTACCAGTAAGACCCCCAGGGGATTGTCTCTGCTGCCAGCATGATATATGACCAGGAGAAAATCAATGCTCATTTAGACACCGGGGTTGTGTGTATTCAATAAAGAATGCATTGCAAGATTGCTTGTACAAACATATTTCTCATTTTTCTGTTTTCTTATTAAAACATCAACTATACTGTAAAAGCCATTGAGTAGTGCAACTAATTATGTCCTTCATTTCATTCAACCAATTCTTTATCATTCAATAATACAAGTATAACTTGTGTTACATGCTTATGTATTCAAACAGAATTTTTAGTATATGTATTATGCAATATATATTAGTGGATTTTTTTTTTCTGGTATCTTCCACTTGCCATTTTTGCCTTAGGGCAATCTGCTATACATATAACTTGAATTGTATAAATACAAGTCACATGCATAGATCTTCCAGAACATTAAATCTGATACAAATCTATATTTCAATACATCTGGTGAGGTTTCTGATGAGAGAACTTTGCACGCCAGAGGAGAATTTCTGAATTCATTAAGCTAATATTGTACCAAGTAAAATTAGTTAAGTGTTGATTATCTTTTATCTTGTTTACTTCAAATAAATTAGGAAAAATAAGCACACAGTCAAGATTCCAGCATTTACTATATATGTAAATCTCAATTTGATGTCAGTATTTTTTTCATCAGAACTCTCTGGTGAATTCCCGGCGAGTATTCTGCTTGATCATAAGCCAAAAAGCAAATCATAACCATTATCTCAAATTACTCCTTCAGAAAAGGAAAGCCTAAGCTATGGAGAATTAGCATTAGACATTCACAGCTCTGCATATGCAGCACAAGGGAATTCACTCCTCATCTAAGCCATAAAAACATATTTTAGGCTATTAAAACCCTCCATATCCAACACACTCCTATTCACAGCTGCTCTCATTACCACTGCTGCTTATTACAAAAAAAAGAAATGTTTCTGTTTTGTGACCACATCCAGATATACCAAGATGAAGACGGCCACAAACATCTACATCTTCAACTTGGCTCTTGCCGATGCCTTGGCCACCAGCACGCTGCCCTTCCAAAGCGCCAAATACCTCATGAATACCTGGCCCTTTGGGGAACCCCTGTGTAAGCTCATCATTGCCATCGACTACTACAATATGTTCACGAGCATCTTCACCCTCACCATGATGAGCGTGGACCGCTACATCGCTGTGTGCCACCCAGTCAGAGCTCTCGAGTTTCGGACACCAGTCAAGGCTAAGCTGATCAACGTGCTCATCTGGGTATTGTCCTCAGCGATTGGGGTGCCCATTATGATTATGGCTGTGACCAAAGTGACAGATAAAGGTGAGATAGTGGCTACGGATTTCTTCCACTGTTCATCTTACATTATTATTTAAAGTCTTCATGTCTAGTACAATCACTAACTGTCTCTCAGAATTGACTGAGCCATACGAAGGTGGATCTGTGTGGATCTTTGCCAAAATGTTGGCGAAACAAGCAAAATTCAAGGTAGAAAAAAAAAAGCAAACAGCTTTGATCTGCCTTATTTGTATTAGACCAAGCTTCTGCTCCATTAGATCTTCATCAGAGCTTACATGGCACACAAAGGAAAAACAAGAATAAGGTTGATTATGAATACACTTCCATCCATGACTGTGAATCCATTATGGATTCGCAGAGTAAGTACAAAAGCCTTTGAAACATTTAGACCGCTGCATGCAAAAACCAAGGGCAAGATTAAATTTTAATTAATACTTCAGAGTAGTTCCTTTTTTGGGGAACTGTACTATTGTTCCTACTAATCCAGTGTTGAGCGAGTTGAAACAACTCAGATATCTTTGTTGTGCCTCTGTGTGAAGCTGTTGAATATTAAGCCTAGATTATTCATTAGTGTCTTCAAAGTAGTCCTTGAAGATGGAAAATATATTCCTAACAAATCAAGTTCAGTTTTCTCAGAATTTACTTTCCTATTTGGCTACGTTCAGACTGCAGCCTGAAGTGACCCAAATCCATTTTTTTCCTCCCCTATGTGACCTGTATCTGATCATTTAATGACAGTCTGAACAACACAGATCTATTTTTTTTCAAATGCGACCCAGGCTTGGATATGTGGTCATAAAGATGATCTATCTTTGACATCTTTTCACATACTACTTCAGTCTGACAAGCAACAAACCTCACTTTTCTGTGCTCAAGAAAGCAACAACCATAGCCCCAAACCTTGCCCATTTCTTTCCTAATATTCCCCTTGAAACCAATATGTTGTACATGTGCTGGCTCCGGTAGGACAGCGACTTTCACCGCAAGTGTCTGTTTGCTTCCGTAAACACCGAGCATGCTCACTACATAGATGAAGTTCACACTGGAGATTATATACAATTCACATTTTATTGGAAATGTGAACAATCTCGCAAAAAATGGATTTCACAAAAAAATATGAATTGAGCATTAAGCCCTGCAGAAAGTAGCCTTAGAGAAATCTGCAGAGTTTGAGTTACATATAGTGCCAATGTGCATTAGATGTAACTTTGTTTAGCAAAAAAAAAAACAAAAAAAAACAGTATGTTCCTTTAGTTGCCTAAACCTAACCACACTTCTATCTCTATAAACCTGCTTGATACAAGAGCCCTAATTTTGTCTGATTCTACAATTCTGCTCCTTTTCCAGGTAAAACCATGTGCACGCTGAAGTTCCCTGACCCGGACTGGTACTGGGACACAGTGACCAAGATCTCCGTCTTCATCTTTGCTTTTGTGGTTCCTGTGATGGTCATCTCAATATGTTATGGCCTGATGATCATGCGTCTGAGGAGTGTCCGCCTGCTGTCAGGCTCCAAGGAGAAAGACCGAAACATGCGACGCATTACTCGAATGGTCCTTGTAATAGTAGCGGCCTTCATCATCTGCTGGACCCCCATTCACATTTTCATCATCGTGAAGACCATGGTGGAAATCAACAGCAAGAACCCCTTCGTGATAGCAAGTTGGCATCTGTGCATCGCCTTGGGCTACACCAACAGCAGCCTCAACCCTGTCCTTTATGCATTTTTGGATGAGAACTTTAAGCGATGCTTCAGGGATTTCTGCCTTCCCTGCCGGATCCGTGTTGAGCAGAACACTCTGAGCAGAGGCCGGAACACCACCAGGGAGCCAGTGTCCATATGCGCACCCACAGACATAGGTAAGAAGCCAGCATGACTAGGCATGGACTGGATCCCCCACAGCTCTCGCTCAAGAAGGATCCAGCAAGATTTGCAGTCGGAGGTCACCCAAATCTCCACAACAGAATTTTAAGAGACCTTTGCAAGAAAAGCTAGGCTCAAAGAGGAGAGTCATGCCGCTCATTCTTTCATCAATTTGTCCACAAAGTGGAATTTGTTTTCCACAAAAGGAAATGCGATGCATTACAAAGACAGTGACAGCAGATGGGGCGATAGTGATAGCCCAGAGTGTACCAAATGTTAAGCAAGATTAGAAAATAGAAAACTCATTTCTCTCCCCAAATCACTGGAGTACAGTACTGCTTGTTGCTGCAAAAAGGACAAAGAAACACCTACAGCTTTATGGTCAAGCAAAGAATGCATCATTCTGGTATGATCCAACAGAGACGATTGGAATAAAACAGACTGATGGATGAATCCAAGTGTAGCGGCAAACAAAAGTGTAAAACAACGGCCTTTCTCATTCTCACATCATTTCACGTCATTTCCTCAGGAAACAGTGGAAACAGTAAACAAAAGCAAATGACAGTTTGGTGATGAAGGATTATTTCAAAAGTGAAATAATTCAGAGGAAACATTTCCATCTGCAACAATAACACAAAACATATGAGTCTTATAGAACAGAACCACGCAAGTACAGTATTACCCACCAACAGCTCGATGATGAATTACAACATATTTTACGGCATAAAGTCAAAGGTCAACCACTATCTACATGGACACGGAGGGAACTCAGCACATCAATTTGTCCATTGGCAAGATACTTAACCCCAAATTGCTCCTGATGGCTGTTCCATCGGTGTGTAAATGATTAGATCCTCCTGATGCGTGGTTGGCATCTTGTATGGCAGCCACTGCCATCTGTGTGTGAATGTCCACTTGTGGTGTGAAGCGCTTTGAGTGGTCAAAAGACTAAAAAGAGGCTTTGCAAATGCAGCCCATTTAACTATACCGAAAGAGACCTTTGAGGCTCACTGTAAGTTCAGGAGGTTTTGAGATCAGGTGAGAAATCTTAAAGCGCATCAGATAGCTCAAGCTTGAACATCAATGGACCTTTTCTTTTTTTTGCTCGCCTACTTGACTTTCATCAGTGGTGTCAAGCCCACAGAGCTACACTAGGCAGAATCACTCAAGAAATATAAACCTGGCTCTGAGGAACACTGTTGGCAGCAATGACATTTCTCTCAAACAAATATAAAAGACACAGAGAAACCTTCAACTTGGACTGAGAACAGCACCATCACAGTGTATAGAGAGATGCACACAAACTGCTTCAAGGAGTTCATTGATCTGCTTTTAAAACACTTGTCACACTGAATATCTGTTGAATATTCAAGAAACACTGATGGCATTAACCAGAAGAGCAGTTAATTCTGGGTAATTTATTTAGTATAACAGATCTTCATCCATCAAACGGGAGTCATCAATCAGTGGATGCTGTGAAGTTAATGATCATTACAGCTTTGCATACCAGATGAGCTCTCAGAGGTATTAACGCATTTACCGGAATTCGCTCTCTGGCATGAAAATTTCAAAGGCCAAGTATGTGTTGACATGCAAAAATGTCACCAGATGTACAGTGAACATTCGGATAAACATGGGTAATGTGGTACAGGTAAAAAAAAAAGACAAACTGAGTAGGACTCAAAAGATGTAATGTAATGAATGTGAATTTGTAAATATCATGAAGCTTTGCCATTTTAACAGATTTGGCTTTATCCACAGTTAAAATGGCTTTGAGGTGTGCTTGTGATTTTGTATGCTTTCGTTACACTTTGGATTTAACTTCACCACAATGCTTTTGACGCAAATGTGGCTCAAAGTAAAAATAAAAAAAGATTTAAAAAAAACAAAACTGAAAGACATTAAAGGTAACAGTTTTTCAGTGTGATACATTCCTGCATATGTTCTTACATTGACAGCTGTGATCTAAAGTGTACTGCAAATACCCACTCTTTGCTTAGCTTTGATCTAAAGTTCTGCATCTGTCGGCTGTGCAGGATGTCTCTCTGCAACTGTTATAACTGCAAAATCAAGTCATAAGGAAATTACCCAAATGTATATAAATTGTATTTTTTTTTCAAAAGACAAGTTATGTTTTCACAAAACAACAGCAGTTCATTAATTCTAATGAATGTATGAATAAAAAAAGACATATTGTGTAATAAGGATATGATCAAGTTTAAGATTTGTTGGTGTGCATGTTCTCATTTTGTTATCACATGGTGATTGTGGGTATCCTTACGCAAACTAATTAATAAGTGTCTTTGTGTTACCTGTAAAAACAGAATTAGGTGTAATGATAATACTTTGGTATTCTTTAATTTTGGGGATAAACTGTTACATAAAACATGCCTTCAATGTTGTAACTTTTTATGCATGGTTGAGTTTAAAGGAACAATCAAATGTTTTACCACGTCGTTACACACTCTGAGGAGCGGGGGGTTTCCATATGTTACAGATCAACGACAGTTATCCAATGTTGCCTTAAAGGCTGTAGAGATTTCAAAGTTCATGTTTATGAGTATTATAAACTGTTGTTAAATGGACAACCCAACTTCCTGAGTCAATTTCATGTCCCACCATTACCGAACACAACATGTCCCCACCAATGCAATTTCCTGTTAACATGCCCTACTTTCATATTCATTTACATCTTACCCAGACATTCATCTTCAATCAAGTAACCAACCCCAAACACAAAAAACGTGTCACAGAATCATGGAAATGATTGGAACGATCATGATTGATGGATTATTTAATTTTTAATAACTACATCTACATGTTCCATTATGAGAATATATATAGGTAATGGGGGTTCAAAATTAACCATGTGATTTCCAGTATTTTATGGCCTTTAGGAATGAAAACATTCATTAACTGTATCTTGAGAGGATAAATTACATATGTGAAAAAGTTAATAGTGTCTTGCAGCACTGAGAAGGAGGAGGAGGAAAAGGAGGAGAAGCCACATTTGCTGAACTGAGTCCCTTTTTTCAATCAATATCACAATACTCTCTCTATATATAGTGTGTATGTAATTGGTTGCTCCTTTAATCTTCTTCCTTCATTCAATTCTCAAATGCTTTGTTATTGTTAATTATTTTGTAATTTTCTATTTGATAGGCTATACAACTGCTTAACACTGTAAACTGAAGTTTGTGTGAATATAACTACATTTGTGTAAGATGCTAAATCTTTATGTAACCACAGTGTTTACCGCTGATCATACTTGAATCCATACTAGTTTTTTTTGCAGCGTGAATATGTTATTTCTTAGCTTCCTCTGGTGCATCTGTTGTATGGAACCTGCAATGCAGCAGCTGTGTTTCAAGCCTAACTCAGATTGTTGGCGATAATAAAGAAAAAATGAAGAGACAATTGCATTTCCTCTTTTCTCAAAAGCCTCAATTTTGGTTTCCTGAAAACAAGAGGAAATGGGATAGCATGATATTTTCTCGAAAATGATTGGTCTCATAATGGAATAATCCATCTTGCATGCACATGATTCAATTTAATATTTGAGAGTGCTGCTTAGGGAGACACGACATTGGATTGTAAAGTGCATTTCTACTGGCACTCAGATAAACACCCAAGAGATGGCCCAAGGCTGCTCTGAGTCACAGAGTGTGCTATTCACCACTATTAGAAAATTAAATATCCATCTCTGTATCTCCTCTTAAAATTTAGACCAGCATCTTGCCGTTGTCATGGATACTGGCAGCACAACAACTGCAGATTGTGCCATTGGAAGAGTGTCAGTCGTTTATATTTATTCTTTTTGAGGTTTCTTTGACTAGCAGCTACTTATCAATTGTTGCTCTCTTCACAACAACAGAGAAGCCTTGCTGCAGATTTTCCCGGGCCTGGCTACTTTAACAAGCGAGGGGAAGGCTGACATCCATGATGTGCGATAATATGCAAAATAGTGAGCTGCTGCTTCTCCTGCCAAAAATAATTTCTCATGGAAATTCATTTGCAACAACAAATGGATTTTGAACAATGCATTACCAATTAAATAGGATAATCTTTATAACACAATCAGGAAAAATTTGAATTAGCGTATTTGCCTAGTTGCAAAATATTATAGAACGGATCTGCAGAACATTCACTGATAACATATAATTGTTTTTTCCCCTGTAATGTCTATAAATAATATTTCCACTTGTTGCAATTAAATCATAACTAACATTCGTGAAAATGGAATTCTGGGAAGAAAGGGATGATCCCAACCTTAGGACATGCAGAATTCAGGATGTGTACCCTGGTCATCAGTGTCAGGCACCAGCTAGGCTAGATTTTTTTTTTTAAACCAGATATTTTTGTCCACCAAAAAATCTCCTTCCACACGCTAATACTGCGATACCAGGCCAGCAGCGGCCACTAAGCAAAATTCCAATGTGTGAACGACCGTTTTTAACATGCAGAGTGCAACATGGTTGTGACATAACCTGAGACATGTCAGCCATCCTTGTTTTGAATAGAATGTGCAAGTGCGACCGATGACTGTGAGGATGCGAGAAACATACTTTTACGTCATGAATCCTAAGAAGATCCAGATTGGGGTCGCTACAGGATTCTACTCGATTTGATATTTTCAAATGATCTTTTCAAATAAGTGCCATGTTGGTGTGGGTCAGATGCCAAATTGGATAGAAAAATGTCTGGAAAAAAATGTAAAAAAAAATCTAGATGTGTGTAGTCGGAGTTTTAAAGACAATACCACAATGACCACATTTACATATTAAACATTAAGAAAAACATGTTTGCAACCAAACATACACTAATCCAGGCAGGAACTATGTGTCCCTCATCAACATATTTGGTAGAACAAAATAGAAGTATCTATTTTAGACCTGATTGTAACAATAACCCAGGGAACAAGTTATTTGGTTAAAAAAGTACAAATACTCTACTTTCATTTTGCATTCTCCAACTGAGCACAACATACAACATACATACATTCTGGGTACTGAGTGCTTTCTGGTTTATAAAGAAACTCAAGCTGAGCCCAGTAACCATGGGACAACAGAGATTTTATTATTTGAGAGCAGGGTCACAAATGCAAAGAAAATTGGCTGATGGAAACGGATAAAGACATGGTCAAAATGCCTTTCAGAGACATTTATTAGGTACAGGTATGGACCTGTGATATTCAGTGAGTAGAGAACCTGTAAACACATGCTTGATAAAAGACTGTGTGAATGGCATTATGCTCTCTTCATTCCGTTGAGATAATAAAGACAATCAATGGCATAGAAGAAAGGCTGCATTAGCAGAGGAATAGTGTTAAAGGATTAGAGAGGGTGGAAAAGTAATGAATAATTCATGCTTAAATGTATGTGTAGAGAATAAGAATTCGGTCCAACCAATACAAAGGGATCAGGCAGCATCTGTCGAAGTAATTTCTTATCCACTCCCCCATGTATTGCAGCATTCATTATATGAGTTTATACGTGAAGTAACTGGGTGTAGAAATTTGTAAAATACAACATAACAGCAGTGGTAAATAATGAAGAAATCTGCACCAAGATAAAAGTAGAATGAGTTAGCTACACATCAGGGTTGGTGAAGGTTTTTTTAGACTTTTTTTTTTTCAAATTTCTTCTCCTTATCATACTGTTTATCACAACCACTGACATTGGCCCATTAATCTCAACTTCCCCCTCAAGGTTACTGCCTGGCTCACACATTTTCATCACAACTACCCCCTGCTAGCTGCCACAAGTGATGGATCCTTGGCAGAGATGAAAGAAAATCCTGGAGTATGGGGGGGCTCGATCTTGCTCTGTAAAAATCTATAAACACATTTCTCTGCAAACTTTTATTCATTTATTTCATGATGCACCCTGGATGGCGAGGACAGCATTTCTCAGGCCACAGACTTGATTGAACTCTTCGGGCTCTCAACTCTTGTTCCACAGAGTGAATCAACTCAAGCAACATTTGCTACTTGTTAGCACCACATGATTGCATGTGAATTCATACTTATTAAACCTGGAACTTCTGTTGCATACTATTTTGGTTTATATCTTTGAGTTAATTATATTATAGTCTGGCTGAATTTGTCTCAGTTCCCTCTGGTGAGCATTGATGATATTCAAAGCACATAAAAGAAGGCTTAGTTGTAAACCACAGGGTGCATGTAATCCACGTTTCATCTTTTTTATGTATTTTAATTAGTAACTAATTAGTTTTTGAATATGGTAATCTCTTGGGATGAGTCCAGGACATAATTCTATTGATTTCTCCTATTAATGCTAAATCAATCACAAAAAAGAGGAATTAGAAATTGAGCTCCCACTGAAATCACATCTTCCACACTCTTTGTTAATATTTTTTATTATAAAATGGATAAAAGAAAATGAAATGGTCAAGACCATTTTCATCAAGACCCTTTTATTAGATGTGTACTGGTAACTGCTACTTATAAGCAACAGGTCAACAGGGTTTTGATTGCAGTGTTATTGAAGAATGAGGACCACCTCATTTATCATCACATCATACTACGTTTCTCGCTAAGAGTTGCATGAATTTCACTTCTAGTTAACTTAGGTGATCTAAGAATCCAAATCCGTGTGTGTAATTTCCAGAAATTCATCTAATTACCATAGTGTAGCCATTGACCTTTCCCAATTAGCATAATTACAGTGCTATATAAACTTTAAAATTGCTCATGACAGTGCTATATAAACTTTAAAATTGCTCAGTTGTCATGACTACAGAAAGCCATGCTCCCGTCCACAGCCAGCGCTGGCCTCTGCCAGCAGATCGTGACTGTGGGACTGAAGATTGCTCTAATCCATGGAGCTAACCTCTGTGAGGGATTGAAATCTAAAGCAGATAG
Organism: Lepturacanthus savala; assembly: GCA_030544235.1. NCBI lineage: Eukaryota > Metazoa > Chordata > Actinopteri > Scombriformes > Trichiuridae > Lepturacanthus > Lepturacanthus savala. The sequence goes on along the minus strand of CM060472.1, from coordinate 21,435,276 downwards.
GCCTCATCGTTTACAGCAGACTGCATGCGGACATAACGGTAGGGCTTACCCGGCGGCTTACATTTAGCGGTCCACCTTATCAGACTCGCACAGGGTTTTACTCTGGCCTGTGTGCGGCTGCTGGTGCTGATAGAGGCAGCTCCTGTGGTCTGCTTGAGTAGCTATGGATGCTGAAACAATGGACAATGTCACTCCTGCCCTGGCTGCCAGTTGGCCAATGAATCGCCCAGCCGCCTCACTATTAGACGGGACAAAGGGGTCTCAGCACTCTGATTGCAGCAGCGGGGGGGATTTCCCTCTCTTCACACCTGATGTGGCTCAACTCAATAGAGTCCCTAGCAGAGAGAGACATTTTCAGGCATCATCGATTCAATTTGTCATATTTCCTTCACCATGTCTATCGTATGAAGCTTTGGTTTTCAAACGGTCTACCCTGAAAAGTAAGTGGAATTGGATGTATATGGATGCATACACTATGTTATACACTACACTCCATTTTGACTAGATATAGGATTTAAGAAATCCTTATTTATTTTTATGGATATCGGACAATATATGCATATATAAATGTGATTCATATAAGACATCAAGCCTCCCTTATTTTTCAGTATTTGTCCTGGTCAGTCGTTTAAAATACAATGACATATTCTATATACACACAATGACACATAACAAATACATTGAATAATACTACAAATAAATAACCAGAGTTGCAGTTTTCAATTACTGAAGAAAACAAGCTTTTCTTCAGTAATTGAACAATAAACATTAGTAAAGTGCTGATATGCTGACAATATATTCACACTTCTGCTGCCGCTTGAGTCAGTATTTAATTTTCACACTAAACCTCTTCAATTCTGTTTGAGGTTTAATTTCGGATGATAAGGAATACCATAGGTATGGGATGATTGGCCAAGCGTTTTCCTGCATGTTGGAATTTGACACTTCAGCTCGGTTCTGCTCCTTGTCATTGTCCCGGAGCTGTCTGTCTTTTTGAAGATCCGAGACATCACTTGTGGGGCCAGTCCATTTAAACACTTAAAGTTCTCCTTTTGTCTCCAAGGATAACTTTATAAAAGTCAAGTAATTTTTAATATTTAAATATTAAATCACTAACAGTATGGGGGCGACATGGTGGAGCAGGGGTTAGCGCCGTTGCCTCACAGCAAGAAGGTGGCAGGTTCAAGACCTCCGTGGGTCCTGGGACCTTTCTGTGTGGAGTTTGCATGTTCTCCCCGTGTCTGCGTGGGTTTTCACCGCGTACTCGGGCCTCCTCCTGCAGTCCAAAAACATGCCGAGGTTAACTGGCAACACTTGGTGTGACTCCAAGCACGACTACCAGTGACCTAAAAGTTAGCCGAAGTTAACCACTAGAAGTCAAAAAGACTTGAAAAAAAGGAAAGGACAGAGGACAATAACAGAGGAATAATGTGCCCAAGTTGCAAATGCTGCGTGTGCAGCTCCTTTTGCAACCCAAAACATAGGAAATAGGACACCAGAGCCTCAAAGAAAAAACAAAACCATAAAGCGCACTCACGGTGCAATCTGGCAAAAACAAAATGCCTTCCAAGATTGTCTTTGCACTGAGAACGTTTCTTTTCAGGCCTTTCCAAGCTAGAACCACTACTAGCTGTAACTGGCTCTGTATATAGGCGACACTGAAGCAAATTGCTGAGGCAAAGCCTCTCTCTATATACTCTCCAACCATGTGCAATCAATTACCAATTACCTGGTGCTACTCACACCTGTGCCTGGGCATAGGCATCCCTCAACTAAAGCCAAAGCCCCAGCAATGTGAAAGAGGAACATGAGAAAAGAACTAATGCCCAAAAAATGGTTTTGCAATGAAATTCACTTTAAACCACAACATAACGAGTCTGTGACACCTTTTCAGTGGTGGCTTGCCCATGACCTTCACCTAGGGGTGGCTAGGTCGCTCTCAAAAATACGGATACTATAGATAATATCTTATGTTTCTCTTTCAATAGGATTGACGCCCTGCTGCTTTTGTTGTTTGTGCTGTGCACTCATCAATATTTCACCTGTGTCTTGTTTCTCACTTGTCTGTTAGTTATTTGCGCATTTAAGTCCTGTTGTGAGTTCTGTCATGGTCTGGTCATCTGTATGTTACTCGTGTGTTTCCCTGTTGCTAAGCTGGTTCCCAGTGTACATGCTAAGCCAACACATCTTATTCTACATGTTGATGATGTCTGTTGGCTGTCTCCTCTTCTCTGTCTCCAGATGCACAAGAGCTGAGGGGCCACTTTCACTAGTCATTTGCTTTTGAAAGGTAAGCTCGGTTTGATTGCATAGGGAGATAGATACTAATCATCACAGCACTGCACCAGAAGTGGGGGAGGCTTACCTCGGTGAATTTCTTTTTCAGCCTCCGATCACATGCCCATGCAAGCAGCTACGTGATAAGATCACAATGTGACACATTGAGTGTCTGCTCTTGATTTGAACATGAAGAGGTTAAGCAGGGTACTGCAAAGTCCTCAGCTCCTGGAGAAGTGAAGTACTTACTCAACAGGTTTCACAAGTAATTCTTTTGTTTCTAAACAGCATTTCATTTTTGATGGTTTCATACATACATACATGTATTTTAATTTAATGTAGCAAATGTTGTATTTGTTCTTTGTCCGATTTACCGTATGAGCATTATCGCTATCTTTTAGAATTTAGTCAGCTATTATTTGGAGAATAATGTAGACTTGGAGAAAGCATTTGAACCGTGTCCCTCAGGGAGCCCTATGGTGGGTACTGCAGCAGTATGAGGTTCTGGACCCACTGACATGGGCCATCCAGTCCCTGTACGCCCGGTACCAGAGCTTGGTACAAGTCCAGGTTGAACTGCAGTTCCGTGGCTTCAGGATTGGGTCTCTGCTTTTGCTTTCTGCTTTTGCTTCTGTTTTTTTTTTTGAAGGACGACCTTGTCTGGCTGACTTCATCAGATCTGACCTTCAGTTCTCCCTAGAGCAGTTTACAGCTGCTTGTGAAGCAGCTGGGATGAAAATCAGCATTCCAAATCTGGCGCCATGGGTCCTGAGCCTCCGGGTCAGGGATGATATCCTGCAAGTGGAGGAGTTCAAATATCTCAGGGTCTTCTTCATGAGTGAAAAAAGAATGAATCAAGAAATTGACGAGCAGATTGGTGCGGCAATTTCAGTGATGCAGGCTCTGCACCGGTCCGTCATGGTGAAGAAGGAGCTGAACCTAAAGGCAAAGCTCTCAATTTACCAGTCAATCCACATTCCTCCTCTCACCTATGGTCTTGAGTTTTAGGTAGTGACTGAAAGGCCATGATCGCAAGATCCAGGATATGCAGGAGGGACTATGTCTCTCGGCTGGCCTGGGAACGCCTTGGGAAGAGCTGGAGAAGGAGAAAGAAGTTGGGGCTTCTGCTGAAGCTGCTGCATCTGTAACCTAACCTTGGATAATCAGGAGAAGAGGAGATGAGATTATTTGGAGAGAAAATGATATAGAGTCATGAAACAAGCGTATGACTACAGTAAATCACCACTAGTACCATTGATAGTTAATTTAAATTCACAGCAGAGGCAGCACGTCAGTGGCACTCAAGCACTATTTGATCATGCCGTCAGTCCACATGGCTCCTTGAGGGATATACAGGCAGAATGCAGCATCGTTCTTTATATTGCATAAAGGCTCTCTGCACTTTTGTGAGCAATAAACTCTCACTTTCAACAGTACACAGCTTGACTCGGCACACTTTGCCTAATTAGCAGTAATAAAATTGCAGCTTTAAAAGCTTAAAATGTCAACGACTTCAATGCTTAATAACTGTTAATGAGTTTGATGTACTGATCAGTTTACCATGATACAGCAGGGATCAGCAGTGTTTCCTGGATTTGTAGTGGTAACACAGGACTGCATTTATTTTTTCTCATTTATCTAGGAACAAAATTTAATTAACAATTTTCAGGATTGCATCTGAGAGCTGATGTGTTTTTCCCCCCATAAAGTGAGGGCTAATTACAACTAATATTAATACTAAAAAGTATTAGCTATAATAACTCATAGGTGAATATGTGTTGCACAGATGTGTCTTATTGGCCATCAATACTTGATCAACAGTGGCCTGCTTTGTTTATGGAACAAAACACACAAATTAAATTTTAATTAGTGCTTAATTTCAGCAGCATGCACTGTTCAAACAGTAGAACAGAATGCAGGGGAGGGCAAATTTTATATGAAAAGAAGGTTATTTTCTTTGGGCCTTTTCAAATAGAGAGTAAATGTGAATATTTTGATGTACACTATAAAAGACAAAACTTTCATCCAGTGGCCAAATATTTTATATGGAGGACCAGATTACACCAATCAGCTGATATTTGAAACTTATACTAAGGAACCATATATACCATACCATCTACCATATATCGCCCTGCAGCAGTTTCACATTTAAAGAAATGTGTGTAAATTAAAATCTTTTGCAATACTTGGAATTAAATATAATAACTGCTCATATGGATATTAATGTCAGGATTTATTATATAGAGAAAATTGGAAAAAGGCAGCTCTTTTCAGTTAAGGATAAAATACAACAGTATATATAGCACATTAAGTAAAGGTTCCACAATACTGGATGTCTTTATTGCCTTAAATATGGGGTCTCAACATGGTATTCATACATTTGTAATTGACCATCAGCTGAGGGGTGATTTTGAAGTTGTTGAAAGCTTCCCACAGACCAGAAAACATGAGAGACTCTGGGTGGACTCCATCATTAACCCCTGACCCCCTCCTTTGAAAGTTCAAAGATCCGCCCTCATGGTCGGAACACTCTTGCTAATGAGTCAGAATAGCTGGTGCCGTCTCAACATTCATATTACCAATGAAATCCTTACAAAATAAAAAAGTGAATGTCAAAAGCCTAGCTGCACTTATCTCGAATGCTATTGTCCATTCATTCTGCTGCAGCTGAGTGGGTGGGAGTCGGGGAGGAGCGGGAGTCTGCAGCAGCTGCACTTTCATCAGAAAAGCTGCTGAAGAAGGTTAAAGAAGATGCAGTGAAGAGGAGGAAGGAGGAAGCTGCGTCTCTATCAGTGACATTTCTATCTCATGATCTTATTAATGACCAGCTGGTCCATTATAAAAGCCCGAATTAACCTTCCCCCTCATAAAGCTATGGCGCTCGGCTGTGTACAGTAGCTAATGAGAGGAAGCTGCTAACTCAGATGTCTATTGAGAATAAACACTGCAGGGTTGAACAGCACAGATAAAAGGAGGACAGTAAACCTTTAATCAGTTTTACACCCTTCATTGCGCACATTCCCCCATCAGCTTAGTCAGATAGTTTGTCCTGCAAGATTTTTATGACTTCGGGGTTTACCTTCATTCTTTGTATCAGCTACTTTCTGCTAAACTTTAGACACCAGACATCAGGCATGTTTTATGTTATTATTTTGAATTGTTTGCACTTATGAAGACCAAAATTGGTGTTAAGGATATTTAAAATAAGTAACAAATATACAATATCCCCATGTTGTATCATGATAATGATGCATAAATATGCAATAGGTTCTTTATTAGACAATAAACAAACATCTATTCTCCCATAAGACACCATACATCTTATAACTTGTAACTGGAAACTAAATGTAATGCCATATTAGACACAAAATATGCTTTATCTAGACAATATTATACCAAATCGTATCCTGATATGCTTTTAGGCACCAATTTACAACATCATAGTCTACTTTTAATCCTCCCAACATGTGATTGCTTCATGAGACAACACAGGCTGTAATTATTCATTTAATGCAATTAAGATATGGAAGTAAATCCTTAATCCATTAAATTTTGATAGTGGGTAATTTGCAGCATATTAAAATAGAAAATCAATCAGTCAATCAACCATAAACAGTAAAATTTATGGTAACAATCTTACTGGCAGCAATTATCCAGAAAGTTACTGTAATTATTTTTAAAGTCAAAGTACTTCTGTTTATAATAATGTGTATAACAATAATAATAACTACTTGTGCGTAAGTACAATTTTTTTAATTAAAACAAAAAAATATATAGCTATAAGAAGTATTTTACTGCTATTATCTTACTGCTTATCTAACATTATGGAGCAGACTGTAATGTGTGTGTCATCTCAAAAAAGACACATAACACATACACCAAAAGTATTTGATGTGGTGCCAACAGCCTCTCTCTGATGATACAGAGACCCTGGTGACACTTGTAGTGAGGTGAGAAAACACCACAATCACTTACAGATGCTGATGATTTATATGTGCACAGGCCAGCTATAATATGCTGCACTCTGTAAGCACTACAGTATATTTGAATTTTACTATCCATGCTTGCTGTGGACCTTCACATGATGTACTGTTATCAGCAGAGGGGTGGGACATATAATTTCAGATGGTGGATAGATCATTGATCACCTGACTGAATTAAAAAAAAAATCAGCATTCAATCCGAGTGGACCTTATAGGCCAGTGGATCTCTTATTGCTTCTGCTACCTCCAATTATGTTTGCAGGTGCAAAGGGAAACTACCATTTCCATTTCACATTTCTCTACAAGTGAGCCCTTTGCGGCTCTTAAACCTCCTCACGTTAAGAATTAGTGAAGCCTCCCCAGAAGAGCTTTTTGTATTCACCAAGAAGAAGAAGGCAAATAACCAAAGACCCCTGGAATAATTGAAGGTTATTATATACAAGAAAAAATCTATTAATATTTATTTTAAAAATATTCTTTTGTATCACAGTTTAAAAAGGCGGTCATATAGATATTTAGATATCCCCAACGCATTTATCTGATTTGTCAGTACAAAAAACTAAAATCTGACTGGGCTGGCATACTGGTCTAAAGTAGTACACTACCCTGGAGCTTCAGCCACTGTTGCCATGGAGACAAAGCCTGTGTGCCAAAGTATACCACCACAGAATATATCCAAAATTGACCCATTGATTTTTCAGTGCTTGGCGACTGGATATTTCTTGACAAAATGCACAGTGGGAACTTTGTACTGATCACTAACACACAAACATACTAGAGACCTGAAGTCATAATTAGCTACAAAACACATCACTTATTTTACACCATTACAACAAGAGCTTTAATTAACATTTAAAACATCTCTAGGATTAATGATTCTGAGAGAGTGCGGGTCAAGTCTGTCTTAGAACATTGAACAAGATTTTCTCCACTGTAATGATTCCTCCTGTTCATACCGCCCATTAAAAGATCCCCTTTAAATGTAATTTAAATGTAAAGGATGGGGGCCACACGGGGTGTCACAGGCAGTTTGCTCAATAAATGTATTTGAAGCTTATGCAAGGCTTCAGCAGTCTGAGCTGGTACTGAAATCACTTCCCTGGCTCCCGGTACAGTAAAAGCACTTAATGGTTTGGTTCCCTAGGACATTTCTGACTCACTCACTGATTATAACCCAATCAGGTCCCTCAGGTCAGACGGAGTTCATCTCGCTGAACCTAGAATTTAATCCATGTCTGGTGAGGGAGCCTTCGGTCACTGTGGGCCAAGCTCTCTGGAACAAGCTGCCTGCTGACCTGTGGTCCATCACAATCATAGCAAAATCAGAACTTTCTGAACTCTCCCAGGCTTATTATTAATTGCTCTGTCTCTGTGCATGTGTGTGTGTGCGTGTGTGCCTGAGCAGATACTAATATGAGTAACATTCCATCCATCTATACATTTTTTATACCCGTTTATTTCTCACTAGGGTCACAGGGGTCTGCTGCAGCCAATCCCAGGCAGGGATACCCCAGACACGTTGCCAGCCTATCCCTGGGCAAAACCACGATTCACTCACACCTACTATCAATTTAGTGTCTCTAATTAACCTAAGCATGTTTTTAGACCGTGGGAGGAAGCCAGAGAGCCTGGAGAAAACCCACGCAGACACAAGAAGAACATGCAAACTTCACACAGAAAGGTCCTTCTGTGAGGCAACAATACTACCTATAATAAGAATAAATAGTAACAATACATTAAGTAATTCAGAGGTAGGCAACCGGGTACAGGTTTTTGTTCCAACCAAGCAAAAACGCGCCGGATTCTACCAATCAACCACTAGAGGCCTTGCTATAGACCTTCATTAGTAGAATCAGGTGTGTTACTGCTTGGTCGGAACAAAAACCTGCACCCACAGTGGCTTTTTAGGGCCAGCTGCCTACACCTGAGCTAATTGTATCCTTGTATCACTGCTCAGTTGCCTCTTCTGAAAGCCGGTTTAATCATCTGAGGATTTTAACGAAGTTGTTCTTTCTTTTTAATGATCTCATCTGGAGTTCTGTCACTTTTCTACCTTAACAAATCTCAGGAGCAATCTTGCATAATGAATAAATCAACTCACTTGGGTTGACAGGGGTGAACATTTTATTTCATTTGACTAAAGCAGAGTTAGGCAACCCCTGTCCTAGAGAGCCAGAATTTTGTTCCGACCAAGCAGTAACACACCCGATTCAACTAGTAAAGCTCCATAGCAACGGCCCTAATGGCTGATTAGTAGAATCTGGTGTGTAATTGCTTGGCTGGAATAAAAACCTGCACCCACAGCAGTTCTCTAAGACCAATATTGTAAATCTTTGGTCTAGCATTAGGACCTAGGGCAAGGGTCAGAGTTTACATAAAGGGGCGGGAACTTCCCTTCAGCCTGTGCTGAACACCTGAGAGAGAGAAAGCAGGTGAGGTCAGCTTTTGATTGATAGGTTTCTTCCTTTAAAAAGAATTTTAATGGTTAAACAGTAGCATGAACCATTTGTAAGTTCATTAAAATAAAGGAGTTGTTAAAAATGTGTTAATTTTTCATGTTTTTCATTTACTTGTATTTCTACTTTCAATATTTCAGCAAAAAGTAATATCTGACAATTATTTTTGCTACTTATGTGCGATAAATATGACACTTTAAGACTTTCACTTAAGTAATATTCTAATAGGCAACTTCAACTTCCACCAAAGTAATTTTCTGACATGTACCTCTTCATATCCTTCATACACCACTGGCTTTGACTAGTCTTTTTAATAGCAGCCTATAAAAGCAGTGAATGATTTAATGATCCAGATTATATAGAGCCTGCGTTAACAGACTGTCACTAATGATGTAAGCAGTAGTATATCTTCTATCTTAGCAAGAAATATGTAAGCAGATGTGAGTAATGATTTCTTGTATATAATCATTATCACAACCATAGAAATAACAGAGGGTCTCATTAGTAAGGTCAGCAGCAATAACTAGAGTGTTTAGGCGGAGGAGACACCAGCATATTAATATAGATTGGGTTCAAAGACCATAAAATGTTGACATGCTGAGATGGTTGCAAAAATAATCTATTCAATCAAAAAGCACCTTTAAAAAATTTTCAGTACCGAAACATAAAGGTGAATAAATCAGCAGCAAACATTTAAATCCTTGATTATCATCCGTGCTACAGACATGATAGCTGTAATTTAGATATTTTCTACTTTTTTTAATATCAGTATCAGCACCTAATACAATCATATTCACAATACTGTATTTTTTCAAACAAAGAAAAAGAGAAGGGGGTCAGGGAGGGGGGTTGTGTGTGAATGCATCTAGAGGTATGGGTGTGTGTATTGGCATAAAGAGATGAGATGAGGAGGCAACAGTGCATGTATGGTGCAGAATGTGTGGAAGGATTTACATCGCTTCACTGCCTTAATACAGGTTGAGCATTTAATATATATTTTTGTCACACACTTTCTCAGACCATATATTATATCGGGGATCAGGTTTTAACCGCTTAATCGTGATGCGTTTAATTGCTTTCATCTGCAATATTAGTAAAAGTTGCCTTCCCTTTTACTCCCAAGAGTGCCACCGTGGATCTTTTGTGGAAAACCTGCGTAAGAGCCTCAAACACACAGCTCTCTCAGGCATCTTTGATGGCTGAAGCCACTTTAGACAGTTTGCGCTGCCAGATTAAAAAATAAACTAATAAACTAATACCTGCAACCTGTATTTACACGGTGTCCTGCGTAGACACACAAGCCATTTCTGCAAGCCAGAATGCATTTAAATTATTCATTCATTATTCGTTAATTTCATCTGTATTTATTGTTATTCTGGTTGTGAATTCAATATTTAACAAATTCAGAATATGATCAGGGTGTCATTTGAACACTGGGCATTATTTATGAGGTCGACCGTTTCAGAGAAAATGTAAAGCATGTGACTCATATTTCAAACCCGACACTCGGGAATTTTCAGCCTCACACGTGACTGAGTGGAAATGATGCTAAGTTATGTAAAATACATGTGTTTAAAAGTAATTCATCCATTATTGCACTAATAGGAGAAATAAAAGATCATGGAAAGATGGATCTTTCAATTAAATGAAGACAATTTTACATGGAAGTGAATGAAAGCTCAATAATAATTTGAACACGAAATTTCTTTTATGAAAATTACATTGTCAGCTTGTCTTAAAAGCAGATTTATGATGAAAATTGCTTACATTCAAGTGTTAAAAAAATAATAAAATAATAATAATAATAAAAAAAGACAGAATGAATGAATGTGTGTAAAACTCAAACCTCTTATTTCTGTTCATATAGCCCCTGTTTACAGTTACAGAACTGCATGTCTGGGGAAAAATCAGCGACTAATCTTTAAACAGAAGCTGACAGTCTGGCGGTGGGAGTCCTGGAGCCGGGGAGAGCAGCAGGTGAGCCAACTGTCAATCACAGCTGTCAAAACACCCACCCGGAGGCATCAATATATGTCTTAAAAATCATATTAATGGAGCCATAATTTTCATCACCGCACTTATTTCAAAAAGCGGCCAAATTTAGCATTCGAGACCATAATGACTCGTAGGAAAAAACTGTTTTGGCTTAATATTTCTAGAGAGACTTTAGCACTTCTTGAGTGACAGTAAGTAAGCTGTTCTAGCAGCTGTCAGTGGAATTGTTTTGGCGCTGTCTTCAGTCTCAGGCTATGATCGCTTCTGCTTCTGTGAGACACGCAATTATGTCATTATGTATTTTTGAGAGAAATAAGAATACTTTTTTTTTTCTAAGCCAGCATCAAGTCAACATTACATGCATCTTAAAGGTCCAATGTCGTGCATTTTTCTGCGTTTTATTTGTAGTTTTGATACCACTAATGTGACAGGTTTGCACTTTAAAGTACAAAAATTCAACTCGATGCAGTGCTCTCGCAAACCCCTCACTGGAACTCCAGAAAGCATGGGTCGTTCTTTGGTCAGTCTCGTAAATATTCATGAGCCTCTGGCTGATTTTTCACTTGGAATACTGCAAAAGTATGTGCTGTGCTGGGAAGAGTGTTTCGTGTATATGACAGTTTTTATCTAACCCCCTAGACTTTAACTGGAGTAAAAATAGGGGAAAAAAGAAAGCATTAAAACTGTTTATCCATACTGGCTTCACCATGTTGAGGACAGAAATGAGCTCTTGGCAACTGAAATGGAGCCAATATCAGAAAATGAGAGAAAATGCTCAACATACGCAGTTAACTGAATAATAAAGAAGGCTACTTATATGGATGACTAAAAGGGTTGACGCTATTTAAAAAAGCGTTGCTTATGGACAACACCTAAGAAGTCTGTAATGCTGTTGGAACATTGTGATCTTGCAAGATGGGAGGAGAGGCTTTAATGATGTTATTAACTGGGAGGACCGGCAACAGACATCATTAGGCAGTGGTGATAAGTGTGAACTCACACCCTGTGTATTGAGTATTTTAATGGGCCAGTGATGAGAAGCTGAACTCTGCATGCGTAAAAGATCACAGAGAACCGATTCACTGACTCCTATTCTCTGTAGCGTTCCTCCCAGTTTATGTTCAATTAACATGTGATAGACAACGCACTGTAGTAATAATTTACATCAACGCTACCTACCTGAAAGCTCTTCATTTGCTGACATCAATTCTGCATTAGAATTATTGCTTTGCACAAACAAGGGTTGGGATCAAAGCGGAGGCCTTCAAGATAGATTTATAGGGAACCAATCTAAAGGCAGTTGGTGGTTTTACAATATACTGCCATTATGGGGTGCAATCAACATTATGATAAGTTAAAGCAATCACAGTGGTATATCTCCACTTTAATTAAATGCAGAGTCCAATTTTCTTCATTAGGCCCATGGTGTTGTTTTCGAATGGATTTTATTCTGTTTTTCCCCAGCAATCGATAATACTGTTACATCACATGCACATTCAAATGTAACTTAATTTCATTTTTTAACTTTGCAGTTGTTAGTGTTTAATGCTGTCTTCTTTTTGCATTATTGATTTTTATATATCTTTATCTCTTTAATTTTTGCTATTTCTTATAAACTGAGTACCTTGAAAAATGCTACCCAACGAACATGTCATCCTGTAGATTTCAACATTGGAATATTAAATTTAACAGAACTTGCTACAAAGTTTGGGAGAACTTCCACTGTTGAATATATATATATATATATATATATATATATATATATATATATATATATATATATATATATATATATATATATATATATATATATATATATATATATATATATATATATATATATATACATATAAATGTAGTCAGAGATAAGTCTTTAGGCAGTCATTACACTAATGAGGCAAGAATAGAATGGTGATGATAATTAATATACACATGAACTTGAGCAATTTCAAGACCAGTCATCATTGTGTCAGCAGGTTATTATCTGATATATTACCTTTGTTGTCTCTGAGGCACTGAAACATGTTTTTCCCTCTCATTAACCACAGCTGATAGGCTTATAAAGGATTTATCAATTCATATTTCCCTGATCGAATCCTCTCCTGATGCTGAATTTGAGGAACTACAGGATGTAAATGGAGAAAATTGACAACCGAGCCAAATAAATACAGCACCATGAGCCATAACTAAATCGTGCTTACTCAAGCAATGGATAATCAAGACAATTTGCCTGCGGGCGTAACTAAGCCACAGGTGGATGAATGTTTTTGTACACACGCAGGTTCTAATTAAAATGATGCGGGTCTAAGCATTAGATTTTATTCCTCAGCAACTTCTTAGCTTGTAGTTTTGTGTTTTTTAAGGTAATGAAGTTAATGGAATAGATTCGACATTTTGTGCAAATAGTCCAGTGCATGCTTGGAGCCAGCTGTTTCATTGGATTGTGAATTGTGTGTATTGTTGAGAACCGCTCATGCAATCGACTTCAGCCTTGATATTGTGCTCCCTTAGGTCCTCAACAATACCCCCGCCAGACTGTGAGGTCGATCGGATGAATAGTTCTCATATGTGAAGGACAGTCATGTATATATATATATACACAGACAGACCTTCCCTTATAGCACCTGATTTGCAGCCATGCAGCTGGAAACATTTTTTGAAAACCCCTGTTGGCAGAATATCAAAGCAGCAGGAGGAAGATTTCTGATGTTGTGTAATATCCTCCAGGTTTTTTTTTTTTTTTTAATATTGATTGGCTCATAGTGTGCGATGCTGTTTGACAACACATTTCCTGCCCCTGATGTGGAGACGGTGACTTTTTTTTTTAGTTAATGGAAATCATTTCTTACCAGTGATCATCTTCACCCAAGTTGGCTCAATGACATCATCCGATGTTAAAAATAGAAAATAGAAAATAGATAAATAAATGAATGAAAGGCCTGAATAAATATTTTAATGTTGTTTTTTCCAGTGATGTGTTTTCTGATTCACTTTGTTTGAACAGGGGCTGACACAGGATTTGATCATAAAAAGCAGCATCAGACGTTACAACCTTAGAGATGTTCAGTGCTTTAGGGGTACTTTATTCCAGAGTGTGCCTCTTGTCTGTGGGCTCTGTCACATGCTTGTACGCATGGCTTATTGTGGGTTTGCTTTAATTGTGTCTGCCTATGGTGAATTGAACCTACCTCAACGTTTGTTGCCACATGTCTACAAACATGTTATGCATTTACTTTTATTGTGTCAGACTGTATTTCTAACATCCCTTTCTTTGTTTTAATGTTAATATCTTTGTCACCGTCAAAAATGTCATGTGGTGTAACCCGCACAACTTGGATGGTTTATGATGGTTTAACTTTCAAAAAATGTGAAAAAAACATGCTATCAACTAGTTTTACATTCTAGGTGGATTAAATATTTAAAATGTATCATTTTTCAGTTATACCATGTGACATTTCATGTAAAAAAAAATGCACACTCCATGTGATTTTTGTAAAAAAAATAGGAAATGGTACAAATGGAATTTGAAATGACATGAAACTACCATACACATTAAATGCACATTTTGAGAGATTTTAAACTATATTTTAAAAGGCCGACCATTACTGGTCACTGACCCCTATTCCAATATTTGTCTGTCCCTAATAAATAAAGTGGTAAACAAAAAATTAAGTGCAGCTCACAGTAAGTGGAGGAGACCAATTGGGTACATTCTGTTTGTTTAATTTCTCATCTGTAAATGATTTCTCTATTTTGATTGTTTTGTTAGATGTTAATTTCGTAGTTTTTTGTTTGTTTTTAAATTTCCCCTGTGTCTGTCTTTGTGTATAAACTGTAGACAGTATATACCTGCTTGTGTCATTTGTGAGGTCAGATATGTTCTGTTGGTTTAAGCCTTAGTTCCTGTTACATTAGTTTATATTATTCAGCTGCAACTTTGCTCACATTTTTCTTTCTTTTTAAAAAAAAATAATATATATATATATATACACCTGTGTCCTTTTTGTTTTATTTAGTCCTTGCACATGAGATTGGTATTGATATTCTCATCATACTTTCATAATAGCTTTCTTACTGTCTCCTTGAAATCTTAATCATGGTTCATGAACACTTCTATTCAGGTTTACACTCTTAGTCATGCTTTTTCTCTCCATTTTTTTTTACTTCAACAATGTCTTTGCTAACAGAATTTAATATTTTTCCGCCACTTTCAGCTGTCATTTAGAGTTCAGCTCATAGAACGAACCCGGATCCCTCCACCTCCAGTTTTCATCAGATCCAGCTCTGTCCAATCATGGCTGATTACCCCACTAGGGCAGGTTAAACGAGGTATAGTACTCCTTTTCACATGCCCATCGTGTACACCAGACTCATAGTATATTCCCTGTTAACAAGCAGTACTTGTAGCTGGGAGACTAATTGGCTCATCCAGTTTTGAAAAAAAAAATGTATTGAGGAAAGTGTGTGCTCAACATTAACTGGAATAGTAAAGGTAGTAAAAGTGTATTTCTGGCAAAGTAAAACTTATCAAGACAGGTCGACAGTATAGGAAAATCCTGTAAAAGGTATTTTCAAAGCAAGCGGTTGTTTTTTCGGTGCATGCAGTGTCAAAGACAATGAGGGCAGCTGCCTGCGTCTGAGTTGATGATGGTTCAACTTTCTCAACTTGATGCTGTAGCTCACAGGGTTGCCATGACAACAACACGAACCCAAACAGGAGCGGATTCTAAAGAGTTCTCAGAGTTCAGTGAATTATAGCCTACCCTATAGGGGCCAGGTGTTAAAGTGGACATCTTCAGGATATGTGCACCTCTGGATTCTCAATGATCTGCTCACTTCCGAGTCTTATCTCGGAATGCAGAAGGTTAAAAAGGTTGTTTGCCGGTTTCCCATAGGATCCAGATGTAATATACAGTACATCACTCTGTGTCCTGTCCTCAGCTACTGGAAAATATGTTGCTAAACCAGTTAGTGCATAGGTGAGGATATTCTCCACTGCTGTTCTGTAGAAATGCACCATGCCATTAACTGAAATGCCGTATTTCCTCAGCTGTGACCGGAGTGTATAGTACTGATTGGCAGTATGATCGGAATTAGCCTGCAGCCACAGCAGCAACCACTTCAGACTCCATCATTGGGGTTTTGACTGAAAGCTCTGCATTGTGCACGAGCACTGAATCTCAGCTGACAGGTATATAAAGAACCAGGGGAAAATTACAGGTTGGATTGTAGATATTAATAGGGAATGGGACTTTTTCTTCCTTTTTAAACTCAGATTTCAAGATGGTATTTCTAAGTTTTACCTGGTAGTAAAAATGATATGATCATTTCTAGTGTTTTAGTGTAGTATGGTCCCTATCTCCAGACATAAAATTAAAGGAGATTACTTACACTCATGCTTGTGTGTTGTTTTTTAGCTATTTTTTTCTTTTCTTGAACTGGATTGCTGTGATATCCTGCCACGTCTGCCTTCATCTTCAGTTTTCATGTGTGGGTTTTTAATACATATATTCCTTCTCCTTGTGTTTTGTCTTACCTTATTTTATCTGTTTCCCTGCCTTTATTGGCTGCCTTGTGCCTTTTTCACTCACCTGTGTGGTAATCAGTCCCTATGGACTTCTATGTTGTTCCCCTGAATGGATTCTGCTGCCTGGCTGTCTTCCTGCATGTAAGACCCCCTGAGTTCTGAGAAGTACAGATTAATTCTTACTCCTTTTGCTGTTCTGTTTTGTCCGTGAAAGTGAAATTTGCACTTAAATATCATAACAGCTCAGCATGACTAAGCTGATTTCTGGAAGACTCTCCTGCAGTGTTTCACCAATGTTTTGCAGAGTTGTTTTTCAAAGTGAAATGAGTTTAGGCGACTGACACTGCTCTGCTGACATTCAGATCAATGACCTCCAATCAGCAACCAGTGGAGAAGTGATCAATTCCACCATAATTATTGACATCAGATGTATACATGGGCGCCAAACAGTCCACTGGCAGCCTAATCGTCTGCAGGGGAACACTGATGACATTTGTAACAGCCGATAAAACCAGTTACTGGAATATTGGCTGCTACACCATAGAAGATAAGACTGGTGGGACTTGAGACAGCTTATTTTAAGTCTGGGAGATGAGTACACAGATAAGGTTGGCTTTATCTCCTAGGTAATTCGATCGGATTTATTTGCTTGCATAGAGAGTCTTTTTTTTTAAACTGTGGCATCAATGGTTTCTTTCTTCTTCAAGACAGCAGATAAAGGAAGATGTTAATGAGTAGATTTAAAGTATTGTTTGATGGACAGCATGAAAATCTATTCAGGGACATGAGTGCTTTAAAGGTTTGCTTCAAACTCCATATTTAAAGGCAACCAGTGTTATTCATGTGACATACTGTATGCTTCACTTTCCTTCTGTTGTGAGGTGAACACACTGTTTAATTATGTTTATTATAAGGGTCCAATTAACTGATACTGAGGTGCCCAGCTAGTCCAAGATATTTACCTGACATTATTTACTTGAATTTTTACCTGACAAGGTGAGGCCTTGTCAGTCCAGGCATTTATATAGTACATTAAAAAAGAAATGAACAAATAAAATAAGGAAGAATAATGGTAACTGCCAACTTACAATCATAATAGGTTCCAACAAGCTCTTTGTAAAGCTGAATTGTTCATAAGTTGTTATATAATGGATTTCAATCTATTGACATTTGAGGTCCCTTGTGAATTGTTTCATACCTTAGGCATGTGCCACTTTAGTCATCTTCTCACCACTGTCCTATTTTCTTATAATAGCACCGTTTGTTTCCACGGAGATTGCCTGGCATTTATTACCACTACCACAATCATCACTTGCCTTACTCTTTTCCCACTACCACGAGGACTAGCCTTTGCTCTATCAGACATGAGAAATAAGGTGTCTGTGTAGATTCTCACCCATCCAGGTCATTGTAGTCAAGGAGTTAAGTTGTAAGCAACTGGACTTTTTCTTGGAGCTTGAGGACATTTCACCTTTCATCCGAAAGGCTTCTTCAGTTCTAGCCTGATGATGGAAACCAGGAGCTATATCTCTGGATCACAGAGGGTGGAGCTGTAGACCACACCCCTCATTCCATAACAAAGGGTCACATAGGTCACGCTTCAAGGTGTAAATTGGAATGAGAGTCGTTGTGATCACGACTTGACTTCCAATTCAAGGTGTGAATTGGAATGAGAGTTGTTGTGGTCACATGATCCAGAAAAGGAGTCCTGCTCTGATGGTGAAGAGTAGTTGAACTTCTTGGGATGAGATCTCAAGGCAGGATGGTATGTAGCAGATAGGTTATGACGCAGACCCCATCCTCTGTTCAAAGTTGGTTGCTGTTGAAGATGTTTCCACAATGTTCACTGAGTTTAAATAAGTTTAAATAACAGTGTTGTACTCAAATAATAGATAATAGATACCTTTATACCTTTAAATGACCGCCAACACTACAAAGTTTTCTGCAGTTTTGCTTATGTTGAAAAGCAGTACACAGAGTCCTTAGGAGACACCAGCTGTGAATTTGTGAATTTATCTTATTACATGCTGAGTAAAAATAAATAAAATAGGCCGGAACTAAAAGCATTAAAGACACAGTGTCTGAGATTCTGCGTAGTTACACAAAATAAAATAATTGGGGTACTTTTTTGGCTCTCATATTTAGGAGTAAAATTATATTAATCATTGTGTAGCAAGGTGTAGGCATTTTTCCTGGGAGTTAATTTCTTAAAAGGTAATTGGTAACTCTGCACGCCTGCTCCCTCAAAGCCGAAGTGCTCCTAAATGATTTTTTTTCATTTCACTTTTACTTAAAACACTCAAGTGCTCATGTTTTAGCTGAGAACAAGTGAAGACAGAGCAAACAACACTGTCAGCATGAGGCAATGAACACATAGCCAGCATATGATTAAAGTAAGAATTCTTTGGAAACGGGGGGTAGCAAAGACTGTAGCCTCACATATAATTCAAACATTATGCTTTAAAAGGAAATTTTATGTCATTAATTACTTTGCATGCATTTTCTACTCCTACTCTACTATATTTTTCATAAAGGGATTATAGTTTAGTTGTCCTAGAAAGAAGTACTGAAGCATAAGGTGTCATTTTATTTATTTATTTTTTTTTTGTCAGGTTAAAAGAGACCACCCAAAGTGTCCTCCACAGGCCTCAATGACAGACTGTAGGATTCACGGTGCATCCCTTAAGAGCGTGACAAGTAAGGATTGTGTTGTGAAAGAAAAGAACCATGGCTGATTGTCACCCGGCGTCTGTGAGATAGTAAAGTGGTGCCGGGATCCTTTTTCCTCAGAAAATCGTTAGAAACACACAGTGACTAATCATCATTGTTTTTTAACAACCCTGCATTGTCTTTAATGTGACCGTTTGGAAACCTATGTGTGAAAAGCTTTTAGAGCCCGTGCACTTCACTGATAACACTGCAAAATAACACTGCAAATGAGTCATTACAACCAAATGAGTTCTGACCAGGTGATCAAGTTCACATCAGGGTGTAGCTCGCTGTGATGGAGCTGTTAGCCACCACGCAAATCAATACACACCACTTATCAGAGACGCTTTTTAAATATGCTATAAGCTTCCACCAAACAAAGCCCAGTGGGAGCTGATATTAATGTCTTTGAAGGCACAAAAGTTCAGAAGAAACCATCAGTGAGTGTTATGATTAAAGCAGCTGTCATCAATATTTTATGACTGCTTGGGAAACGAGTAGCTCAGTGACGAATCCATAGAGGATTTATCAGTCAACTTTGCAGTTTGGGGCGACACTGTGGAGCAGGAGTTAGAGCTGTTGCCTTGCAGCAAGAAAGTTGCAGTAGAGTTTGCATGTTCTCCCTGTGTCTGCGTGGGTTTTTCACCAGGTTCTCTGGCTTCCTCTCACGGTCCAAAAACATGCTGTGGTTCTAAATCCATATGTGTGAGTGAATGGTGTGCGTGCCCCACGATAGGCTGGCGACCATCTGGGGTGTATCCCTGCCTCTCACCTGTAACACACTGGGATTGGCTCCAGCAGACCCCTCCAACCCTAACGAGGAATAAGCGGGTATAGAAGATGAATGAATGTGCTACCTATTCAGCATCAAACAGCTGATGGTAGTTAGGGGCCCAGTGTGCAGACATACCACCATCTGTCATATGAATCCGAATAAAACCCAATAAAAACTAACACTAATTTATTAGTGGTTTTGAAATAACGGCAACCCAAAATAATCCGACAGTTGAATCTTTGTAAAATCCAATAATAACTACCACTAATAAATTAATTCGGTTGGGGGTGACACAGTGGCGCAGGGGTTAGCGCTGCTGCCTCACAGCAAGAAGGTCGCAGGTTCAGGACCTCCTTGGTCCTGGGTCTGGGACCTTTCTGTGTGGAGTTGGCATGGTCTGCGCAGGTTTTCACCAGGTACTCCGGCTTCCTCCCACAATCCAAAAACATGCTGAGGTTAATTGGCGACTCTAAATTGCCCGTAGGTGTGAGTGTGTGAGTGAATGGTGTGTGTGCCCCACGATTGGCTGGAGACCATCTGGGGTGTATCCCTGCCTCTCGCCGTAACATGCTGGGATAGGCTCCAGCAGACCCCTGCGACCCTAATGAGGAATAAGCAGGTATAGAAAATGACTGACTGACTAATTCGGTTGGAGTAACCTATATGTAACCTATGTTTATATCAGACTTTCACTTGTTAATAACCAGCACAAGTTTGTAACACAGCAAATGTCGGAGGGTTAAATTGGCCAACTTAGGCCTAATCGTGTAATTGTCACCGTTTCTTTTAAATAACGCAGTCTTTCTGGTTTCGTCGCGTGAGTGAGATATTTATACATCTGTTTACCCCTCGGTGAGTTTAGCATATTTTTTGTTTCGCTCACGTCGGGCCCTCGTGAATTGAGAACTCAGCAAAGCTTTGCTAATTAGTCTAGATTGCCAGGCGTGCAGTTAGATTCCTCTAATTACACCACAGTTAACATCACGTCTGTTGGAGCAGAGCTCAGCGTCTTTCCTGAGCTCCCCTGGTGTTATAAAGTGGGGACAGGGTGGGGGGAGCCATTAACAATGCTAAAAAGCAGGCAGTAACGCATGGGTAAATAGTTTTAAAAAGGAAACGTAATCCAAAAAATTATGAGCATATAAAATGGAATGAAGCAGATAAATGAATCGTCTTTTGCACTTCTGGGAAATTGGGTTGAGTGCTGCAGGCAACAAAGTGTTCCTTGCCTAATAGCTGAGCTGAAAGGTGCCATTGGTGATCCATTTTGTTCGGAAGTAGCCTTATGGAGTGGTTCTATATAAACCCTCAAGCTTTCAGTGCTTCAGCCCACTTTTCATGACTTAATTTCTAGCCAATGTTCTCTCTTTCTGCCTGTGTGCCTTTTGTAAGTCATTTTTTTTCACAAGGACTCTTAGTGCAAAGGGCTGCGGTTCAGGCTGATGGACGCACGTTTCCAGCAGGCAGATCAGAGGGGAATAGAAATCTCAAAATGGAGATGCAGCGCACCGTGGAAAATATGGTTCGGATTGGCTGTGAGTTTTATTTTTATTTATTTATTTATTTCTACACATCCATAGTTTATGTTTTGATACAATAAACCTGAGCTACATGGACTGACACATTGATATAAGTTTCCTAGAGAATTTACACCATACATTTCTGACTTCAAATGCCATAACTCGGGATTGAACCCACAAACTCAGACATCAGACCTTCGTGCAATCTGGTTAGCTATTATTTTCTTTGCTTTTTACATGGAAGGTGTAGGTGTTATATAAATCCTGTCTAATGCATCACACATTCAATCAACAGAGAAATGCAAATGGCAAAAAAATTGATTTCCATTGACGCCACCTCAGATTATGGAATCGATGCAATCTGAATGTCGTCATTTCTCCAGGTCACAGTGAGTATCACCGCTCGATGGCGACTGTCACTCAAACGTAACTATAAGCCACGAAGTTTTCAGTGCGCAGCCGGCCGTCTTATGCAGATGGGCCGTCGAAATCGTCGTGTTTTGACGTTCCGCTCATCACGGGTTTCCCGAGAGCCCCCCAAACGCCTCATCATCAGGCAGAGCACATTCTCCTGCTCGGCACTGTGGTGGAACAGAGTGGCAACGGGGCTTTGTTATGCTCTCAAAACGTAATTATAGTCTTGCATCAGCAATTTGCTCCTCATTTTTTTTCGCTGTGCAAGAGGCTGTTTGGAGACTCATAGGATTCTCACTAATGATTCAATCCCCCTCCCCCACAAAAAAAATCCACCACCACCTTTCCCCTGTTTTTCTCCAGGCTACTGTCTTTATATCAATGACCGCATCTGTGCTTTGTCAGCAGCGGCTAAGATCAGCGTAAAGCTTGTTTTTTTTGCTTCCATAATTTGGGATTTGACGATTGTAACCATTAGAGCTACTTAGACTCTCATTTGTTTAAAATCCCCAAACCGGCCTTGCAAAAACGAATCATGAGTGGATGATATCGCTGCATGGTGTAAACAGAGCCTGCCTGCCACCAAAACTCCATGCATCAATCAGTTCCCAGGAAAACAAATTGGACATAAAATTTTCATCAGTGGCCGCAGTGGTAGTGCAGTCATAAATATTCAATGCTCATGTCCAGGATTCTGTGTATGCTTTATTTTATTTTCCTTATGGCAAAAACATAATAACTCAACGTTTTGGGATTTCTACCCAGAACAGCACTTACTGACTTTAGGTTTTACATGTTGTTTCTGATAGGTTGTAACGCGGCTGCTCCGCCTGTCCAGTGATTGAACAGCTCACCAGGCGGGGCGGATTTCTACCGACCCTGCGGTTAAGGGTTCAGTCTCAGGTTATTGCTCAGAAAAGTCAAAAACCTAAAAGGTAAGCGCGAAGACAGCGGATCAAAGATATTTGAGGTTGTTAATTGCATTCTCTCTGACCTTTAAATGCTGACATCCAAAGTGTTGAACGCTGAAGTGCCCAGAGAATAGCTCTCAGTGTGAAGAGGCGCGGTGGGTTTCTGTTTGAACCATATGGCGGTAGACAAACTGTCAGCAACTTTTTGAGGCTGTGAGTTTGATCGTCACTGAACTTAAAAGTCCAACATCCAAGATGTTACGATCAGCCAGAGAAATAACTTCAGGGTGTGGATGATTTGTGCCGTGATGGGATAAACTGCACCCCTCCAGCATCAGCGGTGCAGGTGTGTGCTGGATCAAATCCTCCTGTAGACATAAAGGTAAAAGACCCTTGCATGTTTTGAGGCTTTCATCTTCAGTAAATTTAAAAAAGGCTAAGATCCAGAGTGGAAATGTTAACTGCGTTCATAGAACAGCTCCAAGTGTGAAGTGGACTTGGGCGGCGGTGTGTTTGTTTGTTTCTGTGCCAGCAGTGTGGGCATGTGGAGCTTCGAATCCAGAAGACTCTCTTGATGTTTTAGGCTCTGAAGTTAAAAGTCCAACATCTAAAGTGAAGATGATAAATGCGCCCTGAGAACACCTCTAAGCATTAAGGGACTTGGCAGCAGTTTGGGCCGAGCCTTCGATCAGTGAGGCGTCGGCGGCGAACGTGTGAAGCACAGCTGTGTCCCCCCCATGAAGTTTCATAGACGTGAAATCTGGGGGTCATGGAAGGGGAAACCACGAACGGCTGAAAGTTTACTTAGCTACACAGTCACGGTAGTTGCTGTTAATTAAGTAAGCTAGTTAGCAAACACCTCAAAACAACTGTTTATTTCCGTTTCCATAACCCCAGGATTGCACATCTGCAAAAAAAAGTTTTCTGCTTCCACGGGTTCACATGTTTGATGATCCAGGTTCTAAGGCCACAGGTTTCAAAAACCAGATGCTGTGTCACTGACGCCTTATGGTCACAAACTACTACCCAGCGCGCTGTTCACTTTGGATGTTGGACATTTAAATTTAGAGGCTCAGAAGTTTAAGAGAATCGTCCGATAGTTTGTCCACTGGTGGACAAAACTACCACATGCAAACGTCACTGGTGCTTAAGAGTTCCAAACCAACCCACCACACCACGAAACAAACCGCCGATGGTGCAGAGAGTCGCAACTTAGCTGAACACACCACAAGTCATCCTCATCTTGATCCTCAGATCATCTTTCACCTCAGATGTTAGACGTTTAAATTCAGTGAAGATCAATCCCCCCAGTCTCAAAGAATTACCTCCTGACAGTTTGTCCACTGACGGATTCAGAACACCATATACTCGCGGCGATGATGCTCAGTCAGCAAGAATCAAATTCACAACCTCGAAAATTTGATTTGATTGAGGTTAACTTTTGGGTTTCTGGCTTACAAAGAAGTAATTGGGGGATTGAACCCACAACCACAGAGTCAGCAGATAGCTGTCCTACTTGGCGAGTTCGTTGGCCATTAAAGCAGCAGCTGATCCTGTTGAGCCTCATCACGTCCATGTGGGACCCATGA
The DNA here is from genome assembly GCA_030544235.1 of Lepturacanthus savala. Taxonomy (NCBI): domain Eukaryota; kingdom Metazoa; phylum Chordata; class Actinopteri; order Scombriformes; family Trichiuridae; genus Lepturacanthus; species Lepturacanthus savala. Next base: position 21,411,120 of record CM060472.1, on the reverse strand, counting down.
GGGTTAGCTTTGGACTGCACCATGGTATCCGCAAACCCACTTGAGGCATATATGTGCAACATGCACTTAATCTTTATGGGTCCCACATGGACATGCTGGCTGGGATATGCTTTTAATGTAATTGGACTATAATAACATTTAGTGTTTTTTAGTCTTTGCATTTATTTCACTCTATTTTTTTCCTTTGTGGTGGAACGAAAAAAGGTCTTTGGCAATAAAAAGACTGTTGAAAGAAATCAGTTTAAAGCCTGAAGCTCCATATTACCTTCAGATAAATCACTACTATAATATATATTTGCCCAAAAGGATATTACTACTATTATCACCCCATCATTTACATTGTAAATGCTTTCAGAAGGGGCCTTTTAATGGCCTACATAAACAGGAGAAATTATGGCAAGAAAAAAAAAACAGTTTCATGTTCATTTGGCACCTGACGGGTTTAAATAAGACCTGAAAAATTGTTAAATTAATTCTACATTTCTTCAGGATGTAGAAATAAAGATGGATGAGACATATACAGTGTGTTAGTATCTTTAAAGGCAGGGTTGATCAAACCTGCCCCGGATGTTTTAGGAATTCCCCCCCAACCAAACACCTGATTCTAATTGTTAACTCATTATCAAGCCCTTGACAAGCTTCAGCTGCTTATGAGCAAGTTGATAATTCGATTCAGATTTGTTTGAGCAGGCAGATTCTTAAAATATGCAGTGCAGCGGCTCGTCAAGAACAGGATTAATCAACCTTGCTGAAAGGTTTCCTAAATGATGTGATTACAAGGTGGATTGCAGGCTGCAGCCACTCAAGGATTGTTTGTGATTTGCTTGTATTAAACTAACTAACATTTCTGTTCTCTGATTTTAGCACTAAAATGTTTTGTAAAATACTTTTATACAAAAAATTGGGAGTCCTATATGTAGGGCTGATACACACAATTTAGGTGTTTTTTTAAGAGTTACTCCTAAATCAGCAAGTTAAAGAGTTATTTTCAGCCTTAAGCTGTTTTGTGAATATGGGCCCTGCTCTAACATCACACATCAAATATAAAGTCAGTACAGAAAACAGTATAGTAAATTCTGTAATTTTGTTCTGAAACAAAATTAGAACAAAGATGAAGACAAATAATCTTTCTGTGTCTTCTTTAGACCATACGTTCTGCAGATTTTATATAACACTGCCCTCATCTGGTCAGAGGCCACACACTTGTCATTCAATTTTAATTGAACACACAGTAATAGACATGTTGAAATGTAAATCACAAGTTATTTTAATTTCTGAGTGGATTGTTCATTTATACAGTGTGGTTTGCAAAAAAGTATTTAAAGATCTCTGTATCAAAAGAAAAAAAAATATTTTGTACCACTACTACTTGGAAATATCATCTGAGAAATACTTTACAATTAAAACATGTCAGTGTCACTGTAGATGTACAATATAAAGGCAATCAAATCTACACAGGTGGTCTATACAACTGCAGCCAACTATTGACCTGCATATATAAAGTACCATAAAACAGCCAGGAAAATAAAAATATGTACATTTTCCTGCTGGAATTATAAACATATAGAATTATTGTTTCAAAAATGTTAAATTTTCTATACACCCAATTAAAGAACATAAGGTGCCTTATAAAATTATCTAGTGACATGTGCTCCATGAGAATCATTTAAATGATCAACAACATACAGTAAAATGCACACAAATGTTAGAATATTAGGGTGGAATCAGCATTCTGAGGGTCTACACTCCTTTTCCATCAGAAACACACTGCAGTACCACATTCTTTCACATTTTGTCTGAACCTTAAATTACGTGTGTTAAATCATAAGAGTAAGGCTGGTGCTGTGTGCCACACACACATACATACATATATCTACAGTGTCAATATAAACTACAGTGATCTCTTTATGTGCATAGTCTTCCTCTCCTGGAAGGGAGGGAGGAAATATGGTGAAGGCAGGCAAAGGCAAGGTGAGAGTGGTTTCCCCTGAGGGAGACAGTGTGATACATACAGTAGGGGATAACTGAGTGTTATCCTTCAAATTTAACCCCTTAACAAGCTGTGCACCCTCTGCAGCAGAGGTCAGGAAACATTTTTCACTTTTTTTTTTTTTTTTTTAGTGTTGGCACAGGGCACCTCCAACATGAACACACTGAGAAATTCCTCGTCTTGAACTCTTCGGTCATGTGAGCCGAGAACCGCTGGCGGCCGACCTGCTGTGTGGCCTTTCTAGAATCGGTTCCAGTTAACAGCAACAGTAGTGTCTTCAGCTGAAGTAGGGTTAGTAGGCCGTCAGTAAAAATGGACCAAACGGGCCACATGTCGGTCAGTTCATGGTGCTGCTCCGTAACTGGTCAGTTTCAGCGCCGTCCTGGTCAGCGTGGGCAGTTAAGGCCGATGGAACCTGGCATTAAAAAAAGAGGTCAAAAGGTTATTCTGGATGCTACGTGAATGCATACCTTTTTGGATTAAAAATCTTTCTTCAAAAGAACATAAAAACTTTAAATATTGATGGCTATGCTGAATAAACTTGGAGAACAGTTGAAGTGAATTATTGATGCGGAGGAGCCTGACCGAGTATAGATTCTGCTTTCTTCATGAACCTCCATCTCTGAACTCTTGAATTCATTGAGCTCCTTGCGGATGGCAGCCTGAGAGGGAGACATGAAAGAAAAAAAACACTTCAGCTGGAGGGGCTTTATCTGCTCACTGCGAGGCACAACAAGAAAGGCAAGACATTTCTTTTTGCCTTTTAACGTTCCGGACAAACACACCAATCAGCGATTTTGAACCCGCGCTGCTTCTCCTGCATGTGAGAACATACATATTTATACATTTTCCTGCGCTTCACTGGACCAGGTAATTCACTTGGGTCAACACAACACAGCCATTAAGCAGAGTCTGCATTGCATTCCTGAGATTCCTCCTCAATACTGGATCTGCTTGGAATGTAAATCCTGTTAAATAATGCTGTTAAAATGCACAGGCAGGGCTTAGGTGCCACCCTTGTTAAGAAGCTCTGTGAGTACAGAGAGAGGTGTCAGGTGTGTGTTTGTATGTTGGAGGATGCGTTGAGCCTCACTTTATCAGCGGGGGTCAGCTTCGTCCACGGTTTGTCTGCTCGCCGGTCGTAGTCGTGGGCATGGGTGGACTCGACGTACTCATGGAAACGCAGGATTTTCCTCGCCTGAAGTTCGGCGACTGTGGGTCTCTGGGAGAGCTGGTGGCGGGAATGAACGTGTTAAACCCAGGTCTTAACTCTCAGATGTCATGCAAGTGTTTTCTGGCTCATCATCCATGAGAATTTGGTGAACATATGATACGGTTGAATCCTGACCTTTCTTGTAAGCCTCCGTTTGATCTCACATCTCTCTAATCGGCGGTCCGCTTCATTCTTGGCTGCAGAAGAAAAAAAAAGAGACACTGTGAGAGGGAGGGAAACGCCGCAGTCAGTCAGGTAGGTAGATTTCACCCGAGCTGCTGCTGTCGGCACGATCGGCTCGCGGGGATCTTTAATCACTGCTGGGCCCTGTACAAGACAGGGCATTGTTTGAGTGCGGGTGCGAGGCATCAGCTTGGCCGAGTCATTTGAGGACGCGCGAGAGACTCAAGGGGAATGTAGAAATCCTGGAACAAACCGTGCTGACAGATTCGGAGAAGTATTATGTTCAGACTCGGTTTTGGGATCCAACTTGGCAACACAATGATGCTAATAAAGCTAATGTTTCACCACTGTTTTAACACTCGACACATAATGTTGACGCACTAATGTTCTTCTAATAGTTCACCACAAGGGGGCGTTTCTTGTATTCACCAAGGGCCAGATACATAAAACTCTGTAGATTCAAGGCGAACTCCACACAAATGCTGAGCATGAATATGCACGGTTATTGTAAGACATTTGAAATATTCTAGTTTTATAAATAAAGGTGAGATCATGTGCATTAGATGCAAGGGATACACCTTAAACTCGATTACAGAATATATGCTGGAATCTCAAAGTTAAATTAAATACCTTTTACAATGTTACAACAGTAACATAACACCTTCACTATTATTTACTATATATTAAGTTGTGGGTAAATTGTGGTTTTATAATAACTGGCATATTAAAAATAAGCTGTACAATGTATTACCTTGAGCAAATGTCATTTTAGACTTTTTAAGACTTGTATTTTCCCTAAATTGATTTATCAACTTGACATCCTCAACACATAACACGAGAGGTTAATGGCAGTGCCAGTGTAGGCGATGTCACTGCCATTTGTCATTTTTCTATACATTTGGTTGCTGAACATCAATAAGGTAGCCTTTCAGAGGGTAAACATGAATTCAGTAGCTGGGGTGTGCCAGTGAGACTTAGTGCTAATTCATTCCCTCCCACATTCAACAAATATCTTCTCTCTGCTTTTATAATACCTACTGTGCAAGTTCAGATTTATAGTAGTTTTGGGAATCAATTGAAAAATGTAATCCGCTTAATCACAGTGATATCCTATTTAAAAAAAAATATTACATTTATTTGGGGGGGGGGGGGGGGGTAGTAAAATAAATCCATATGTGGTGTTAAAATAAAAAAAGAATATCTGGATTAGATGATCCTATGTTATCCTACCTCAAGTGTAAACAACAGCATCTTTGCTAACAACAGCAAAGACGTTTTACCCAAAGACAGCAAAGTTACTTATGCCTTGTTGCACTTTGGTTTGGAAGACAGTTCATCGTCTTAATATGTGCACACATCTTTGGGATAAATTTCCATCTAGAAACTTTTCATAAGTGAAATGTGCCACCTAGGACACCAGGGGATGGTCTGAATGGGAGGGACTTGATGCTTTGCACTCATCATGCAGATAAACATCTGTGCTTGCACTACATAGGGAAGTTGCAGTCAAACTAAATCATATGATTAATTAACAGTGAGATAGAACGTGCTTGTAAGACTAGAATTTCATCCTGGGGTGGGGGTCACAATGAGGAGAGGGTTTGCAGTGGAAAGAGTTCCTGAGTTTTTACTGAGCACAACGGCTACAGCATTGCCTACACTTTTACTGGAGAGGCCATACATGTATGCATCATACCCAACAAGACTATTAATTCATCTTTGATCACCCTATTTGTATGTGAATACCTCTGACTGCCATCATCATCATCATACAATCCTAACCAGTAATGATCAAGATCGTTAGCAAGATAATGGATAAGGATCAGATTAAAAGGGCAAAAAAGGAAATTGATGAAATCAAGGTAAAAAAAAATTTAAAACATTGGGAATAAGATAAAAGTTGAATAAATGAATTATAAAACTGAGCATATAAGAGGACATGTATTGATTTATCCATCTGGCTCCTCTACTGCAGCTGCAACATAATTCAAATCAGACACATTTTAGCTTTCTTACCATCAATTGCGTACAAAACTGCTGTGTGTTCACTGTTTAAATCACCAACATACCCGAAGCCAAAAGAGACTTTCAAATCAATAAAAATTTGCTTTTTTTGAAGACGGCGGAATGAAACACACTTGCAATGATGAAATGGGGGGAGAGATGGAGGGGGAGTGTTACCTTGAAGGATGTTCCTCTGTTCCAGCTCATCTGCAGATGGCCTCTGACTCAGCCGCCTAAAGACAGAACACACTGCTGACTGCTCAATTTTAAAAGCTGATATGAATTCCGTCTGAAAAAACAGATGTCTTGGGAAATGTACGAAGCTGGGAAATTAATTTTTTAAAGGATTTTAAAATTCACCAGCCACTGTTATACTTTACCAGAATTTGGCTGGCACTAATGATGAGGAAGCTGTCAAATATCGAATCATGCTATGAATAATGCCAAACAACATGGCAGCTATTAGTTTAGATGCTCATGTGCATCAGTTTGTTGATATGATGCAATCACAGAGGCGCAGCAGCTTTACCGTGTTAGTGCGGTGCCAATCTTGTTCCTCACTGCCTCCCACTGCTCACGGTTCTGCCAACTCATGCTGATGTCCTGGTTCTCCTGAGCATCCCTCTCCTCTCTTTCCTGTCTCTCCAGCTTCAGAGCCAATGTGTCCTTCCTCTTCACGCGGCTCGCCAGCCCGCCTGCAAACCACAACAATATGATAGGTATAACACTAGCGTGGCAGCTAACAATTATTATCTGCAGATAGTTTTCTCCGTTCATTGTTGGGTCTAAAAACTGCCGGCAAATTGCAGAAAATTGTTCATTGCAAGTTCTCAAGAGTTCAATGTACCGTTCCTAAATTGCTTCCATTGTTGAGCAAAACTCAAAACGGCGACATTTACTGTCAGAATAAAAGAGAGGAAAGCAGAAAATCTTTACTTTTCACTGGTGTTTTTGTTTGAAAAGATTATTTTAAGGTTAAAAATGTTAGATATCAAGGTTAACACACACACTGAAGGGAGTAATTATTTTCATTACACGTAAGGAGAAAACAAAAAAGTCTTTAGGCATTTAAGTGTAACAAGAATAGGAGAAAACGGTATATTGAAAGGACTATTCATTCATTCGCCATGAAGTAGACCCCAAAAGGTTAAAACTGGGTGTTTTTTATTTTTATTTGATCATTCACTGCTTGTTTTGCTTATTCCCTTGTGTTTCAAAAAAACAACATTCCTCTTCAGTTTTAAAATATATCAAATAACCAAAACATTATGTCATCCAGAGAGCGACTTACTCGGAGGCCCTTCCTCATCGTCGTCCTCTTCATCGTCGTCTCTGTACAGGATGGGGCCATCGGAATCAGACTCCTCCTCGCTGTCTCCTTGGCCTCCGACTTCGTGGATGACGCAGACTTTGGGATCCCCGACCATACCCCTGCGGCTGCGGGGCCCCAGCTCGGGCTGGCGGGGAAATCTCTGAGGGTGGATCTTCCTCAGCTCCTCCTCCATGTCGAAGTCATCATCTTCTGGCCTACATAGATGTTGGGGGCATGTTGTGTCATGTCATATTATTTGTGATAATGTTTAGTCATATTTCTGTTCTGCCTTTAGTGTGAGAACAAACTATAATACTGTCAGGAATCTTGTAGCCACAATCTACCTTGATAATCTGAGCTACTAATGCAGTTCACTACTATAAGGTACAGTCAAATATAGCTTGCAACCTTGCCAAGTGAGGGAATGAAGCTCAGTTTAGGAAATAAACGAGGCAGGCGTCTATGGATGGCTGATGGAAGTGTTGCTCTGCTACTGCTACTGCTGGACTGTATACATTTCAACAGTCTCAAGTCTTTTCTTAATGAAGTAAAAAAAAAAAATGGGCAAACCAAGTCTGTGATTGATGTGTGAGTGATTCGATTTGATTGTAAATTCATTATTCAAAGCATGACAAACTGTAATCCAATTGCAGCCATCGTTTCCAATTGAGTTAAGCGTAAAATAAATCCAGCTGAATAGCAGAACATGTTTGTGTTGTGGATGTGTTCATATCAGGAGCAGCCAATTCAAGATCTGGAAGGTTAACTTGCTCCTTCGATTCAGTGTTTTGACAAAAAACTTATTGGTCAACTTAATTGACAAATTGTTTCAGCTCTACTTGGCTGAAGTTTTTTTTTCAAAAAAACCCAACAAAAAAACGTAAAAACTAACAGGATGTCAGGCTATTAAAACTGTGTCTGTAGCTATTAACCTTTTGAGGTAATTTAACCAAATCAAATACATGAATTCCACAAATTTAACTTCTCAACAAACAAACTAAAGATCTACTCCAACTCATTTTAGTAATTGTGATGCAGTCATATACATGTACACTGCAGGTACTTTGTAGGACACTTACAGCCTGAGAGGTTCGATGGTGATCGGCAGAGAGTTCCGTGAGTTACCCCCCACCTCGGCGAGGAAATCCGGAGGAGACTCAAAGAGCATTGAGTGGGCTCTCTGGGAGCCGTCGGGGTTGGGCTGAGCTGGGCCGGGGCTGGCCAGGGCTCTCTGGATGAGGATGTGCAGGGGGATGGCTGGAGGTTGGCTGGGAGGCTCGGTGGTGGGGCTGGGAGGATCAGCTTGCACAGTGGGGCCGGAGGAGCCGCTGGGCAGAGGGAGAGACTGAACCCTGGGAGGAGACGGTGGTATGTGGGAGGGCGGTAAGGACAGAGACTCGGCGGAGGGCTGCTGAGCTGCCACACTACTCGTGTCTTCACTGTTATCTCCTTTAGGGACAGCAGGGGGCGGCGGTGCAGGGGCAGGGGCCACATCGGTGGTGGACTCTGAGATCTGGCTGGAAGGAGAAGGGTCCACAGAATGGCGCTTGGTGACGGGGGTCATCCTCTTGGGTGGGGTGGGTGGCGAGCGCTTGGCGGGTGCTGGCACTACAATGATGCCGCTGCCAGCCTGCGTAACCTCTGCTGTGAATAAACAACAGCAACCAATTAATATTAGCCCAACATGAAACACTTAATCCATGCGTCCAACAGCCAAACTCAATCTGCAGCCACAACATGATGCGCATTCAGTTCAAGAAAGGTGAAGTTAGTGATTTTTTTGAACAAGCAAATGTGTCAAAATATGCTTATGAAAAAGGCTTCTGTGACTGTGGAACTGGTTGCTGATAAGAAATCGTTTAACAGCCTGGAAGTATCACAACATGATGCAACATGTACATCACTGAGGACTGTGCAACACTGGGGAGTTTATTATGAAATCTATATCAAGATTTCACAGGATGGCACATTTTCATTTGTTAATATGCATTTACTTGGGAAAACTCTGCAGATTTTAGTGAACATTCACTGGAATAAAAACAAACAAACAAACACACATTCAATATACTCTGGCACACCAGATGAATGAATTCACATGCATCGGTTTCGTGGCAGCATTTAGAATAAGTTAGTTCAGTGGAACACAGCTCTGTTGGCTGAATACACATGCGATGCATTACTGGGGTTAAAATGGAGGTGAGGTGCTCCATGTGGCGCCCCGCTGGGTACCTGTGCGGGTCTGTCTAGCCCTGTACCGCAGGTACACAGGTAGAGAAAGGTAGAGGCCAAGCTCGCTCTGGCGTCTCCAGCTGGTCCAGTGACGAGGCTGCTTGACCCCAGAGCCCCTGTTCAACGAGGAAGCTGGCAAAAATGAGTGGAGATATCAGGGATGGGACTGGGTTTACATTCCAAGTGGGGAGAAAAATACAGAAGGGCACCGGATGCTTTCAGATAATGTTTTCCACTGTCAAGAAGCAGAGTGTGCATCACCCCTTTGATGAGAAACACATGTGAAGAAAGATTTTAAAAAATTGCTTTGTTAATGCTATCCAATGGTTTCTCATGATTCTTTATGAACATCCGCAATTATCATATACAGTAACAGACTTCTTTGAGGGAAACAGCTTTTTTTGCTCAAAGGCCGCATTAGATGAAAAACACATTTTTCCAGTTTTAATCTTGTGTCCTTGTGTTAGTTGTTAATTTATCTCTTGGTTGCTATGGTGATCCAGAGGAGTAGCTGCACTGGGAATGAGCTCCTAAAACATATCAAGCCTTAAAAAAAAAGTTTGCAATATAATTGTGAGGATTTGATTTAAACTCCTCTTGTAAGAGTAATAATCTCAAATAAGTTGTCTCACTGGGAAATATATCACAAAAAGCACTAACATGCAGCATACCAACATATTTTGCTGTAAGAATATAATAAAATGGAAGAGGTATTGTACTGCCTGCATAAGAGGTGTTCGTGTGCACAAAGTTTCAACACACGTCTACAGAGTCCATTAACAATACATAGTACAAGCTAGTCTTTCCCTACAGACATGTACACGTTGTGCGTAATGGTGTGAAGTGAATGCGGTAACACATACATAGGAAGCTCACCTAACAAATGGTAGTGGAATGTGTCACTGCCACAGACACTGTACGTGTTTTACAGAGGCAGCGCAGGGATGGGCTGTAAACAAGGGCAGCTGTGGCATGCTGGGACAAAGGATATGAAACACTAAAAGGCCAATCGGTTTCTATCTAGCCTCCAGAGAAGAAGTGCTGGCATTGCATAAATGGTGCAAAGACAAGCTGGTACGTGTCTACTCTCCAGAGACGGGTAGCTGTACACGCTGAAACTGAACACTAGCAACACACTGGAAAACACACTCCACAGCAACGAGCCTCATTAGCCTCACTGTGAGATTCAGCTCACACTTCGATGTAGCGAAGGACTCAATTAACTTATGGCCAACACTGAAAGGGCTTAAAAAGGAACTAGGTAGGTCAGTATTTAGTTATCGGAAAAACATTTTGATTTGCTTTTTTCCCCTGGCAGATGAAAATATCAACAGCTAAAATGTCCAGCGAAAAACACAAATTAGATGAGGACTTTCTCTGCCAAGACTTTTGTTATAACAGATGACAAAGCGTCTATGTGATGAGAAGTTGATAAAAGAGGGGCAACACACTGTGGATGACCCTTCCACAGAAAAAAATAGACAGAAAACAGAAGTCCGTCATCAAAGGGCAAGTAAAAATCTACTCTAATTGGGATTGGAAGACTTAAATTCAACATTTGACATGCATTTTAATTGAACATACAGGTTATTATAAAACCCCAACACAGATCATTTTGGCTGCTGTTTCTAGAGAGAGCAAATATGTAAAATGGCAGAAGCAGACACTTAACAAACTCACCCAAGAGTGCGGGGTTACTGTTGCGGTTGCTGGGTTTGGGTGGAGGGACAGGAGGCTGCTTGGCATGGGGAGGGACGGGGGGTGGAGTGACGGGTCGAGGTAGGTCGTCTGCTATTAGGGAGACTGTCCTTGGTGGTCGGGCCACAGCTACAGCCGAGGAGGAGGAGGAAGAAGAAGAGGAGGAGGAGGAGGAAGAGGACGACGAAGAAGAAGCGGGGGTCGAACTGGCGAAATTGACGGTAGAAGTTGTGAGGAATCTTGGGGGAAGCAGGGCCTGTTTGGATGGGGGAGGTTCCTGCTGGGAATCTTGAGTTGGGTGAGGTTCAGGGGTGAAGCGAACGCCAGCAGCAGCAGACTCTACAGGGGGAAGACACACAAATAACACACACACACAGACATGAGCTGAAGGGTCGTAACAATGCTTCCATTCTATTCATTCTATTCTCTACTTTGTCAAAAACTAAGGGCAAAGCAAACACATGAAGGACATCACATAAAAATGCTGAGGAAAAGCTTAGGGAACCTTAAAAAATAAGCTTATCTTTTGGAGCAGAAGGCAAATTAGATCAAGGCTCTACAAATATTTAAGGGGTAACATGAATCACACAATCCAACGTTCGCATGCGGCAGACGTGGAGAAGGATCAAAGCAGTGCAGATGGGATAAAATAATTTGTTTTTCCCCTTTTTGTGTTGACATAAATCCACGCATCAAAGCCTGATATTTACAAGGGGCTTCATAACTCTTGTCAGCGGCGCAGTTCAAACATTCATCCGAAAAAATACCTTTTACAGCAAGATCAGGAGACTTCGTCTTGAACACGTGTTGGTATTTCATCTGAGCAAAACGTTCACTGACTGACTAAGAATACATTTCACAGTCACATTTATCCATGAAGCAGGACGTCTGCTTGTTAACTCACACAGCCACCTGGCCAATTTAAGTGCTAACAGGATGTAAATGTTTCATCCACTGAGACATGGAGAGCGCTAAAAGGCACGAAACATCAAGACTGAAGTCAAGCAGTATATTCCTCGGCTGATACAATTATATAAATAACATGGTGTATTCAATGGAAAACTGTCCAAAGAAGGAGCATTTGACACATGTTCATATATTAACCCGTATGAGTTGAAGAAAACCCTCATCCTACTGATCTACCATTTCTTTTAGTCAGGTCAAAAAGTCCCATTTCCCCTGAATTAAGACTAGAAGTGGGCAAAAGTGCTGCATCTCATCTTGACATTATTACACTGATCACTTCAAACACCAAAGTTACGGTCAGCATATAACTCAGTTCTGATTCAGGAAGGTTTTTGAAAACGGCTGCTAATACAAATGCGTGGATGTGTCACCTTAATTAATGCTGTTGGCACACTCTCATAACCATATGAAAATATGCATTCTTCATCTTGCACTGACATGTCTTCACGATCAACAACCTTCCACAGGTTTTGTTTGTGAACTTGCACGTCAGCTTGTGCAGCAGCACCAGTGGAGCTGTGGAGGCAGTACATGTGCTGCTCATGTGTAGATCATGATGCACAAATTGAATGAACATTTCAGTTTGTGAATAGGAAAACCTATTTGGGCAGAAAAGGATAGGTTTTGACACCTAGATTAACAAAGTAGATGAATTCTCTTCAACACCAAACCATCTGTTGAATCCTTTTCTCATTTCTTATTAGCAGTGATCAGTGGGTAAAACATTAATTATGTCAGGTGCTCTCTGAAAGAATGTAGGCACTCAACCGAAGATAGTTAATGAGGGAAGAATCTCCAATTGGTAGCACTCCTGTGTTTCTGTAGTTTAAAACAGACTGAGGAGTCTTCTTGACTAACATGACGAAATGATCAGCTGATCACATCAAGTTGGTTTCAGTAATCTTTCATTTATATGACATTAATAATTAAAGATCCTCAGCAATACGTCAAATATTTAATATACAATGTATTAGATACATGCTGCTCATCTCATTTTAAGGTTGTGGATACAGGAGTATACAAACCAAGTGCATCGACATGGTTGAATTGTATTTTGATATATAATCAATCCACATATTACAACTGTTTTAAAACAAATTTCACAATTTAGAGGGACCAACAGATGTCTGGATAAGAAAAAATATTTTCCTTTTCTAGCAGAAAGTTTTATTTTCAATAATAAAGTTGACAGAAATGTTGTTAAGTTTGTGTCTCTGAACAGAACCATTGATTTTCTATCTTGCTGCTCAACCTCACAAAGTGGAACACAAGCTGAGTTGGGTTGTATAGTTACCACAAGGAGAGAGCTTACCTGAACGTTCTCTGAACTCTGCGGATGGGCTGGTTCTGGGCAGGGTGGTCCTGCGGTCAGCTTCGGAGGCGAGGCGGGCCTTCTTGATGTCCTCAGAAGAGCTCTTCTGTAGAGGAGGCCGTAAGTCCATCTCAGAGAAAGGCCTAACTCCAGGTCGGGACTCATCCGCGGAGCGCTGAGGCTCGGGCTTTTCCCTCCTTTCTTTTTCCCGGTCATCTCTTTGCACCCTTTCATTCCTCTTGCCCCAGTCCTCTCTTCTCTCTCTGTCTTCCCGCCTGTAATCTCTTCTATCTCTATCATCTCTCTCCACTCGAGGATCTTTCCTCTCCCTGTCTTCTCTTTCTCGGTCTTCTCTTCTCTCGTCTCGGTTTTCCCTCCTTTCTCTCTCGGGCCACCGATCCTTATCTTCTCTCCTGTCCCGGTCATCCCTCCTGTCTCTATCTTCACGCTCCTTCTTTTCCCTCTCGTCCCGATCCCTCCTTTCCCTCTCGTCGCGGTCCCTCCTTTCCCTCTCGTCGCGGTCCCTCCTTTCCCTCTCGTCGCGGTCCCTCCTTTCCCTCTCTTCCGGGTCCCTCCTTTCCCTCTCGTCGCGATCCCTCCTTTCTCTCTCGTCCCGATCCCTCCTTTCTCTCTCGTCCCGATCCCTCCTTTCTCTCTCGTCGCGATCCCTCCTTTCTCTCTCGTCCCGATCCCTCCTTTCTCTCTCGTCCCGATCCCTCCTTTCTCTCTCGTCCCGATCCCTCCTTTCTCTCTCGTCCCGATCCCTCCTTTCTCTCTCGTCCTTATCTCTTCGCTCCCGCTCATCTCTTCTGTCTCTGTTGTCTCTCTCAGACCTTTCATCTCTCTTCTCTCGCCTTTCCCTGAAGTCTTCCCGCCGGTCAACCCCTCCTTCTCTCTCTCTGTCTTCCCTGTCCCTCCGCCCTCTATCCTCCCTGTCGTCTTTGCCATCTCTCCTCTCTTCTCTACGGTATCTTTCATCTTGTGGAGGTCCCCGAGGCAAAGAGCCTCCTCTCTTATCAACATCAGAAGGCAAGCGGCTTCGTCTGTCTACATCTAGAGAAAGCCGTGCATGAGAGTCCACGTCCAGAGGTGCGCGATTGCTTCTCGAGGCATCAGACGGCGCTCTGTTCCGGCGTTCTTCTCCCTGGGGTGGCCTGACCGTGTTCACCTTGATGTCGGTCTCCCCTCGTGACACCCGCACACCTGCTTCTGACACCTTGTCTCCGACGTCCATGGGCACAGGGTGGCCATTCTTCACCGGTGGTGCTTTAGAATGGTTCACATCGTTGCTTTCTGTACATGAAGAAATAAGCAGTTAAGAACAGCTCCTTAAAATTGTAGTTTTTAGTCATATCTTTGATATTGCTACTTTACGTACCATTCTCTGGTATTTCCTTTAGAACGCCTCTTGCGATCAGTTCTTGGCGACTTTTTCTAACAGAAATCTTTCTTTCCAGCACTGAAAAGAAGTAAAGTTAAATAAATAAAAAAAAAAAAAAAACGTTAAAAAAACGCACATTACAATACGCTTTTATAAACAACTTACCTATAGACGTTTCAGCGAACTTCTCACTCGGCTTCTTCTTCCTCCATTTCCACGGCTTGAAGATCCTTCCCATTTTGGAGAATTTTCCTTTGCGTTTGGTTGGAGGTGTTCCCCCACCAGAGTTTCCTTCTTCACCCCCTGTTGTACTGTGTTGCAGGTCCACCTCATCGTCTGCAACAAAAGTGACACAATGAGGAAAAAAAAAAAAAAAAAAATTTCGTTTAGAGAAAACCTCATTCGCAGATACCTTTGAATATGACAAAATCAGCAGGCACCAAATTTTAGCATCCAAATCTAGACATTAATAACAAGAACTCATTGCTGCAGGAGTGTGTAAATTCTAATCAAACACACACATTAAAATGAACTGACATTAAAAAGGACATTCTCATTTTCATATTCGGCCTCCAGTACAACCCATACTAGTTGGACACACACACTATGAACACAATAACTTTTACAAATGCACTGTTACAAATATCTTTTTTGTAAGTACAGTTCATTGGGTTCATGAATGAATGGAACAGCTACATTGTCTGCTACATTGTATTGACAAACCCACATGATCTTTAGGCTTTTCGCAGACTTCTTGGCTGGCTGCTATAACAAATTAGGATGGAATTTAATCTGCAGCCTTACTGACAGCCCACATCCTGATGACAACTGCTGGTGCAGCGCACATGGACCTTGAGGAATCTTCTCACTCATTGTACGGCTAATGACCAAAGTATTCAGCACACACATGGTTGAGTTCTAAGTTGAATGCGCCAAACAATGCGCCATTAGGCCAAAGGACTAAAGCTGTAAATAAGGCTGGTCCAAATTCCACTCCGGCTGCCTGATTAGCAGTCACATGAGAGCCAGACAGTGAAATATGGGCACAGCCTACTCTCGTATAATTAACAGGGTGGTGTGAATTGAATTAATGTGATTTCTGCCAGAGAAATGAGTATTAGAGCATTTATCATCCTCTGCACTTGACATCAATGATTCATCATCAATATTAAGAGTTTCCATATTCCATAAGGTGAAAGATAAAGAACTGACAGAAACCATGACTATTATGCTATTGAAACCACTATTGTAATACTTGGGTGATGAGTCGGAAGGCAGCAGTTACACAATCGTCTGCTGAATGGGAGCGAGCATGGAGCTGTGCAGAAGGACTGTGTGTTTAAGCCAGTATAATGAGTAGTAGGAGGGAGGGCAAGTTTAACTATTGTTTAACAATGAAATATACAGAAAGACAGCTGTGAAAGAGCTGTTACACTGAGCTAAGTATGTAGACAATAGAGGTAAAGGCATAATCTATTATTTTATTATCTTGACTCATAACTGCAAGATAGTTTATAACATAATATTTCCTAGTTATCAAGAGAAACCTCTCTAATTAGTACCACTATTTAGAAAAGACTGAACTATACTTGCTACAGAAGCCAATCAAGAGTGACATGACAGCGTCTGTTGGAACAGATACAAGCACAGTTCCTTAATAACAATTACTGTAAATCTGTTTGCCCACAGATAAATTGCCTCTCTGTAGTGCACTGAAACCATCCACATACAAAACACTGAGGATGTGTTATAGTCCTGTCTCTGTATAGGAAAGGTTGCAGCAAAGGTAACCAAGCCAATTAGCAGCTTAGGATATGCAGGGCTGGAATCTTCTTCATCATAATGCATAGGCGGATTTCCAACAAACTCATTTCTACAGTAGTCATTAAAGCAGCCAGGCAGGGAAAGAACACTCCCTGCCTCAAAGCCAAAAAGTCAAAGCAGTCCTCACTAGCTCCTGGCAATAAAAGAAAAGCGCATCGACACAAAGTTAAAAAACAGAGCCTGAGGTTATGCCACTCAGAATGGACATTTGAAACTCTGAAGCCATTATAACCGAGTTGTAATATGAATATTAAACTAAAAATATAATTAAATATCAGCATTTGACACCACATAACAGTTTCAAAGCAGTCATCGGTCTATTAATTATCCTACTGTAATAATAACAGTGGGAGGTGCAAGTTCGAGGTAATATGATATTAATGGTGATATTAAATAAAATAATAAAAGATAACCAGCATTAACAGTGGAGGAAAAATGAATTAAGATGCAAGACATGAGAAAAGGTGCAGCACGAGGTGAAAAGATGGAATCCAGTATCTTCCAGTAAGCAGTAGAACTGATGGAGTTTGACAGTGGAGGGGCTTAGCCGCCATACAGATCTGTAACACATGTGTTACACTGAGGTTTAAAAGTGGATTGTCACCTCCTACAATCAGTAGAAAAGCTATGTCAAGGTCAGAGTTGAATGTAGCCAGACACAGAAAGCTAAGGACAGATTTTCCAATCTAGAGTATAATCAATCAAGAATATATGACCTGACAAAGTGCAAAGTTACTGATATTAGAATATTTTCGTTCTGTCCAGAGTGCGGTATCTGATTATATAACAATATGTTAACTGTGCCTTCACAATCATTGCTGTTTGCTCTTTTCATCCCCATTTTTAGAGTTGAAAAAAAAAAACAATCTAAGACTTGTTTTATGCATACAAAAAGCTTATTTCTCTCAAATTGTAGTCACAGAAGCTGAAAACATACTGGTTCTTACATGGCCTTCCTCCTCACCAGACATGTCACCTTTTGTTTGGGATGTTCTTGTTCAGCATGTCTGGCAGTAATTCTTGCCAATATCCAGCAAATTCACACAGCCATTGAAGAGGAGTAGATGAATATTCCATAGGCAACAATCAATAACCTGATCGACTCTCTGGAAAAGTGATGTGTTGCACTGTGTAATGCAATTTGTGCTCAGACCAGATACTGACCCCCTCTCCCAAAAATGTTAAATAAAACTTGCACATTTAGAGTGGGCTTTTATCAATAACAGCCCAAGGTACACCTGTGCAATAAACATGCCATTTAATCTGCATCTAGTTATGCCACACCTGTCAGATGAGTTTCGGAAAAAGGAGAAGTGCTCACTAACACGGATTTTAACAACTTAATGAACAACATTTGACAGAAATGAGCCTTCAGTGTGCATAGAAAAAAAACTCAGCTCTTTTATTTCTCATGAAAAACTAGGACAAAAACTAAAAGTGTTGCGTTTATAATTTTGTTCAGTGTTGCTGAGCTGAATTAGTGACAGCTTGAGATACAAAATATGACAAGCTGCTATGATATACTGTGCCAAGTATCATGCAGCGGGACAGAAACGTGTTGTCTTTAGCCTTGACCTCATTTTTAAGCAGTCCTTTGTCCTCACACTTACTTTAATCTATCCCTGCAGGGAACAGACAAAAAGTTCACACTTGACAAAAGCAATGTCAGATAAGGTTTTAAGTATGAATGAGTAACAGAATTTGACATTACCCTGTGTCTTTCCCTTTTCCATTACTTTTAACTCACAACCGCTGTTTTTCTGTGTCCATGTATTTTTTTTGTCATATTTTTGTCTGTTGTACTTGTATGCTGTAATGAGTTGAGAATAATTTGTGAATTGTTTTGTAGTTCTATTTACCATTAAACTTAGTTTGGGCCAAGATCATTTGCCAAAATACATTATTTTGTCTCTGTGGTGTATTAAGTAAAGCAGACTGTTTCATGTTTCATGTGTGAACATATATGAATGTTGAAGAAGAGCAGGCACACAGAGGTCAGTGAACTCTGTGTGCCCCCACAGCTATTCCGGACACATAACCCAGACACCAGTCGGGTGTTGAACTAGGTGGGGGTTGGGTGGCAGTGAACAGGGAAGACACTGATGTTGTCTCGCTGCAACAGAATCAAACAGTGATGTGGTGACCTTGTGTTACAGAGCATGACGATCAGAGACGGCTGCTTCCCACACAACAACTGGAGATGTAAAATCGTTGTCCCCCAACAGATGAGGGAATGATAGAGACAAAAAGAAAAAAAAATATTCTAAAGCTCAAAACACTAATACACAAGCAACAAATCTGCATTTATGAGCTGACTCTAAACAGGAAAGCTTGTTTCAACAAAACCTAAGACAGTAGTAACAACACTGGCTTCTGTAAATGCTCAGCCATTCAAACTCAAAGGCCTACTAAAAAGGCATGAAAGCTGCACTAACCACCCGGCACTAATGCAATACCCTACAGTTCTCTGGGCAAGCTGTCCATATGACTCATGCCAATCATATGACATGTTGATACCAACGGCACAGAACGGCACACTGGAGGCAAAAATACTTTTTGCATGGAAAGCAAATATGTAACGAAGAGGATGTTCTCGTGTCAGCAGATTTTTTTAAGCGAGAAAAGTGTTTAAACAAACATGAGGCAGCAAGCAAATATTGACTCAACAAATAACACGTTGACATGACATTGTTTCTATTCTAGACTCACCAGGCTACTGTATCCGTTTTAGTAACTTAAAGTTATTGAAGTTATGCTGGAGAGGTAAAAAACAGACTTGCCCTGCAGATGCTGGTCTGTTGTAGCTACAAGCAGTATTATCAAGAGGAGTTGTACAACGAGAGCATTCCCTCCCTTATACACAGCAAAAACAGGTTCTGAAAGTTTGTTTTAAAAGTTCTTTCAGAGTCAGAGGGCTTTAGGGAGTGCTCTATAATATAACTTGAGAAGTCAAGTTGTGTTCATATCAAAAAGAGAGATCCACATGAAAAGAAGCGGTGTCGGTTGGTGCCTTGTGCCCCGAAATCTTGTTTTTTTTTCAGAAATGGTTCCAGACAGAGATGGAGCACTGCATGTAGACAGAGGGAAGTTTTGTGTGGGTTGCACATTTCACAATCACCGCATTCCATCTACATGCATTCTTCTACACCTGCCTGAGCCTGCCGCCTTCCAGTTTCTGTCCGGTTTAGTAACACCTGTTCATATATACACACTATCCTGTTGTTGATTCTATTCGTAACAAATACAAATACACCCAACGTCAGGTTGCTTTCTCATTGAAGAGGATTACAATTTTACGCTTGCGGCACCCGTGTAGCGTGAGCCTCTGGCCTCGGACTCACCCTTGTTGTGTTGGGCTGGTTGCTGGGCCAAAGTCTCACTGCTAGCACTGACTCCCATGCTACGGCTCCTGTCCCCGTTGGCCTGCCGGGCCCTGCCTCTCCCAAGGCCCGCGGCAGGAAAGGAAAACCTGAAGCCACTTCGCTCCCCTTCAACTAGACATAGAGCTCCTGTAACTCAAGACCGTCTCGACTGCTCACTCGCGTCGTTTAGTTTGTCTTGCCTCTATACTCGTGCCTTCTCCCTCCCGTCAGCCTGCGAGATTTGGTCTCCCTCTCCCTACGTCCCTCCCTCCCTCATTCCCTTTAAAACACAAACACACACGCTCGCTCGGCTCTTAGGTCCCTCCCTTCTTGGGGCTCTGACTTCATAAATAAGGTACACCAATAAGGTAATCCGGCTTGGTCTTGGATGCCTTTCATTCCTAAGAGCACATTTTTTGGGGGCAAAGTTCACAGCAGGCGAGCTTTGAGGTTTAGCCGGTCCAGCCTTCAAGCCTTGAGGGATTTGCAAAGCAATTGGGCCTCCCGCGAACACCATTTCACAGACTGACAGAATAGTATTCCTGACTCCCTGAAGGGTGAGGGGCGGGCTCTGTGGGGTTAGGTAACTCGAGAAGTGGAAGGTGAGCCGGTCCGAGGTGGAGCTCAGTGCCAGAGAAGAGGAAGTGACACAGCAGAGGTGTCCAATGACTCTCCAGGGATTGTCCTTTAAAACCATGAAATGCATGTGCTAACTGATAAGAGGTTTTAGATATTAGTCACTCAGTTTTATAGCTACATCTATTACTATTGCCTTGACCTTGACTCCCTTGTTTGTTTGTGGTTTTATTACAACTTAATTTGCACTGCTCATAATAAAAAAAAATAAGTCAGCAACTCTTTATCAGAAACTTCATGGCTCTTAACATTGTTATGCTGCTATAGGTTTAGACTACCAGGTCCTCATGAGGTACTTCCTTACTTTCATCTGTAACACTCATGACCCACTGATGTACCATTTTAATATCTGTTTTGTTCTCAGAGTCCTGCGTTGTCTTTTCTCATTCACAGAACATACTATAGTTCAGCCACTGCAAGGAGCCTTCGGTTGTTGGAGGATCTGATACTGTCCTCGTGGCACCTGGAACTCCAATGGTTCCCTCTCACCTCATCCTACACATACACCATGAATCAATACATTTCTGTTATTCTTTTTAATGTCATTCTTTTTTGAAAGAGTTTTTTTCTTGTATGAAGTTTAGTTCTAAGGACAAGGGGATTTTGTGTTGCAGTAAAGCCCACTAAGGCAAATATTTGATTTGTGATTTTGGGTTTATAGAAAGCAGCACTATGTATTATTTGTTCATACTATTTTGTCTCACCCATACGTAGAGTCCTGGGAGTATAATGTATAGCACTGTGATCCAATTCAAAACTCAAACTTCACAAAGGTTTAGTTCACTTTATATTTTAAATAGGCCAGACTAGGAGGTGGCTTGATAAGCAGTGAATGACCAATCTATTACTATGTTCTTAGATATTCAATACATCATAACAAGCTGACTTGGTAATATGCTGTATTACTGCTGCTCCCTCTACAGTCCAATTAAAGCCACAGCAGAGCATAAGAGCACACCACTGACATGGGAATGTGTGGAATGTAATACCACATATCACTCTCATGCTTCAGATAGGCAGATCAGGGTGTCAAACATACAGCCCCAGGGCCAGAACTAGCCACTTAAAAGGTCCAACCCTGCCCACAAGAGGGCTGCCAAAGTGTGGCAATGAATGGACCAGTTCCTTTTTTTCACAGAAATATGGAGTCAGTGAGAATTTGTCAGGGCTTGAGTATGAAAATATTTAAAGTGTTGATTAATATATGTTTTATAAGGTAGAAGATAACTTCACCTGCTGCTTAAAAACTAAGTTGGAATACAACTTGCAGACAGAATGAATACAGAATAACAAGCATATTGTTGAAATTGTACTTTTTTCTTGTCATTTCTCCCATTTTGTAAATTGAAGGTTAATTAATCGTTTAAATATTTAGAATGTATTTATTTACATAAAAGGTAGGGGGGTGTTAATTAAACATAGATTTTAGTGGTTCAGCCCCTTGAGATCAAATTGTGCTGAATGTGGCCTAAATTGAGTTTGACTCCCCTGGAATAGATTAAAAAAAAAGGATAATAATAAAACGCACAAAGAAAAAAAATAATTACAGTTAACAGTGTTTAATGAGTGTTGGCTATTGGCAAAAAATGTCTCCTTCATGTGTATTCATGTACCTATATCTCCAAGTCTTTCTGTATCTTTTAAGCTTTTGCACAGTAACATGCAGTCAAATAAATCAATATAAAGCAATGAAAAAAAATGTTGCCTGTACAATCTTCCACCTATTGTGAAGAGAGAGGCACATAAACCTAATTTAAATTTAGGCTTCATAGACATTACCTCAACAGATACCCATTTCCACATGGGACCTATTTATTTATTTATTTTATTTAAGCCCCAGTTATTGTACAGATCATAAAATTTAAGAGGCTTTTTCCTTGGGATCTGATGAAGATGAAGTAATTAGCTTTATCTGGATTTAGTAGAAGCTTAAGTTTAATCAGGGCCTTTGAATAATTCAAAACAAAAAAAAAATACTTTAATTTAGAAAGCTTTGTCAATAGAGGGCGCTCATGTGTAAATAACTGCTCTCAGCATAATAATGAATGGAGCTGTTACTAACAAATGAGCCCAGGTCATTTCATGGAAATCATGGAAATCATTTGGGGATAATGACCTGTGACATCTTCCAAATTATGACTCATCATGGCATTGAAATCCTTTTAACTGTTTCCAAAGAGCAGCAACAGATGGAGACAAAGCCATTAACGGAGAACAGGAAGCCCAGTTCAACAAAAACATCAACTTGATGACTCACAGAAATGCTATCAAACTAAGTCATCATGACAGACCCGAAACATACCAATTGTAGCATAACACAAGTCAGCATGCTGGATGGTTTTGCCTATTCGGCTCAAAATGTAAGGATATGTAAAGAATTAAAGAAGGAAGTACAGTTTATTTTTACTGCTCGGCCACAGGACCAGACAGGAGTGACTAGATCAAGCTTCCTTAATCTGTTCCTTCCATGGCTCAGTGGCCTAAAATGTTCTCATGCTGTGGGTTTTTTATAACCCAAAAAGAAAACTCTCTCAATCACAGTGTGAGGACATTTTACCAGTCAAGAAAGTACACTATAGTTTAAAGGAAGTGAAATGTAAATCTTAAAAATCTAACATCCACCAACAACAGAGAAAGCAGGTTTACTCACGAATATATTGAGACTGTACAGCCATCCCAGGTATGTTCCCACAGCTGACACCAATGTACTGAATAAACAGTTCAGCCTGGGAAGCGAGATCCCCGGAGCAGCGTGAGTGTGTCCCTGATACGCCGAGGTCGTCAATGATCAAGTTCAGTAGTGAAACAGACACAAGGCCAGAAACCGGCAGCTCAGCTAACCTACACGTGTGTCCTCTGATTGAGGGCCAATCAGATAGCAGCAGTGTCAACACCACAGTGCGTCACAGGGCCAACCCTTTTATGGACAGCTCCATCAACAAACACTGGGCACGTTGACTCACCACTTTCTGTCATCACGATACTATGATTGGGTTAGGCCTCATGACAGCCAACATATAGATTAAATATAGAACCTTCAACCTAAAGATGAACAGTGTTTTATACACGTTTTACACAAAAAAATACAGTCTATTTAATACATTTGATAAACAATAAAAAAGGGCTTTTTTCTTACCAGGATTTTCCATCACAGTTTCCAAAACTCAGCAGATAACAGCTCCTGAAACAAGTGAATAAACGGGATCATTCAAAATGTAAAAATAGAATTTCTAAAATGAAACAGATCATTATAATAAGGTGTGTGATTCATAGTATGTGTCATTTAAGAAAGGTAATATAGTCAAATGTACTGAATGAATTGCTCAATCCATCCTAATCCAGTTATAAAACAGTCACAGAGATTGTTTCCAATAGAAACTAATTCCTTAAAATGTGGAATCCCAGCATTGCTGACATTGACGATTAATTTGCATGAGAATCTACCATTATTATTCAGTAAATCAATGAATGACAGCTGAACAATAGTTGTTTTAGCCAAAACAAAAGAGTGCATTAATAGCTCAAATACTAATTCTAAATAATGAAAACAGAAAAAACAGCAAATAAATAAGTCTAAGTCAGAATTCCTTTCAAAGATACAAAAAAACTACCATCATGACTAAGAAAGGATTAGCCAATCATAGAATCAAATTTAAAAATACACATCCTATTAGTATGAGTCACAGCCCAAGAATGGAGAAATGCATTTCCCACAGCGCTTAATCTGCACTACTTATACATGTTTCTGTACTGCCAATGTGGTGGTGGTCTATAATTATCACACGTTAGGTGTTTAACTCCATAAACATTAAAGTCGGAAAAACAAAGTTTTCACAAGACTAGTCTATCAAACAGTTTCCAATATATGTTACTGTGTGATAGAATGAGATATCCAATGATATGCAGGTTGTTTTTAAATTAGGCTGCCATCATTGTCAGAAAGCCATGTCTTCTTATTTTATACAACATTCCACATCCCTGCATGCATAGTATAAACACTAAAACCATACGCTAAAATGTTAGTAGGTTTAGCTGCTACTTTATTCCTTAGCCATCCTGAGTCAACTCACGTAAAGCTCTTAACGTTCTGGACACAAAGAGGGAATTTGATGCTCATAAGATACATATGGGAGATATCCACTTGATAGGACTAATCCAGACTGCTGAAGCTTCATAACATTTGTTGAGTTTGGCCAACATTGCTAACACTGAACAAGCAATTGAACAAAAGAGACTTTGAATTTTGCAAGGAGCTCAAACTGAGTTGAGTTAGAGAACATCAAATAACTTCTATAATACACTAAAGTTGTGCAGGACTATAATCAGACCTTTTCTTATTGAAGTCCTGACACCGGGACGGTTGGGGCATTTCTATTAACTACAACAACTTAAACAGCGACTGCAGCAAATGCAGCAGAGGAGCCACTTTCAACCCAAGACATAAACAAGTGGAAAGATGTTTGTGCTGAACACTGACAAGAGCATCAACAAGGCTGAGAAACGGCACCCGCCGTACTTCACCAGTATCAAATCGATTTAACACAGAAATCCAATGAATAGCAAAAGAAGCCTCATATTTCATTGTGTGTGTGTGTGTGTGTGTGTGTGTGTGTGTGTGTGTATGTGTGTGTGTCTCTAGATGTAGGTGTGTATCCAGAGACAGGTTAAAAAAAAAAGCTGAACATTTAGTGATGCCCACAAGTTGTTTCACATTTACAAAAGCCACAGCTGTTACAGAACATACAGCCATTATAATAATAATTATTATAAGGATAACAATGTGTAGTTCATTACCAAGAATAGATGCTAATTCATAGTTCATTTCTTACCTCAATTTTATGACTTATGTTTTAATAGGTTCTGGTATAAATGTACACTTAATCTAAATAAAATACATATTTTATCAAAGACAAAGACAAAATACTCAAAAAACTCAAAACTCTAAAATGTTTGTGATGAGTAGAGAACCAAGAGGAGTGAGTTACACTGTAGAAAGTCATTTCACAAACATGAAAACTGTGCATTTTGAATGTGTTTACACATAAAGACAAAGCAGCTGGGCAGGTTCATAGAGTAAAGATCAGAAACACAAGGACCATCAAGCCCCTTTTATAAAGAGACCCCTCATTAATGGTGCCAAGTAGACTCATTATAGCACCATAGCCTTTTTACACTGCATCTAATGCAACATATCCTATTTGCGTCAGGAAGAATTTTTCTAAACAATAATGGTGAGTAAATAGATTAGGTTATTTTTCTTTCCGAGCATATTTATACCACTTTCAGAATGCAAATAAAGTTGGTGTACATGGTAGACAGCCTGTCAATGTGTACAATGGCAGATTTTTGCAATCAGAAAAACGCTTGAGGAGAAATTGAAGAAAGCAATCACACATATACAATTGTCACACTCCTATTCCAGCCGCTTGCGGCATGCTGGCTGTGGCGGTAATTATCCCACCTTTAACAGGCTACATAAAAGGGGCAACTGACAGCCATAAAAACCATATGTTGCCTCTTCCTGTGAGTTTCACAGTAACTACCCAAAGATGCCTCCGTTTGTAATTGGTCAATATCAGTAGGTGCGGCAACATCATGTCACTAACAGGGGAGGTTTCAAACAACAGTATCAGGCTGCACTTTGGAGTGTCAGAAGTCCTTTGACAACAAACTGGTAAAACCCTGCTTGTATGACTGAACAGGCAGCATTGTGTGTACAATGTTGAAAAAAAAGGGAGAGTGCAGCCTGGCAGGCAAGTATTTGACCTTCTTATCAGGTGGACTAGGTCAAGTTGTCCCTGCAATTCAGCTTTTAAAACTATGAAATGCTGTCTTGTAACTTACTTCTGAAGATCATTGATCAGTGTTAAAAGGCTTCCCTTCGAAATGCTGTCCTTGCAGTTTGGCTGAATTCTTATTCCAGCAGGACAAGAGAGCAGCAAACTCCTGTAAAGATACAAACATATACGTATATAAGACAGGGGAAACACAAAGTTGTCTTCCTTCTTGGTTTTGAGGTTCTTTATAAACTTTTAGAGACCCTCATCAGAGAGCCTGAAAACATGTTAAGTCAGCTTGATTTTCCAGATAAGATTTTAGTTAGTGCCACTTTCTTAGAATGCAGTGTGGATTCTTTTGCCAGGAAACAGTCATTGCCTTTGACAAATCTCCCCACTGTCCCCTTAGGACAGACTTAGACCTTCACTTTGCACACTAAATATTCTGCTTTGCTTTGAACTTTAAATTGGATAGCTGTAGCTTTCTCACAGCTGGCAACCCTCGACCTGGTCAACTTTGTTTGTTCAGCCCGACTGGTTTGACGGGTTTTGGGCTATAATGTACACACAGCAAACACTGCAAACAGCTGCAGGCAAGACAGTGGGTCTGTACAACACACTGCTTTAGAAGTTCCCTTTAAAAAACGTATGTCCACTACTGCAGTAAAGCAGAGTGCGACAAGAATCATAATCTTTCAGATACAAAACAAAATCACTGCCATTTGTTAACTATATAATTGTGTCTGGATATTAATAAATTAAACTAATACACAGAATATCTATAGCTATATCTGGTGTGAGAGTGAAAACCTTTTCAATTTTGTTTCTTTTCTTACTGTTCAAAAAGACTTTATCCATTTATTATTCATTATTTCCAAGCGGCCTATAAAGCAGAGAAGTCGATACGCCCTAAAACTCACAAATAATTCACTAGATAAAGTTCAGCACCACTGCAACCCAATTCGGTTCTCAAATATCCCCGCAGAACTCTGGTTCCTCGGGCTGGCTCCGGCTCTTGAAGGGTCACAACAAAGCTGTTGCAGGCAGACAGCAGAGCACACACAGGTGAGTTAATGTGCACCGTTTTGGACGCATACGTACAAGCCAGCAAACGGGAGCAGCTGGCAGCCAGTAGACTCAGTAATGCTGAAGCCCTCAGGACAACACGTGAACACACCCAGTCCTGTCATTATTTTACAGAGCATCCAAAGGTTGAGGAGCCAACAGTCTGGTCTTAGATCATTGCTTTAATGTGACGTTTTAACATGGATTACAGTATCTCAACATTGGCGAGAGTACAACATAATAGCACAATGGGCAAATGGCAGCCAGATTTTCAGGTTTGGTAACAGGATCCAACAGCAGTGTTTAGGAATTCTATCTTTAGGACTTTATTGATGCTAGATCTCTTCTTAATATTCTAATTAGTTATTTTCGTTACTAAAAAAGTGCTTTTTTGAAATACATAAAAAGGTACTCAAATAATATAAAATGTATTTGTATCATAAATATTACTTAATGTGAATTCTAGAGTAGTAACAACTGCAAATTCACTATGTAAATGCAATAATTTTCACTCTTAAGTAAAATAAATAATATTCCTGACATGAAAATTCTGAGGGAAGTATGAACACAGACATCAGTCAGTATGAGTCATTCTGTCCTCTGCTGCTGATTCACCTACAAGTACAGCCGGAAGAGAGGACAAATGGGTTTGTCTCAGCCAGCAATTTAAAGGTTTACAAGAATTTGCCAAATTTTAAGCTACTGGGCAAACTAAGGTAATTATTTGTGGAAGTTTTTTCCCCACAGACCCACTAACACTGTGTGATGCTAGGGACTGTTCTGTTCTGTTCGTTGGGGGACGCCGACGGCAGTGACATGTATGTGTGGCTATTGATCTCTCATGCTTGTTCTGTGTGTGTGTGTGTGTGTGTGTGTGTGTGTGTGTGTGTGTGTGTGTGTGTGTGTGTGTGTGTGTGTGTGTGTGAGAGAGCAGGAAGAACAGAATTCTGTTGGAGAGAAAAAAAAAAGGCAAAATCAATTTGCAGCACTTGTGGCAGTGTATAGTGTATGCCTTCTTCATGCTTTCTAACTGCTCATAGCACTTTACACTACATGCCTACATGCCAGCATTCACACACAATGATAAACTGATGGCAGTGGCTTCCACACAAGGTGCCCTATGAGGACTGATTTATCTAATAATTAAGACACATTCACACACTAATGGCATAGCCATCATGGGCACTTTAATGGGGAGGGTATCTTGTGCAAAGACACTTTGACATGTGGACTGTATGAATCAGAAATCAATATGTAGACTATATCACACTACATAAACTCGAAGAATTTACTATTAGACAAGGTAGCGTACTCAAGCTATCTTAACTTCACCTGGTTTACTGCAACATGTGTTTGTGTGGATGTGGAGGAGCCACTACATAGACATTACACCAAAATATGAAAACATTACAGCTAAAAGAACCTGTAATGTCAGAGCTTATCAATACGAGGGATAAGAATTTTGCCCCGGGGCCCGTTTAATACCGGGCTTCAGTATCCATCCATATCAGTATTTCACTACTTTCACAGGACTATAGGTGCACACTTTTTTGTTCTTCTTCCGCACAAGTGAGACTTAAAATACTTTATTTAATTAGCATGCAATACCTCTTATAGTCAATGTCTAAAACAGGTTGAAAAGAATTAAGAGGTTGCATTATGAAAGACTAAATAAATAACAATGAACACATTCTCGATAACAAGAGGGCAGATTTTGTATTATTCCTATGTCATGCCAGGTCTTTCCAATTCATTTTCACTTCTTCTTATAGTCCTCATAACCACCATTCTTCTTACTTTACACAAGTAAGCTTGATCTTGAATTTAAGCAATAATCAGAAGTCTGTGAGAAATATGGTATATAATTTTTGGTCTAACTTCTCAAATTGATAGCAAACAGTACCTTAAGAATCAAGACATTACTAACTGGGCTAGGGTGTAATTCACTTCCGTAAATCAAAGCACACTCTGGCAAATCGCAGATAAGAGAAGTTTTCAAACTAGCGATGCCAGCTGATATTGTGCTAATTAGATAAGAGATAATAAGAAAGAAGGCTGCTTTTGAAAAATGTTCTTGAAAGTAAAGCCTCTGAATTGACATGGGACTCACAGCAATAAATAACATTAATATACAACCAAGTCCAATTTAAGATCACCTCTCCACACATGTAGATTTAACTCCGTTTTAATGGATTTAAAGTGCTGTTTCATGATAACAGTGTTTCCTTTGCCATTATTACCTTCCTTAAGTAATAATACCTCCACTGAGATTGCTGCATTACAAATGCTGCAAAGGTCAGGACTCATTTGAAAACTCAGTGTTTAAAATGAGTCGTACTGTTTGCACTGCCTTGGTAGTTCATACATTTTACACATTGTTTGTTCAGTGTGAGCTCCCAATTAGCTCATTAAGAACAGTTCATCGGATAAAAGGACAGAGCTCTGCGCAGCTGAGAGGAGCACAATCAGCCATTGTGCCAAGTTCATTCTGCAGACTTCGCAAACTGAATGGCGCGCCAAGTCGGAGTTTGTTTGGAGGGGAACAACAAGGTTCTCAATGAGCTACTGTCAACAGCTAACAGTTAGCTGATAATAGCACACACACACATACACACTTGAGTTCAACACCGCCCTGCAACATTCAAATGCTAATACAACACCCCCATCTGAACAAATCTGTTTTCTATCTATTCATAATAGATCAACCACAATAGCTTGCTTTTTTTCCCAAAACGCACTGATACTTGATTCAGATCATGGGAAACATTTGCCAGATGTTGGTTCTCGTGCGCAGCAATGCAAGAGAACACAACACACTTGATGAAAGATCCCCATGGAAACGTGAATAAATCATTCCTGGATATGCACCACAAACTATCTTAGCAAACAGTCTAGCGTTCCACCTAATTTAATTTTTGAACGATAATAAGCATTTGAGACATTCTCCACTAGACAAATTACAGTGAAAGCATTTCCTCTAGGTCGGTGTAAAAATCCCCTACAGGCAACAGTTGGATGTTTTCCAGCCATCAATGCAAACAAAATTAAAGTTATGAGACCATAAGTTTAATGTAGTTATATAAAAGTTATGAGATCATAACCATTTTATTTAAATGTACATTTTCAACCAGTTGAATCTATTGAAATCAAATGCTTGTCCCCTTTTAAAACTCTTTGCAAAAAGGCTACCCACCTTTGTGTATCTAGATTACATACCAGGACCTCTCCTCCTGCTCAGTAAGTGATGTGTTTGTTATCCCTTTGAGATGCAACAATCCAGTTACGATTTGTATACAAAGCACAATAACATGACTGACCTGATTACAACACCGCCTATCTAGAACAAATACACAATAAACTGCAGCTCCTTTTGTCTCCTTCCGTCGTTGAAGAGTCGGTGTTGTGCTGTTGGGCGTATTGAGGCATTCAGTCAGGACTCGGAGCACTTGTTGGAACAAGTAGACAACCGGGCCTGTGAAAGGAATGCAGAAGAGCTGCTTCCCATCTTAGGAGTTCAATAACTTACACCTGAAGCCATCTGATACAGTACAGTGGTGTATGGAGTATCTGTAACTGATTAGAATTTCAGATTTCTCCAACTTTCACTTTTATTCCACTACATGTTTTCCCTAAGAATTCCCATCGCTTACTTCAAAAATAAAATTTGTTGGGAACAGAGTGCAAACAACCTGACATGAGCATGACTCATGACATCAAAAATAGTTTGGAAGCCAATTATGGTTCAATATTCAATTTAAACAAGTGTGATGTGGACATCTGAAGATTCCAGTGATAAACAAACACTAAGAATAGACTTATAATTATTACAAAACAATTATTGTTTTTTTGTTTTTTTATTTGTACTTTCACTTTCAATACTTAAGTACAATAAATATCTTCTAAGGGACATATACTTTTTACTCCACTTCAATTATCTGACAGCTTTGTTGATAAACAACAGTCTGATCTGTACTTTATAAATGTATCATCATTCATAAAACACACATTCATCCCATTCATTTGAGATACCAAACAATATAGGTTGACTGCTTACGTGTACGTGTCAATGAACGAATATTAAAAGTCCACTGTGCACTGAAGGGGACCATTTTACATAACAAGGACGTTTACTGTCATTACTTTAAGTGCATGTTGCTGTCTCTACATGACTTAAAGTATCATCCTGAATTAAAACGTTGACTTTTATGGCATATTTTCGTTGTGGTGTTGCTACTTCTACAGTAAAAGATCGGAGAACTTGTTCCACTGCTGATCAGCAGACAGGTGTAGGTAACATTTAACCGGCTCCATTTAAAGTTAAACAGCAACAGTCGGTGTACCACTTCTTTGTGTATTTATCCTTTTTTAATCAACACCTTAACTAGACCTGGTTTTACCGAATGCTAAAAATAGAGCATGAAGCTAATCCCCTGGCCGCCTGCAACAGGTGGCTAGTGTTACTGTCCCTTTAGCTTTGTTAGCTCAGAAAGAAACGAATAATGATATGCACACATACTAAGTTACTCACCGTTCCTGGGAAGCGCTTTTATTTGTGTGGAAATATCTCCAAACTGAAAGGAGGCGTGTTTTTTCCTCCTCCGTATTCTCGTTGAGCTCTGATTACTTTTGACACTTGTCGCCGCTGCGGTGCATCACCGCAGGGAGGAAACAAGGCGGAACTAGCTTCACCAACCAGCTTTTGTCCCAAATAAAGTGACAACGTTCACTTTCTAAAAGCGAATGAAAATATTAATATATACTCGAAACGTCGCCTGTCTTTCCCCCCGCCAAAACAAAACGCGGAGAGCGACGTTAAAGTTACGTTTAAACTTCTTTGTTAACACTTTGCTGTCAGACGGCGGAGCGAGTGAACTCAGTAGGAAGATTAATCACGGCTGCGCATGCGCACTTCTTTGAAGTCGCCACCGCTGACAAACTGACGTCCGGGGACAAACCACGTGACCGTATAAGCGCTCCGCTGAACGTCTTTTGGTGCAAGTTTGGTAAAGAGTGCGGTCATGACAAAGAAAATATAGGTTTACTAAGGTATTATTAAGGTTAGAGTAGAAAAATTATAATAATAATTATGATTATTATATGTTTCTCAATGTATGAAAAGCTGTGATTTTATAATATGCTGCAAATAATCAAATCCATGTTGTTTCTTTTATTATTGGTGTGTTTTTTTAACATTTGAATATATTTGTTGGTTTGATATTGTGTTTTGTTCATCTTTACTGTCCTTGTTTGCTGTGTTGTTTGTTGCTCTTGTGACTGTGAGATGCTTCGCACCATAATTTACTTTGAGATCAAAAGTATAGTACAAATTGAATGTACTTTTATTAGTGTCATTATTAATTCAAGGCCGTGATCTCAAAGCACTTCACCTTAATGTGCAATTGTTTTCATTGAATATTGTTCTCTTGTGATCTATTATTTAAGACTCTGCATTGAAAAATGACTTTTGAGGCTTAAATAAAGGTTTCTTGGATTGATAGAATGAGTTGGAAATTGACATTACCATGGTTACAGCCATGTGGTTTCATAAAGTTTGTCCCTTCTCCTTTGTTTTTACCATTAATTAACATTGTCTTATTCAATCAAATGTAACCCTATAGATCCAAAGAATACATGTTGACCTTTTTCACAGCAGCCATATTGACATGAAATGAACACAGGTGTTACCAATGGTATTAATTAATACACTGAAAAATATGTTTTGTTGAGATTATTTAATTTTATTTTGTCCAGTGGTTGCACATTTGTTTATCTAACTCTCTCTCTACTTTCAGAATGCATATTTGGAGTGGAATTTACTTTAATTTTACAAGAGATTTCTACCTAAATACATTAGGATGTAATTATTTACACTCCTTATATTTGGTATACTAAAATGTATTATGTAGATTCAGTTAATGAATTAGTTGAACTCCTACCTATTCAAGTTAAATCCAATCTCATTAAAACTTTTAGCCGTTTTCTGTATCTTAACTTTTAATAAATTTGACATTCAGACAATGAAACAAACCAAATATTTTACTTGTCTGCACATGCACAGAAGATGGAAATTAAGTTGTACACATAACACATTAAAATCTATCAAATAAACCAGATAAAAACACATGTGACATTTACAAGGGGTCAGAATATTTTTTCAGTGTATTTCCAGTGAGCCTACATGGACAGCAGCAACTGGCTGTTTGACCTGAATGGAACTGAATCGTAATTAGTATCATTGACAACATCTGTATTTACATTTCTTGTGTTTGCATTTCTTTACTCATTTATGTGGCTGCCATAAAACAGTTTTATTGTATAGACTACAACCCAAATATCATATATTGCTCAAAATGGCAGGGGTGGCATGACTGGTTACTACAAAACTGACATATTACTTTAAATTATTACATTTCTATGTACTACTAGCATCCCAATCGGCATTCAAATACACATTTTTAAACCAAAATGACATTAATATTCAATACAAGAAAATCAATTGTACTGGAAATAGTTTTTGTAAAGGTTTACACAGATGAGAAATAGCAAGTGAGAAGAATTCTGGACAATTTAACTGGTGTAAAATATGTTTGATTTGTATGAAATATTTTTTAAGGATTAAAGAAAAGATATATACTATGTGTTAAATTGATTTAGAAAGTTATGATTTGTCTAGATTAGACAAAACAAATGTATTTTCTTTCTTTAAATAAACAACAACTCAGTAATGTATCAGATATTATAAGGGTGTAAATAATAGAGCAATGCTTCTTTTTAAAACAATGCAATCACAAAGAGCTTGTCTTTCCCTTATGTAAATTTAAATTTATTTAAAGGAAAACTCTAGATCCAAAACCATACAAATTTATTAGTTAATGACAGTTTCAAATGCACTACTATGTACTTTTTATGTTTAATTTAAATGGATCTAATTAAACTAATTACTCGCTTTGAAACATGAGCAAGTCATACATCTTTAAATAAGAAGGTACAGCAATCAAAAGTTGGAATATTGTGATCTCTTCTGGTCATTTGCTGAACTACAAGGCATGAGTGTAGCAAATTTTTTTTTTTTTGTAGACTGTGCACTCATTTTTCTGCCATCTACTGGGCCCATGAGGCTATGACACTTAAATTCAGATCTAAAGTTGGTGGATGGCCCTGGGAATGAACGTTTTCGGATTTTTAACTTTACACATTATGTACATGTGCTTTTATTTTGAAAATCCCTAATCAAACTCAAACAGAACAAACATCCCCCCCCCCCTAATAATAATAATATTTTTCCACACGCTTATATTTGCAGTCTTCTGAGCGCAAGGCATTGATTGAAGTGCTGATAGTGTAGCAGTTCAATTCATGTAACTGATGGAATTTATGTGCCCTTTGTTTGGCTGATATTTGGCTGGTATTTGGAAGTAAACACATCATACAGCGCTGCCTGCTGTGAGAATAGTCGTCCGACGTTGTTTTCTCTGCTTCTTGCGCTCCATGAGAGGAACTGTTGGGTAGCGAGGAAAAATCAGACAAAAGCAAGCCTCACAGTGACCTTTAGGTGGACCCAGTCTAGTCTTACTGGCCCAGACAAGGGTTCCCACCCTCTCGCTGTATTTAATTATAGTAAGCTTTCATTTTGAGGCCTTTAAGGCTGACCTCTTCTTGTGAAAGTGCCGGGGTATTACATAAAAGGATAGGTTTGGATTTTTGTCACTCACACGCACATACCACATCATTCAACGCTATGTATTTTCACACAATTTCCTTTGTTATGATCCATGCTATAGCTCAGCGAGTAAATGCTTCCCCAAAAGCATATAAAGAGTGAATTGTATACAACATATTATATTGTGAGCAATATGCATTTAAATGCCATCCTAAGTTATTTTTTCCAAGTTTTTTGAAAAACACAAAAACTTTATCAAATACAGATAATATTATGTTTATTAATCATTTAATCGTCAATCACAGTGAATGACTGTGGACGTACATAGAACGTTATGTGTCACGTATGTAACATTAAAGAATAAAGTCACTCAGGCCAATTTTTGAACATTCCAGTGTGATTAAACAACTTTAAACCTGGCTTCAACTGTCCTTTCATTCCATAGTGCAAACTTAAAGCTTAGATTTCAGGTAAATAAAATTGATCAGGAGGCAGTTTCCCTTTTCATCACTTTCCCAGGTCTTCTTTTCCTGTTTTTTATTGAACATAACTTTCTAAACTCATTCACAACCCTTATGCGTGGCAAATTTTCAATGAAGTGATGACACTCAATTGGCACTCAACATGTTTAATGGACTGAAAGATCCTTGAACCTTCTTTCTTTCTTTATATTTGGCAAGATATTTATTTTATTTATTGATGTGCACAGCACTTTATATTAAATTATTATTAAAGTATGTGAAATTTAGACTAAATTATAGCCTGTAGCCTCTATCATTCACCAGTAGAAATTGATTCAAGAATCATGTTCAGACCTTCTTCTTGCTTCGTGAAGCAGCCACCATCATGAAAACTTAAATTGGATATTTTATTCTGACAACTTTGACTTGGGCAAAAAATAAAATTGCCTAAATAAAATGACCATCGTCCAATGGGACATAAAAAAGTATGATACTTTCAACTCAGGATTAAGGCGATTTTGCCAGAATTGGCCAGCGTCATCAAGAGATGATTTAGAAATAAAAATTACTGATGCCATTATTTTAATAGTGTGACAATATGACAATCTTTATAAAACTGAAATAAAAACTGAAACATGCCCTTTACACTGACATCTGAAGGAGTTCATAAATGTTTCTGAAATATCCTGTTCTCGACCTACAAAGCAATCAAAGGTCTTGATCATATTTCTGAATTTGAAGCCTGTATATGCAGACTTCAGTGTTTTGAAGTGTGTTTTCTCTTACAGAAAAGCCATAAGGCCTATGGCAGTCTGCCACCATCTCATTAAGTATGCATTCCAATGAATTTCCCACATTTTATTTACTTACTTTTATTAGGTGTTCTTACAACAGTTGTATGGACGCCCTCGGCAGCTGTGGTTGCAATTATTATCTCAAGATCATGAATAAATTCTTTTCTTTTCTTGAGATGAGAGTGAATTGATCAACGGTAGTCAAGACTACATGGTGCTGTAAGTATGGTTGAGATCAGATTTAGGCTATATTTTTGAAGTATATTATTTCACTTACCCACAACCTGAAAAATAGTTGTAATGCAGAAACTATAAAGTTAATCTTTAATTCTGTGGAAGTGTAAAAACGTTCAATACAGCATGATTTATGTGTGTAAAGAGTGCATATACTGCAGTTTATATTTGTTTATTGCCTTTATTTATGTAACACAAACACAGAAGTGCTCTCTTTTGAACTAAACGCATGTAACATGTTCAAACTGACAGCTGGCGATGAGGCACAGAAGCCAGGTTCAGCGTGGTCACCTTGACTGCAGTTGATAAATTAACTCATTATCACAAGGACACAGGCCGTATTATCTCGAGTTAACGTGAACTCAATATGCGGATGAAGAATGTGAGGGGTTTGTTAGGGGTTTCAAAAAAGAATGCAAGTAATTGACATTTTTGAAGTTGACTAATTTGTTACAGTTTTATAATCTTGATCAGGAAAAGGGTTTTAGACACATAGTCATACACACATTGTTCTTGAACAGACTGTATGTCTCCTCTTTATTTCCACATGGCAGATTCCATTTCAGCGCATATATTATCCTTACATTTCCTCTTAAAAGAGTCATTTGCCAATCGGCGTTGTGATCTTGCATGGAAAACTCTCATATTAAACTTAGAAACAGTGAACAAACAGAGGAAACCTGCGTCTCGGCACCCTGAAAAGGCTAACTATAAATATGATAGCTCTACCGTTTCAGGGTGAATAGAATCTACACAATGCACGCCGTTTGATTAGTTACACCCATGTCTTCAAATCTATAATTACACAACAGGATTCTATTACAGCTTTTGTCATGTCTCTTGCGGTTGTTCATTTCCTGTTACAAATTTGGAAAAGCTGACAATAAATTCTATGGAATTTCATATTCTATGAATAGGAGGGAAGCAGTCCGAGATTAATAGATATCTGATGACGCATTAGAGTTTTATGCTGTGCTCCATTTCATTTCAAATCTTTGGTCAAATATGGCATAGCAAAATAAACAAATTGTTAAAATAATTAATTTTATGTTAACATCATTTCAAAATATATATATTTGAGTTTGCACTATGGAATGAAATGAGAGTTGAAGCCAGGTTTAAAGTTGAAATTGGCCTGAGTCACTTTATTCTTTAATGTTACATAAGTGACACACAACGTTCTATGCATGTCCACAGTCATCCACTGTCAAGGCCTTTTAAAATTATGAATATATATAATATTATCTTAATTTGAAAGTGCCTCTTTTTGTTATTAAGCTTACACAACAGCTCAATAGGGAAACACTGCAGAGGAAACACAAAGAACAAGTGTAAATGTGGTCAATATCCACTTGATATGATTATCTCATTGACTCATATAGGCTCTCACACCATTTTTAAATGCATTTTCGCTTGTGAAATTTGTCCCCCATCACATACATAGAAATCACATTGGAAGGAGATCTTTTAATAATGAGTATGACCAGGAAGAATGATTACAGCGACAAAAAATATATATATTTCACTGGTCATACGTGCTCCTGATTGTTGTTTTGAGACAGACTTGAACCTATCTATTAAAGTATCTTAGGTAGTTCTGCAAAACATACTAGTATCAAACCTCATTCTACAGAAACGTTCCAGAGTTCTTTGCACTATGTCCTGTATAATATATTACTGTGTTATTTGTTTTACAGATGCAATCCTAATTTATTCTGCTTTGTATAACCTTAAATCAACAGTAGTGTGGTTTTTGATTTCAGTCTGCAATGCATATCTATCTTGTAACTGTCAAATAAGTATAATGGACTAAAAAGTAACAGATAAACAGTTATTTGTGGCACAGTATTATAGTGGGGCATTTCAAAACAATACAAAATGGAATAGTTCATCATATACATGACAGTGTTATTCAGGTGCGTTTACTCATATCCATTAAATAAAGGTGGAAGCAGCAAAAATGCGTGGGTTATATTTAGTAGCAGGGGTGAAACTATGGTCCTGATAACAGAGCCACCCACTCTCTTCCTTTGTGTCCCATTACAGGAAGCAGTCAGGAAAACAATATGCTCATCACTGTGGACACAGAGGCTGATTAACTACGACTGTATCATGGTTTCACTCAAACAGCAGATAAGCCAAAGCCAAGCAATCCCAAAAAAGAGATTATGTCTGACTCATGATTATAAACCTCATTTCTGACCTTTAGAATCCTGTATGGCAACATCAAACCTTGATCTCTTATAATGTCACTGAACACCATTTTCCTATCTGACTGAAAGTTTGATATAAATTGCAAATGAACTATAATACAATACCACAAATAACAAATCTGATGATTATTTCTCCTAAATTCCTAATGTTATTGCCTAAAAGGGACATGAGGTCAAATGAGGACGTGAGGCCAAAGCCTTAACATCAGCAGATGAATAAGAGAAAGTTTCAATTTAATTTCCTATAGCCTAATTGGGTTGTTACAGAAAAAAAAGGAGTATGAGGCAATAAAGCAAACAGAATGTACAGCTAAATGCAATGGTGCAATATAACTTTAAAGTACATTGTATGTACATTCCTTCACGACTATTCTGTGAAATATTTTTACACCACTGCATTTATTTGGCAACAGTTACAAGTCCACTCCTTTACAAAATGAAGATTTCACATGCACAAAATAAAGCTTATAAAATTTGATGCGTTGTTGATTTGACGTCAAACACGTCACAAGCAGCAAGAAGCTGCAGAGATCCCAGGCAGATAAACAGCGGGCTGACGGCTGAGTTTTTGGTTTTACTAGTTTAATAGAGATGAAAACAGCAAAAGTGGACGAAAACAGTAGGAGGAGCTAAGAGACACTGAAACACTCAATAGGCCGGGAACTGCATTTTCTGTTTATTAAGAGCACTGAATTTCATTATTTGATCCATTTCTAATGTAAAAATACTTTTTATAGCAGCTTTGAGTTACACTTTAAATTCAAGACTTTTAAAATATCTATGGAGTGTGGCATTAAATGATGAGAATATTTCCTCCTTACTACATCAATGTAGTTTAATGAGGCTTTCAGGCCTGTAATGCTATGGTGGGTGTTCATCGATGACTTGGAAGAAACTATGAATTATGTGATGATTAAAAGAGTTCAGCAGCATAAATGTCACACTGTCAATAATGACATATAAACAGCATGATACAAATGAGAGGGAGGGGAATATTTGTGATGTGAGTTCAAATGGGTTGCCCATCTTCAGTAGAAACATACATCTGTGACATGTAATCCTTTAGCGTCAGTTCAACTGAAAGTCACTTGACAAATATAAACATGGTATTATGTCCTGGTGTCTGGAGGATAAAACATGCCTTTATCCCTCTGTAGATCATGTGGGTGCTCTAGTTGTGTTGTCATATTTTGGCCAAAGCCTGCTGTGTCTGTTCGGAGTGGCCTGATTGCTTTGTATTGTTGCGGGGCATGCCTACGTGGAACATGTGCCGTTTTTGAGCACATGCTACTACTTGCAGTGTTGTCAAGAACCATGATATGGCTACTTGCAGCGCTCTTGAAAAACAGTAATCGGATCGATTTCTGAAAGATTTGTCTGGTGTTGCAGTCTTAAAGGGATCAAAGCAAAGATGTGAGTGACATGATGCAATTTTGACCAAACTGGGACCTATAACAAGCCAAGGCTAAATTTGACTATCTGGAATTACCAGTGTCAATATCAACAATGTCATTCTGACTAGTCGTAATTGCATTTTGAATCAATGCATCTTTCATTTAAGATATCTGTAACATAACTGTGACTAGTCAAAACGACATATAGAGATATCTGTAATTCGGTTTTCACTGTAGGCACAACGGACTTACGGATATCTGCAATGTCGTCACTGAAATGTCATTCAAAATTTCACAATATTTGTAATTACATTCTGACTAGACGGAATGGAAGTTACAGATATCTCCTGTTCCAGATGTCTCTAATCAAAATTCAGTTAAGAAGAGATATCTCTAACTTAATATTAGATATCTACAGTTACAAGTTATGGTTAGGCATACACAGATATCTTTCAATGTGGTAAATTAAATTTAATTCAGATAAGATATCTTGAACTGGAATTATGACTAATAAGAATGAAATTTTAGATATCTCAAACTGGAATTACTACTATTTATAATTCAGTTACAGATATCTGTGTCTATTTGCATAGTGGATATCACATGTGAATGGCAAAAGTGATGTCATTTGTCCTAGGAAGATTGTAGTGGTGATTATCTGAAGTGACAATTGTGGATAGGAAGAATATAGTTGTGAATATGTCAGATGTTCTTTTTGACTGTAGGCAAAACTGAATTACAGATATCTGCAACACATATCCACATAGTTCTCTTGTCAGTTGTATCTATTAATTCAATTTTGGCTGTTCTCAGATCAGCATAGATGAGTTTTATTGTTTATTAAAAATCTGTTGCAATCAGTTGAAAATACACCACTAATTAAAAAAAACAAAAACTGTCACATTATAAAACTATAAACCCGGTTTTCAGGATTTTTATGACCCTACAGTTCAAAAATCAACGTCTCAAAAAAGCTATGATTGAAGGGAATAGTGTTTTATCTCCAAATAATGCCGTAACTATTAAAATCGTGTAGGAAAAGTACAGAGCACCCTATTTGAATAGGTCAACCCAAATCCAGTCTATTCATTAGTGATGACACATCGTCTGTTCATGGACCCACAGATATGGTCTGTACAGAACAAGCAGTGTTATGAAGTCTAGACAGGTGAGCTTCAGATTTACAGCAGCGGGAGCATTGTAAGCATGATAATAGTGTTTGCTTGGTTGTGA
This sequence comes from Lepturacanthus savala, assembly GCA_030544235.1. Classification (NCBI taxonomy): domain Eukaryota; kingdom Metazoa; phylum Chordata; class Actinopteri; order Scombriformes; family Trichiuridae; genus Lepturacanthus; species Lepturacanthus savala. The sequence continues at coordinate 21,370,179 of CM060472.1, read as the reverse complement.
ATAAATTCACATTTTTATTACCTACACTGAAAGAACTGAAGGCCTTTCATGTGATATACGGTAATAGCCATGGAGATATTTAACCCTTAGTCAGTAAACACTTAGGCAATAACACTGATAAAATAGAAAATTAATGTCAGGGGAAAAAAACGCTCCATTTCTGCTTCGTAGCAGCTTCAAATAACCGCAGTTTGTTATTACTGACCCACATCTATATTGATTCAACAATTGATTTTCTTTCCCCTCTCTCTCTCAGTTTATGAAGGGGTCATGGTGACTCCCTGCTTCCAATCCAGACAGTATGAATACCTTTAATACAGGTTTATAGCATCATAAAAAAAGTGACTGAGTTACATTTAATTTACTGTCCACCTCTGTCTACTGTCTACCTCTGTTTTTTCATTTCAGGGGATCTTGGCTAAACAAAGCAATTTTCATACCACAGGCTTTCAGGCTTTTATTCTGTATTGGATCATATCCGGATATTTGGGAGGGTTGTTTATATCTACACTACTGTTCAAAAGTTTGGGATCACTTAGAAATTTCCTTATTTGTATTCCCTGTTCCCATGTTTTTTTTTCCAATAAAGATAACTAATCAGAAATTCTATACATTGCAAACAATTGATCAAGCTCCATATGTAGACAACCTTTCAAACATTCTTTGATTTAACAAGTTCACTTAGACATTTTTGAAAGAAAAGCAGTGTTTTTCATTGAAGGTAACTTTAAACTAATCAGAAATACACTCTGTACATTGCTAATGTGGTAAATGACTATTCTAGTTTTTGGTGCAATATCTACATAGGTGTATAGAGGCCCATTTCCAGCAACTATCACTCCAGTGTTCTATTGGTACAATGTGTTTGCTCATTGCATTAGAAGGCTAATATAATAAAACATTTCTATTCATTCATTCACTCATGGTGGTAAATACAAGTGTGACTTTTCATGGAAAACACAAAAATGTCATGCTGCCCCCAATCTTTTGGTAGTGTACAGTATGTGCATGAGTTTATCTACTGTATTCTAGAATGTAACCTATATACCCCATATACCCCATCTTAGAAAAAGAAGATGGGCCAAATTATCTTTTGTGCTGTTGTGGGAAATAGAAAGATTTGGAAAGTGGAAAGTTGTAGTTTTTACAAGGAGTAACAGTAACTACTTCTGAGGAACGGTGACTGGGTTTAGTGAATTTCTGGAATCCTGTAACCAGGTGGACACTGTTTTGTGATTGTGAAGCTTAACCTCTGACGGATGTGGTTGTGCTGGAAAAAGCTCAACACTGTAGCATAATATAGTAGGGCACAGTATCGTAGTGGAACCACCCATCCTCCCACCATCATGAATAAAGGCCATCATTCTGGGTGTCTCCGCTTGGGAGCATGTCCAGAACAGCTGGAGCATCACGGAAACTTGATAAAAAGGTTGTTTGAGGCAAGTGTCTTTGTTTCCAAGGGAGATTCCTGAGACTATAATTAGTGAGCCGAAGATCTGCAGAGTGTCAGATATGTTTAGGCGAGAAAATAAACCAAAGGTGAAGTTATGGAATTTTTGAGAACATGTATTGATAAGATCGAGGTCTGGGGTGGTGTTCTGTAATGTTTAAAAGAGGATTAAACATTCTCAGCAAGGGATTAGATGGGACCTCTCTTGTACGTGCAATGTTAGTGTCTAAAAGTGAGATTGAAATTACCCACTGGAATTTTCACAGTATGTTCCTTTTGGTTGTGCCATTGTGAGACTCTACAAACTAGCCCCCCGAGGCCAATCTGTTTTGGTAGCATATACACAGCAAGGTCATTGTGATTGTTGGTCCTCAACATAATTTTTGGATCAACCACATTTTAAAACTGGAGAAATCCAACCAGGAGGGAACCTGAGGAAAAAAAGGAGAAATATTCTCCTAATTCTGATAAACCAAGATTAGATAGTGATGCGTAAACTATTAGCTAAACCCACACCGAGTCAAATCTCCTGAAGGCATTGTTAATGCTTGAAGATTAGCTGCTTAATTATGTTTACTGCCGTTTGAGTATTCGATACGAATGAGGGGTGTCATTGCTATGCAAATGGCCCATCCTCTGATCTTAAATAGGCCGTAGCATGCTCACTTCAAGATGAACAGTTGGCCTGGGGCCGAGATAGTAGGGACTAAGTAGATTTAGTTAGATGAGACATGGATCAGGGGCTCCTCTCTTCACAAAAAAGAAAAATAGGTGTGGTGCCCCTATTATCTGTTCTATGTGAAAGATTTGATAAGAAGAGTTGTTGTTTTGTTTAGTTTTTTAACCTAAGTTCCTCCAGTACAATAAATGCCTTAAACCTACCTACTCCTGCCCATTGCAATAAATAAATCATCTTAATGAATTCAAGTTTTAGTTCATTGTTTAATAAACACAGTACATCAGTTATTTGCTTTCTTTCCAAGAGTAAAAGATCAATCTGGTTAGCCTCAGCAAAAACAAAAGGGGCAAAAACAGGAGCAAAAAAAACCCTTAAAAGGTCACTAACAAACGCTGTATCTTTTTTTGTTTAATCTGTACACAAACAGAAAGTAAAAGTAAAGATGACAGGAGATAGGACATGGGCTACAGGAACTCCCTCAAAAAATGTCATAGTTTCAGTCCTATCTCACTGATCCTTTCCAATTTGTTCATGTTAATAAAGTTTTCTTCTACCCGTACAAGTTGGAGTTCCGCAAGGTTCCATGCTCAGACCAATACTTTTCACCCTTTATATGCTTTCTTTTGGTAAAATTAGTAGAAACTATATAGAACTATATAACTATATATTAAGAAAAAAACTGCCCGGGTGGAGGAATAATTTAACAATAAAGACCAATATCTTCAAATTAAACATTATTAGACATTAAACTATATGGGAACTCCCACGTTCTCCTCAAGTTTCACTCATGAAACTGAAGTTTGGAGGGGTTGGCTGCACTGCTATCTTGGTCTAACCATGTTTCAATTAAAAACATAAAATCAAGGTTGGGTTGAATAATAAAATCCTTAATTAAAAAAAAAAATCCCTACTCAGGAACTACCATTTATTTAGGATGAGCTCAGTGGTCACGATTTTCCTCAGCTGGCTGTGGAAGATGAGGAACAAGTGTTTAATTTCTTAGTTGTTCTTGGCTGTTTTTGATGGGTTGTTTCTGTTACTTAAAGGAACCGGAATGTGTGATGCTATCAGAACACGGGGCTCCAGCTGCTGCTGGTGTGAGTCAGGGGTCTTATCCTTGGCACTGAGAGCCTCTCCATATCAGACAGGTGTTGTTCTGTTTTGTAAACAGGACGAGAAATTGAGGGTGTGGCGTGGGGTCAGTTTTATAGGTAGTGTGTCCAGAGGAAGGCATAAGTGGCTAATTTCCATTGAAACCAGCTCATTTCTACTACAAACATTACAATTTTTTTGTGAAGCAGAAGTGACCCGGAGTGCACTGTAAAATTTTGCTGTGAAATCTACAGTTATTTACTGTGTTAAACACAGTAACGTTAGACTAAATGAATATTACAACAGAATGTTGTATATATTACAATAAATCAGAGTGGGGAAGTACTGTAATAAATCACAGGATTCAAATAATTACTGTATTAGAATACAGTTAATAACCCAATACTGCAAATACAACTAAAATATAACTAAAAAATAGCAGTATTTATTTATTTTTATTTTACAGTAAAAACACAATACTGTGAACAGAATTACATCTATCTACTTCTACTGTAAAAAAAAATAAATAATTACAGTAACTTTCTGGATAAGTGCTGTGAGTTAGTCACCGTAATTTTTTTTACTGTTTTACTGTGAAAAGCTTGCACGTAAAACTGATCATGTTTGCTTCTAGTAAATGGAAGTGTTGGCTTTAGTCATCTTTCCAGATAAGTGCATGAATATGAAACTCTGACAAACTTTCATATTTGAAAGGGTAATTCCGATATTTCCCTTGTTCAGCAGTGCTGGATTTCCTTCACAACCTTAGATTGGTTTCAGTCTAGAAAATGATTCTGATTAAATAAATTTGTTTCCCCCCCCCCCTCAGCTATCATTTTTAACATGTCTTAGCAGTAAAAGCACAGGTGTTGTAACATTAACTATGGCTGCATTCCATTTAGCTGAGCCAGTTCCAGGGAGCCAGCTTACTTTCTTGGCTTACTGGGACACCTAAAGGAACAGAGACATCATTAATCATGTGAGTTACACCTGTGCTTTTACTGCTATGACATTACCATTATCAATTAAATATACATTTATATTGATCATAATTAAAATTCAGGAATGACATCACCCTGCCTCATCACCTTTTAACCTCCTTGCAGATAATGATACAAACTTTTTACATTTCAGTCAGAAGCAGAAATAGCAAACCAGGTAAGTCCCATTCCTTCATGTTTACTGAATGCGGTGCAAAACAGTTCTTCTGGAGCGAAGATAATTCCTGCCAAGCGATCCATAGCAATCTCTTTTCTATTGTTGGCAGTCACTTCTCTTTGACCTTCTGAGAAGGTGACGTTTCTGTTCAATATCAGATAACAAAGACAGCTTTGTTAGATGAAGCATGGGATTAGACGTGCAGCTTTTTTTAGGTTTGTAGGTGCAAAATCAGAAAAAATCAAAGATTTGCTTGCATGCCTGTTGTCTCTTTCTGTATGATTAATGGGCAGATACACTATGTTATACTGATGCACTGCTCACTCGCCCCATAGATGGAGGGCACAGATGATTTATAATAGCTGGAATAGGTTAAAAGCACTTAATACGCAGCTGAGTGGATACCCCATGTGGAGAGGAATAGCGGTAGAAATTCATATCGTATTACACATTCTGTGTGTTTCTCTTGCATGAGCAGGTGGGAATGCAAAACGCTTCCTTTTTTGGAGATTGTCTTTGTGGATGACTGTAATCATTAACGGCGTTACTGATACATGAATCATTAAATGTTCTGTTGTTTATGAATGCCAAAAAACAAATGAATGATGTCACTTATGTGGAGTATTAAACATTAATCCACCTTCTGCACATTGTGTATTGCGGAGGCCTGCAGCCTCGCCTGTCTCCTGCATTCAGAGCTCTTTTTCAAACAGGAAGGTACACTCTAGTGTTAACTCACCTTTGGTCCATCTATGTGCAAGTGTAAAACAGGTTTGTGAACATACATCGTCGCCTTTCCTTGGAATAGATTTTAAAGTTCCTCGCAAGGTTTCCTCGCAGACAGGCAGTGGCACAATAAACGCAGGGGAAGCTGCAAATCAACGAGAGCTGTCACAGCTTCCCTAAACATACATTCATAGCCAGTCAAGCATAGGCCGGGTCAGGTCTCAGGCAATCATTACACTCAGTCTGTGCTTTTAATGTGCTCTTGTGACACAACAATACAATTTCTATGCGAGTTCTGTAAAAAATAATTTGAAAAAAAAAAAAAAAAGATTATATTATATTTATCCTTCACGTTCAAAAAGTTAGATTGAAATAGTTGCAAGTTTAGGATGCATTGCAGGTAACTGTGACATTCTTAATTCACGATGTAAAACCGTTAAAATTTAAAGACAGTTAGTAACTAACTGGCAGCAATTATCCAGAAAGCTACTGTAATCAATTGATACAGTAGAAGTATTTTTGTTTACAGTATTGTGTCTACTGTAAAATAAAAAAGAATAATAAATAAAATAAAAAAACAATTTAATACTGTGATTTCAGTTTACGGTATTATGTACAGCATATATATACTATACAGCAATATACTGCAATGTTACTGTGTTTAACACAGTAAATAACTGCAGATTTCACAGCAAACTTTTACAGTGCAGATGTTTCTCTCAACTGTACAGTAAAAAAAAAATTCCATCTCCATCAAGGTGAGTCCATCAACACATGAAAAAGTTGCGTAAATGCATGTATTTGTATGCATGCAAAACAGAACATAAAACATTCTATGTGATGAACTAGACAATTCTTAGTGGAAATTTCAGTATCACACAAAGCAATGTGATGAACAGGCATCATGAAGTGATGATTTTTGGTTCCCACCTTTTTTCTTCGCAAGAAAACAACAATAACAGGTTCTTTATAGAAATGTATTAAGGAAACCCCTGAAAATTATTGATAAAGTAGATGATATGATATGATACGTGACAAAAAAAACTTGGTTGATTGAAGTAGTAAAGTAAAATAATTTTTCATATATTTGTCTTAGATTTTTATATATGTATTCTAATTAATCATATGTTTCATCTGATAAAAACTTTGAAATATAATTCCGAATCTGCAGCTTGTATTTTTTCTACATGCCACGAGTGTGACCTTTATTGACGTAATTAGTTGCATTCGCTACAACTTCGCATTACAATGCTGGTACGGGTTTCCTCGCCTGCTTGTTGAGCATCAGATACAAACCAAACAGGGAACCAATTGTCACTTTAATATGCACAGTATGCAGCTGGGAGGCAGCTATGATCGAAGATAGCCTTTTGCACACGCTGCAATCATGATAAGTTGATGGAATCCCTCATCCGCGCTCATATGCGTCACAGTGTGTCCATCTGGTCCTGTGGACGTGCATATGAACACCGTTCTTTTGCACCCGCTGAACTGATCTGCCACAGCTCCTCGTATATTTACCTGATACTGTGTGTATGTGTTTCCCCTGCTGAGATAGCAGATGGACATCGTCAGGTGTCTGAATGCCGAATTAAGATTTCGATCTGCAGCGTCGCGCAAAGGACAGTGGCTGTTTACAGAGGAGCATGGATTTTTTTTTTTTTTTTTACTCGTTATTTGTGTCTTGTGTCATACTGTGGGCGGCTATCGCTACATCTGGCGTACGTGTGCCCAGACAGGAGGAGGCGAGATGGCAATCTAGACCATAATGTGAAGTATGCCATCCAGTACAGGCATGCCAGCAAACTTCTATTAGGAAATAAAGATGTTTAGCGTAGACGAAGGAATGCTGGGGCGGTGTGGGACCATTACTGGGAAATTAATTTATCTGGGTCATTTTGGAATTGAAAGTTGTTAAATACACACACGGCATACCGTTAAACACATTTGCCTTTGAATGATTATACTGCTCCCGCCTAACGAGGCACATCTTTTGAACTTGCTGAAGAAGCATCCAGGAATGCTTGCGATTCTAAACAGCCGCAGCATGAAAGTGTTTATTCGCCGAGGTGTGAGTCAGCTCTCTGAAGACGTCCAAGTATTATTCATGAAGTGAAACTTTTCCTTCTTCTTTCCCCCCGCCTGTGCCCCAGCCTGCTTCCTTCCTGCCGGTCCTGGCTGTTTGGCTGTGGCTAGACTCCGTGTTTTGGTATCAGCGGGCATGTTTGGACCGGCGGTGCTGATAGGCCCGTCTGTCCCCAGTCTGTCCCTGAGCCACTCCAGTCCCCACAAACAAAACCAGGAAGAGGAGGAATGTACCGACACCAACTTTTACTGTAATCGCAGCCGGACCAGAACAACAGCAAGAGAAAACACAAAAACACTTGATGTGGCATGTGTATGAATTTTCTGAATAATTTATAGTAGTAATGCATATAATAATAAGTGGAAATTATAGGGGGAGAGGGGACTACTAAGAGTCTTTTCTTGTTTTTCAAGACCTCGAATTATTATTTCAATATTCATCTTTTGGGATTCCTAAAAAAATAAGGAAACAAATAGTAAATGATGGTGCTAGTGTGGGTCAATGTTTGTCCTTGGCTAAAATTTAACTAATGTCTTTCCAAACAAGGTCTAATGATGGATTAGTATCTAAGGTCAATCTCCAATATTTCTTTTTATCAGGTGGTGCCAGCAGAGATCTGGTCCAAGCTTTTCTATTCCCTTTGTCAGTCAGTGTTTACAGTGCGACTAGAATGGAGGATGTACAGGCTAATAAAAGCTAATAAAAAAGTTAACAAAAGCTAATGATTGTTAAGCTTTTGTTAAAGCTAGTAAACGCTGAATAAAAAGGGAAAATTGTTGACAGATGCACTTACATCCTGGCATTTGGCCAATGATATCAGCCTCTGTGCAGATCTCCAAACAAATTCATCAATTTTTAGGGAATTTTACCTTGTATGATGTGAGGATCTCAGGACAGTGTTGCTGTTAAGCCCATTGAAGTGAATCCGTGTTTCTGATTTTGACATATGCAAATAAAACTGACTCGACTCAAATAAGCCCTCTTCCGTGCTTTTTGGCCTCACGTTTTTTTTTTCTGTTAGAAGCTTTTTTATTTGTGCGTGTGTGCAAATGATGAGACTTTAAAAAATGGGGGTAATTGTTAATTTCAAACAATCAATTAATTGAGCTCCATACCGTTCAAAAGTTTGGGGTCAATTTCCTTATTTTTGAAAGGAAAAGCACTGTTTTTTCAATGAAGATAACTTTAAACTAATCAGAAATACACTCTATACATTGCAAATGTGGTAAATGACTATTCTAGCTGCAAAAGTCTGGGTTTTGATGCAACATCTACATAGATGCCCATTTCCAGCAACTATCACTCCAGTGTTCTAATGGTACAATGAGTTTGCTCATTGTGTCAGAAGGCTAATGTAATAAAATATTCCTATTCATTCTACAACTCATGGTGGTAAATAAAAGAGTGACTTTTTATGGAAAACACTAAATTGTATGGGTGACCCTAAACTTTTGAAGGGTAGTGTGTAGCACCTATCCTGCAGGTTAGTTCAATTTAAAATGCTTCATGGTGATTGACCGCCTGATAATAAGACAGAACAGTAAACAGTAAAACAGTCAGGTACCCACGGCCTGACTGTACCTATTTGCCTAAACAACAGGTAGGAGCCTAGTGAGACTTTTACAATAACAATCGTGATTTACCAGCAGGCTGCATGTTGAGAAAAAAAAAAAGAAAAAAAAGAAAGGGGAGCAACAACCTGGAATAAAGACTAAAACAATGCAAAACAATGCAACTACTGTTATGACAACAGCATGATTAAGGTTACAATCTCAATCCCCCATCCAGCCCGGTATCAGTTCCTGCAAAAAAAAAAAAAAAGCAGACATGCTCCTGTTTTTTCCCTTTGTTTCTTTTCCTCTGCCGGGTCCTGTCCTGCGTTAAAGGAATTCAGGAGGAATGCAGAAAAAGCATCCTGTTTTCATTCTGCGCTCTTAGTCAGCTATTCACACTCTGAAGTGTGCGCTGGGGGGTTCTGTGAGTTCTTACTGACGTCAGGGTAAATAAGTAGGAAGTCACTAAATGTACTAATGGACACAGGTGCATAATACCGCAATGATTTTTTGTCTCGTGAACCTTTTCACGTTCGCGCCAGGAAACAACAAAATCCTGAAAGAACGCACGCGATCTCGAACGCCACTTGAACTCCAAAATGTTCTAATTGTCCTACTTTTTTTTCGTAATCAGTCATTCCTTATACATTTGAACCATAACCCAGGATGTCCTGTCGATAATTTAAAGCCAAAGTCACCAACATCCTCTTTTATAAACACCTTCTGAGCTCACGTCGCTCTCGCAGCGCGGCCTATCTAAAGTAAACATCATCTTATGGAGGGAAGGGGACAGACTCCCCACCACGAAGAGATAACCGCCGCGCGTTACACTATGGACAAAGAAATCCTATCTGGAGCAACCACATCTTTTCATGTAGCTCAGGTTCACCATGTGCCTGTTCAAAAGTTAAATGTTAAGCAAACAACTTCAAAGCAGACACCCCAGCTACCAAAGAACAGGGACGATATTTCTTTGCTGTCAGTGAACGCCACACAGATTCCTCTGTGAACCCTTATTCGTATATTTGATAGCACTGTTACCTCTAAATGCATCATCATTAGCTTATCATTATGGATGATATTATTATGTATTATTTACTGCACCTGACTTCAAATAGTTTTCTGCAACGCCGCAAGGAAATCACAATATCATCAAAATATTCTGCACTGTATCAATACTATAAATAAATATTGTTCAGTTTTGTAAGAAGAGGCAAAGTGTTTATTGCGAGGTCTGCTTCATCCTGCCTTTCTACATTGGTAGAAATGTATGAATTCACTAGACAATGTTGCATTTAAATATTTGCTGCTGATGATTAGTTCAACGTGTGTCTTATATGATCTCATTCTGTATAATCTGTGCTTATATTTTTGTTTTTATATTACGTCTATGCCTGTTGTACGAAATGTGCTTTATAAATAAACTTAACTTAACTTTACAGTAAAGACAATTCACAGAATACTCTCATTTTCAGTAATAATGAAACTAAGCATTCCTTCCCACCATCACTTGTGTCTCAAAGATGAAGATGGTAAGATAGCCCTCCATGTTTACTCCTGTTCACACTTGTTTTGGTGGTGCTTACAGTAGGACTCCATTAACCCTTTGTATAAAATGGCTTATAAACCAAATAGGGGAATATCCTTTCAAATAATAATGATCAGACCTCTAGTAGATTACCACAGACTTGGACAATCGATGACAAGGAGCAATAATGCTGTTCTAAAAATATTAAATGTTGTAATTTATCACTAAATTGTAGCTGTCCAATGGAATATTTAAAAAGCTTTTCTGCATCCTCAATTTTCATCTGTGAGATTAAAGTGAAATGTTGGATATCATTCAGTCACTGGCATCTTCTGCTGCAGGCCATGTGTCCAGTTTTTTTTTTAAGAATACCGTCTCTTGTTGTATACTTGCTGGATTACATTATATATATTATGATACCCAATGACTGAACAACTACATATGTTACTTTGCTTATACGTGGTATACATGTTTTAATGTTTAATCAATGTGTTGCTATGCACTGTCGATCTCTAGACTTAGTCCCTTGATGAATTGCAATATTTCCTCTGCAAAGTTCTTCAAAAGAAAATTGATCAAATAGTAAAACCTTCAGAAACATTGCATTTTTTAGTTGTCTATGTTGGTGCAGACTATCTATTTTAAATAATAATAAGTACTGTACATCAAAAAGTGATTTGGGGAGGGGGAATTGAAACTGTGCAAGTGATTTTCAATCAAAAAACGAAAAGACAGATGAAAAAATACTGTGATTTTGCGTCTTTATTTCATCATATATTACTCATGCATCATCCATACAAATATAAATACACACCTTAATAAGTTAGAGAATAAATAAATAGTTATATTTACAACACTTGCTTTCATTCAGCATCTAGCAGTAAACTTCTAAGATGGTAAACAATCCATCATATACAGCATCGGGATAATTGCGGGCGAATATTGTCTGAGTTACAATGGAGGTTTATATATTCCACGTCCATCACTTCCTGTCGACTATAGTCAACCGGGGGAGATGCAGTGAAGGAATTCATGGCACATAAAGAGTCGGCCACAGATGAATAGCGTTTGAAGTGCATAACACAAGTGGAGTGAGCCATAATTTCCCAGTGGCTAATTACAGAGGAATTAAGTGAATATTTGTCAGGGAAGAAAAACAATTGTTACATTTTTTGGCAAGCGCCGTGTTATTGAAACCTTCTGTCTTATCTTCAATGAAAACATTAAACAGGAGCTATGCAATAAACACTTGAGCAAACACAATAGACCTACTGTAGCTGGTATGCTGGTAGAAAGTACTGTATGCTCTATGTGCAAAGAACTGACAATGGGCCTTACATAAATGGACTCCAGTTAATTGTTTATGGGATAAATCCTAAACAGATGACCTTCATTTCACTGAGGCTTTGTGTGCCTGTAGTGAACTAGCTGCCTGAAAATTAAAGAGCTTGGTGCTACACTAGTTTACCCTAAATATTAGGTAGGACAGCTCTGATACAGAGGAATATTCAGCCAAACCAAAGGTCAACAATGACAGAATAGTGTCTTGGATGTTAATTAAACATTGAAGAATGTTCCCCAACTAATTCTAGAGTCAATATCGACTCTTGAGCATGTAATCCTCAATGTTTGGGGAACTAAAAAGTGTCCGTATAGATGAGTCAAACCGGCCCGTCGCTGATTAGTCTTTGTAATGTTGATTGCCATTGATGTGGTTGCCAAAGTCAGATTCCAATGTCCCTGGCATTGATGTATCCTTCCTTGGCATGTGCAGGCATTGTTAAATTCAGAAAAGTTCAAGATGTTCAAAAAATGACTCATTTCATCACCCGGCCACAGCGACTTCTTTTTTGTGGAGTTGTCAGTCTTTCTGAGGCATCATGTCGATCAAGTGCTTGATCCGCTGACCCTCTCGACTCAAAGCCGAGGTTCTGGCACTGAACGCAGCCGGAGGAGAGTCTCCGGCTTATGGAAGATGAATCCATAAGAGGTTGAACCGCTTCTCACCGACAACCTGTCCTTTACCTCCTCGTTCGACCCTTTAGCCTATTGACTCTCCCCGGCTTCTTGTTGGATGAGAGAATCTTGTTGGCCATTGCCGTGTTGGAGTTGACCACAGACCTGCAGGGGAAAAAAATTATAAAGTTATAAAATTAAAAGGTGATTCAGATGTCTTACAAATGACCATCAAATGCAGCACTACATATGAGTTAAAGGTTGATCCTTATATTCTTAATTTACCTGAGAGATGCCAACAATTTGTTCCCATTTGTCTCAGCAGAATCTACCAATGGGCCCATGACACCAGTCCTGGGATCCTCTGTGCTGTGGACAGAAAACACAATGATTAAAACAACAATTAAAACTACCCTCCCAGTATTTCAGGACAACATCTTAAGACGCTGACTAATCCACACTTGTGGTTTCATTGCTGTAGTAACGAATAACTCAAAGACGCAACAAACGCTCCCGTGAAAGAAAATAATCCGTCTAAAAATAGCAGGGCTGCTGATTTTCATTCAAGGCCTTAAAGGAAATGTGGGTAGTCTTTTTTGCATTGCGACTATTACCCCCATACTGTGGCAACATTATCACATACTCAATCTCTCAATCTCTCTGACTCGTCCATTACATCAACAAACAGGCCTGTACTGGCGCTGGAGCGAGACATAGAAGTTACTATCTGACATCTAAGGAGGGTAGGGGATAATTTGTGGTATGTCTAGGTGGGGAGGTGGCATCAGGATGGTTGGGGGGGGTGAAGAGGGACGTGAGCTTACCTTTTACGGCAGAAGCTGGAGCAGGTTTCGTCAGCGTGATCGGCGCATTCGCAACGGTTGGCTGAGCGGCGCCGACGAGACAAGGGACTTCCCAGTCCATAAGGAAGGAGTTTACTGCAAATGTGAAAAAGAAACCAAATTTTTAACCGTCAACGTAGGTCAAAATATGCCTTCAATTTGTATTGAGGTTTGGTTGTTTAATCTAATTGGTATCATATCTAGTACCAAATGTATCTCCCTGGCCGTGGGCCTGCAGCCTCACCTTGGCGTGTTGATCCAGATAATATCCAGGTGGCAGAAGTAGATGCATTCTTTATCCTCCCAACTGTTGCAGGAGCAGCGTTTGGTCCTGACGTGGCGTGGATTGGAAGCCCGAGCTGGCGGCTCTGCCTGGTCTGATAAGGGCAGCCCATAACCTAGAAAAATAAAACAAAGGATCCAGATTAAAAAAGTGCCCACTAAGCCTTCGCAGTATGACTGCGCAGTTAGTGATTAACACATGTAACAACAAACGAGTCGACTTGACGGGTTAACACCCACTTGTGCGGTTGAATGAGAGTGTGTGTGATTGATAGTGGACATTAATCATATTAAATCATGGCCATGATCCAGGTCATTCAATCGTACAATCTGACTCGGCGCATCAACAATGCAGTATTAATGCGATAACTCTTCAATAAAAGCTGAGTCACTTATGTAAGGAAAATATTGCCAGGCTGATTAAGAAGGCAAGAACGTCGATCCCAGATCATAGAGTGCATACCTGCATTTTGTTGAACTTTTTTGTACTGCACTATTTTGTAATATTACCCTAATCCTTAATATTTTATTAGGTCAAACTCAGAAAAGAAGGGGTCATTTATTGCATGTAAAGCTACTTACTACAGTTGCAGCATCAAATAAAGCACACATGCATCTTATATCTATTGTTGAACTTTTTTGTACAATACCATTTTGTAAAATTACCCTAATCCTCAAACTTTTATTAAGTCCATATCTGAAAGAACAGGACATTTATTGCATTCAAAGCTAATTATTAGGATTTTAATGGATTTCGACCACAAAAAAAAAAAAAAAAAAAAAAATTGTAATCAAGAAACATGTCAAGAAACGTGAAAAATGACCAACCTTCTTGCAATGTCACACAGATGATGAAGAATAGAGTGAGTGTCTTGCAGGTGAAGGAAGCCATCATCATTCTCTCTGTCTGGAGTCTGAAATTCAGATGTATCAAAGCAGTGAGTTCAAACACTACCGAGAGTTTTGCTGTAGCAGATTCTTTACAGCTGTATGTGCTGGAGCCAGAGAGAACAGCAACAGGTGCTCTGTGTGTTCAGGACGTTACTTATATACCCCCCTGCGGATGCTGGCCCCTCCCACCTCTGTGTACTCTGTGTCCCTCTATGGAGAGCAGTGTTGTTACACAACACACATATTCCACCTGCACTCCTCGCATTCCAGCACTGACCTTTACTGCCAGCGCCCCCAACAGGCCAAGGAGGGCAAGGGGGAACATGTGAGGGCTCAACAATTTATGGTCTAGTTCAATCATGGAACACTGAACCAAAAATAACGATGTCCTTAGACCGAGACTGACAGCAAACTTGAAGAATTAGTATACATTGGTGTAATTTCACCAATGAACGAAGTAGAAATGACAAATAGTGGTTGTGTGAGAGATATGGAATGTGAAAATCTGGATGAGATAAAAAAAAAATTAAAAAAAGAGGAATTCAAGTGGTTTGCACCTTTTGGTGCATGAAGGTTTTTTGCAAGGTTTTGTGGACAAGTCTGAGAGAAGCCAAAGAATGTGAAACATATTGTGCCAAGTACAAAGCAACCCCACCTATTTAAGATTTAAAAGCAAATACTAGATTATAATGTTATTGTAAGCAGATATAAGATATTTATCGCTGTTAATCAACAATTACAACTCCTTGTTACTCCTACTGTATAACAATGATTCATGATTGATAACAGTTCAGACACAAACACATGGACATTTTATTTCCTCCTGTAAACCAAATGTACCAATCAACACTTTCTGTACAAATCACTCACAGGTGGGTTAAAACTGTTTATAAATGGGTTCCAAAATTCATGAACAAATGTTTTTAACCTCAGAAATATTAGCTAATATTACTAGATGTCTCATCTCATGGTGATCTAGTGGTGTTTGCTCTGTGGTCATGGAAAGTGAAATAAAACCTTTTATAAATACATCATTAAGTCAGATTATAAAACTTTATTGATCCCATATTGGGGAAATTTGTGCGCTATCGCAGCTCAGATACAGAGAAGCAATGAGTAAGAAAAGAACATATAAATATAATATCATAAAAAAATATATCTAGAGGCATAAAAAATAAATACAGATTATATATAGAGAGTAAAAATACCAAATTTAACTAAATATATTATAATTAAAATATAACAAACATAAATCCTTCATTAAATATAATAAACACAATTTTTAGACAAAAATGATAAATAGTTTATATTTCTTATTAATATTCTAATTCACTGTTTATATACCACTTATGAGTCATAATACTTTAATGAACACTTATAATCAGTGTATGACTACATTATAACATGTCATTAACTGGTTATTAACTGTTAATAACCCCTTTTCAAAATGCTGAAAGATTTCAGAATATTTTTGACAGAATAAAGCAGCATATGTAAGGAGGTTATGTGAGGCCATGATGTTGGCCATGTGTTTTTTTCCTTCTTCTTCTTTTTTTTTAGGCATTGGGCATGTGGATGAGGTCGGAGGCGTAGGTAGAGGAGGAAGAGATGAGCGGCGACAGTAGAAACACACAGATAGGTTTGCATGTGCTGGGCGGCTGATACCAGAATAATGAAGTCAAGGAGAGCTGTCGTCACCCCCCCCCCCCCTCTCCACACACACACACACACACACCCCGCTCCCCTCATGAGGTCATGATGCGATTGTCCCGCACGCCAACCGCACACACCGTCTCTCAGCGTGTCACACGTCTGGCCTTCGTGAAAGAGATAGGCAGCCGGATGCAGCATCAGCTTTCTGCAGCCCACAAAACACTCTTATAGCTCACTGACACACACGCTGCCGCTGATTACTTCATATCTCTTTCCAGTGACAAAAACAGCCACTTTCCAGCGGGGTTTGCATCTGCAAAGGTTAAAGTATGACATACAAACACCCACAGGTATTCCTTTTCTTATCAGCTGAAGAATAGATTATATAAATCCAATCCACAGGCACGTACAGTCATGAGGGCTTTAATACAGGTATACGCATCTGATAACAGAATAACACAAGGAAGAATGTGGGTGGCTGGATTAGGCTGAACTCAGACAAAGACTAATCTGATGCCCACATACAAGTATCATGAAATATACAGTAGAGACTATTCAATGCATATAAACATATTTGTCTTGTACTGACTTAAAAGAAAATGTAGATTTTTATTTAAATATACTGCATTGTATATACTTTTATTTAACATTTAATGCACAAGTCTCTTTAATTTAAAGTCATGCCTTTTCACTTAAAAATTCCAATTTACATGTTTTTTTTACACATTAAAATTTTAATATGCTGCAACTGATATACAACAGTTCCATTTCTGAAGTATTATCTAAATACATTACCGTATTTGTTCTGATAGGCTACTGCTTTCATTTTTCTGATGAAAATGATAAAATGTATAGTTTTTGGTCTGTTATTTTTAATGTAATGTTTTAACGTAATGTATCTATATGTAATACTCATCAAGTAGAAATTCCTTATATAAGGAAATTTATGTAATGTAAATAAAATTATTTTTTAATTAATGCATTAAGCACCTGTTACTAAGTTTTTTATCTACCAGTTTACTAATGTATAGTACATAATATTGGTTTCATTTCATTTTCTGTCACTCTTTACTTTGAACAGGTTTAAAGCAATACTTAAGCAAAAAAAAAAGTAATAATTAAATAAAACAGGAAGGAGAACAAAGGCAGTCTGTGGTATGGAAAACCTTGGACATGGCGAGGAATTTCTCCAGAGGAAACCCAGATGATACAGGCACAACAGAAGGAAAAAACAGTGCTGGAACATGTCATGTGTGTGTATTTGTGTGGCTATAGAGGTTAAGCGGTAGGGGAAATGCCACAGGGATGTCACAATGCAGAACATCTGGCATTAGACCAACTATTTATCACACTACAGAAAAAAAAAAAAAAAACTCATCTAGAGAAAATATTTGTCCAGTGGTGCAGACTGGAGGAATGGGCCAAATCTAAAAAGGTACCCCTCCCCTTCCCATACAAGGCAGCAGAGGAACACAGTGACACTGCAGTTGCGGTGTAAAAAGAATGTGCCCCTTATCCAACCCCCCCCCACAGCTGATGATGAAGCCAACGGTGGAATGTGAGGTGGCATGATGACAAACAAATAGTGGAGCCATGATTGCAGAAACTAGGAATTCCTCAAGCATGAGGGTCAACATAACAGCTGTGACACAATGATACGTATAAGCCGCCACACCCAGGGAGTGCAACAACAAAAAAAGACATGATGCAAATGGGAATTCAGATATCAAGATATGAAACAGCAAAATATTTGGTTTACGTGGAAATCAAAAATACGGTGTCTGCTGCTTACTACAACTAACCCAACCTAAACTAACCTAGGCTTAGACTGAAATACAAAATTAGCTAACATAATTTTGTATATATTTGTATATATTATATCTCCTCTGTAGTTTAACAATCTGCTCCAAAAGACTTTTTTTCAGGCAGCTAATTTAACATGTTATGTAATGCAGACATACACCAGTGACACTAAATAATGTTCCATTACATTCGGTTCAAACACAGTCAGGATGCCACAATTGTGCATCTCAGTGCTAATGTCAAAACATGACATCAGAGAAAAATGCTGTCATGTAATCCCCCTCAGAGTGAAAAAAATGTGTAGGGACAAAACAGGAAGCAAATTTGGCAATGATTGATTTGAGATTTAGGAAATAGCTTTGTAGTGACTCACACCCGTGGATATGATATGAAGGTGAATAATCTGGGCCAAACCAACCTTTGTGAGTAGATAATGGCTTTGATAGCGGCAACAAAGAAAAGAAGAAGCAAATAACCCTGAGATAGTTTGAGTGTGAGTTTCTGAAGAGTGATGAGGGTGTCTGCTACACCTGTCTACACCTGTCTGCCCCGGCTATTCATATGTATCCACAAATGACTGAGCCGAACGGTTGACACATGACAAATGACGTGAGTACAAAAATATACTAACAGAAGCTCCGAGTCATGTTGTGAATGTAAAACTAACATCTAAAATACAGAAAACAGTATTCATTTCAAAGAAACTAGAAAATAAAATACTTCAAATATTTTAAAGTTAAATGTATTTGATTTGTTTGGAATTGCCATAGCAACAGATATGACTCATGAGAACTGAGCAAACATAAAGCAAACCTGTTCCAAGCTGATGCACGGGAGAGTTAGAATAACAACCAGAGAGAATTCTGGAGAAGAAATCTCAGACAAAACAGTGAGCAAGTTCTCTCACGAGAACTTTTCAATAGTCAAGATTTCAATAGTCCTCAAAGGGGATATAGTATGCTTTTTTGTAATTTTCAAGTTATTTATATGCTGTTATATCAAGTCAAGCCTGCTGTGAAGGCTTCTTTGGAGGCTTCATTGTCTTCATTGCTAGGCTTTTCACTGTGTTGTTTGAATGTCCATATCATCACATTTCATCTCTGATTCCTGTGTGAACATATATGGGTGTATTTGAGAAGTTAACATTGTTGTCAAATTGTTGGCCAATCAGAGCATAGCAGGTTCATCAGGAGGACCGGAGCAAAAATGACCTATTTCACACAAGAGGCTGAACTGAGGTGCCACATAACGGGCTGATAAGAGTCAATAAGGATCTTTCTAAACTTGTGAAGCATGAAAATATATTCTAGTCAAGCCCAGAATCCAAATATAAACCAGGAATTGTGGTGGTTAATCTAATCTTTCTCCAAGAATAAATTACATTTAAATCATCAGCACCATCGAGGGATTAAAAGGGTAAAACATTCAGCTTCTACAAGTCATTCAGGATGACGTTGGATGCATACAGTGACAGCAGCTGCTGAAGAATTTTGTTTCGCAACTGGTTCCAAACTGAGGGAGCAGGATACTTAAATGCTTTTTTTTTTTAGTAGGAATAACTCCTGGGAGCAAAGACACCGACTTCCCATGCTTTTCTGAATGATGTAAATGTGAGCAGACAAAACGTTGGCTCATAAATAACACTAATATGAAGGTAGTATTAAACATTTAAACTCTGAAACTTAAATTAATGCCATATTTGAGTCGGCTTACTATACATCTTTGTCAAGATGATAACAGATGGAAACGAATGGAATGTGCTTGCATACTCTGGTCTTTAATTTTTAGCGTTTACATAACATCATTTTTGGGATATTTGCTGCTGATAAAGAACTGTGTTGCTATGGAAGAGCTGGGCATGTAAATCCTCCGTGTACCTACAGTTTCACTTGAATGTTGATTATCAAATTGGAAATAATGAGTCTTTATATTCTGTTGCCTCTCCCTCTACTCTGCAGATTCTATGGAAAAAAGGGTATTTGTGGATCAAATGACTAACAAATGACTCCTGTATGCAATATGTCTGTTTTGCCACACCCCAGTTGTCTCTGATTAACAGTTCTTGCTTATAATCATACTAGTATTTCTGCATGTGTCATCTTCTGGATGTTTTTTACAGAAGGCCACTGGCATTAGTGGCCTTCTCCTGCCGCCCAGTGGTCATATGTGGCATCTTCAGTGCTGGGAAACAAAGACAAGCTGCTTTAATGACCACATCAGCACAGAGAGGAAAACGGGAGATTAATGTCAAATACAAAACGCAGAAGGGGAAAAAAAGACAATAATAATAAATTCCAGGCAGCCCGTAAAATAGATTTTTACAGATGGTTAGTGTATTTATTCTAAGAAGTTGTATTTCATCTCCTTACCATAACCACAGGGTGGTGCCACTTCCATCAGCACAGTATCTGCAGGTTTCAGGAAAACAGCGATCGGCTTTTCTAGAACCGTTGCTTTGCCTGGAATTTAATTCAGTTCTAGGGAACAGCAAAAAGAATGAAAACCAATTGTCCAGATATTATGACATTTTAAATACTGTACAGTAAGAACAAAGATATTCTGTTAATGCACTACTTTTAATGACTATTATTACTAGAATTGCTGTTTGGACATTGGATATGCCGTTTATAGCCCTCCCAAAATAAAAAAAAATGTCTCTTAATCCTTTTAGATCACATTTTTGGTCATGTTAAAATAACAATTCCATAATATTCTTGGTATTTTTTCATATCAAATTCAAATCAAAATTTAATCACATTTTCTTCTGGTAAAAACCAAACCAACATGTGGCACTTGTCATTCTGCCCAGAGAAATGTCAACCAATAGCATCATCATGTCCACCTGTCAGTCAAGGAGAGCAGTCCAGTAGTCCTCCACAATAAAACTGAGTGTTAAATATGAAATTATTTTTTAATTCAAGCTATAAAAAATAATGACATTGTTGAATATAAGTAATTTATCCATAAAGGGAGAGCCTGTTACATGATTGTAACCCCAAACTACCTGCTTTATATATTTCTTTTTTGTAATATCAATGGCCTGACCTTTGAACTTCAGCATCCTTAATAGATCATTCCTTCTTCTTTCTAGCATGCTGCTACAGTTTTCCTACCTCCCAACCTGCCACTTATGCTTACATTCTGTAAAACCTATCAGTAAATGTGACTGACTCAAAAAAAAGCACAACTGCACCACAGTTTTAATATAAATCTGTAAAAATGAGAAGTTTAATGGTAAACATGAAAATGACAGAGTGATTGTATCATTTATAAAAGCAACAACACAAAAATACATGTATCTGTTTATGCAAAAAATTGTACCGTAGCTACCATGTATGTGAAACAGGTTTCCTCTGGGTATCAAATCATTTGTCAGTGCACTCGGAACGTCTTGATCTGAAGCTTCTCTTTCTAAAGATGTTAGAAAAGGAGGTGATCATAAACCCTGCTTCTTCAAACACAAATAAAGACAACAACAAATAAAAAAAACAAAAAAAAACTGACAAATAATAATCACAGCCTTTTAAGAATGACATTTCAAACCACAATCTTGACATAAAATTGCACTTCAAAATACTGTTCGGGGTGAATAAATATTTGTAGTACCTTTCTATATCCATTTTGGTAATACAGTACATTAACACAGCAATAGTATATTATAGCTGTCCAAGGGGTTAATAGGGAAAAGATGAACTGATTAAAACTTTTCTATTTTCATTCCAGCTGCTTTTGCATATAGTACAGAATTGCATAATAGCACATAAATAACTGAACACCGATGACATCAAACCAGAGGGTAAAAAAAGATTTACAAAACATACTGCATATCTAACATAGTGTCTATATATTATTCATATAATTACATAATAGCGTCATTCAGAAGCGGTGCTCAAGTGCTCTTGCCTTTTATCCTCAATCTTTAAAAACCAGCGAGTGTTTTCTCTCTGGTTTGTAGTCTTTTTTGCACTATCCCATGAGACTCTTCCCTCCTATCAGAGTTGTGTCTGGGAGGAAGGAGCCTTTTTTTGGCCTTGGGTGGTCTCGGGGTAAACACGCCACTCGGTGACGCGCGCGTCTGTGCTCGCCTCCGGAGGCCTCGTCTCTGCTCCGGGGCTCGGCGGCCGTCGGACGCCGTGCCGTGCCGGAGCCTTCCTGTGTGCGTCCGGGCGGCCGCTCCCGGACGTCTCCCCCGACGCGCCGGGGTCCGGCGGGCCGCGCGGCATCTCTTTGAGAGGATCCTGCCGCTGCGGCAGGGAGAGCCTTCCCTTGG
This sequence comes from Lepturacanthus savala, assembly GCA_030544235.1. Classification (NCBI taxonomy): domain Eukaryota; kingdom Metazoa; phylum Chordata; class Actinopteri; order Scombriformes; family Trichiuridae; genus Lepturacanthus; species Lepturacanthus savala. The sequence continues at coordinate 21,348,210 of CM060472.1, read as the reverse complement.
GGATTTCACTCAGTCTGCAAGACGCCGCCGTCCCCCTGGGGCTGCACACCAGCGTGTACAGCGGGAGCGGGGACCGCGGCTGGATCATGTGAATCCCCCCGATGGGTATCAGCTGGCTCGGGGACCTGCTCGGCTGCTGGGAGTGAAGGGGGAGGTGGCTCAGGACGTTGTGGGCTCCCTGAGGCTTGGTGGGATGCGGGGCGTTGTGGGTGAGACCGGCTTCATCCACCGACTGCACAAGACAGGATAAAACAAAGCTTGAAAAGTCACGTTGGGATGAAGTAATAGGATACAGTCAGGTTGTGATTGTTTTTAAAGTACTGGGAGGTGCTGAACAAACAGGGAGAAAGAAAAAAAGTAAATGCTTACTTGGATTAAATATCAAGTTATTCAGAATGCTGATGTGTTAATCTTTCACCATGTGTTTCTGTTAGGTTTGATCTCGCCGCGGCCTTTGTTGTGCAAACAGCTGCGGATGACAGAGTTCTGGGTTCACGCGGGTCAGGTCCAGAGAGCTCATACACGACTTTCTTTTAAAGCTAGAATGTTAATTGGCACCGCGGTCGCAAGAGGCAAATGCAGGGCGCTGGAATTTCCTGTCATTTCCCCCATTTAATCAGTTACTTTGAAGAGCATCCTAACAAGTCTGGGGAAAAAAAACCCCTGTATTTGCTGACCTTCAGAGGTTTAACTTCTCACCTTTGCTGCAGCCGTGTTGTAGTGGTACACGACTATACTGTAATCGGAGGTGGAAGAGGATTGAGACCGGTTTGAAATGCTCAACCAGAAGGCAGTCGAAATATCGCTTTTCCGCCTGGTGTTAATTACTCTTTAAACACATCATTATGGGGCAAACCTGCATGGGAGAAAGTGGAGCGGGACTATAAGCAGGAAACAAAGATGCCTCCGGATGAAGTATGTTGAATGAATTCAAATGTCTGGCCTCCTTTCTGGACAAATTGAAGCTCATTCAAATCTGGATTTTTAGGGCTGAGAGTTTAAAAAAATAAAAAACAAAACTGATTATGATATTATCAAAACGGACAATTATATATAGTATTATATATAAGTATTATAGTATTCTCATACTGTATGAGAATGGTGTGGTGAAAGAAATATATATATATTAGACAGAATATCAAAAATGTATGTATAGAAGTTTTTAAAATGCATATTTATAGTTGCCAGTCCAGAATGTCATCCATGTACCTGTATGCATCAAATATTTGTACATATAAAAATTACTCACCTTATAAATATACTTGGTTTACACATGTAGCTGACATGTGAACATCTGTGTGCAGATGTGGAAAACAACCCTGTTGTGTGATCGCAAATTAGCGTCTACTCCTATGAGATCTATATTAGTGTGAGGAGGAAGCGGTGAAGTTACATCGTAACATAACCGCGAGTTTGGGAGTAGACAGTCTTTTTTTTTTTTATTTTATTGGGGTGAACTAAGATATTCATCCACGTTGTTTTTGTCGTTGACATGTGGTTCCAATCTTTGGTATTTAACGATCGTCCTGGTTCTTGTTTTATCAGCGGCTGCCCTGGGAAAACATGTTGTGTCTATTTGGGAGCTCCTGCATTATTTTAAGGTTTCGGAGCTGCAGGCTCGGTTTTGACTGATATAAAACAAGAGAGTTGCCTTTCCTTCCTTTTCCAATAAATGCGCGACTTTAAAATAACCTCGTATGTACCAGCCTATCTATATTTGTTCTAGGTGTTGACTTACTGGGATTTGACTGAGCCACACAAGATTAGCTTTGTGAGCCGAAAGCTGATTTATTTAAAACTGTAGGCTAAACAAACAGAGATGGATCATGTCACAGGTGAGCGACTGTGGTTTGAACAAAAGCCACGTTTTCACCAGCATTAATTATACCCGTGACAAAAACACGGCGCCATGACAGCCTCGGACTTGAATGCAGGCAGAAAACAATGATTGGGGTTGCGTTATGACACGAAAACAAAAATAGTCAAAATGCTGTAAACAGTGGTTACATCACTGTGTTTTTTCTGTAGTGACTTACCAATCGTGCTGTAGATGGTCGGTCCCTTGGGTGAAGACAGGCTTGAAAGCTAGTAGAGGTGTCTGCCAGGGAGCCTCTGGGCCCTGCTCCATGGGACTGGACTATTACAGGAGAAAGGCCTCTGACAGGGGAGGCTGGTCTCAGCGGGGAGGTGGAGGCATGACAACTGGAAGGGGAGATGGAAGGAGGGGGAGGGGGGGAGCGGCGAGGCCTGGGTGTGGGGCAACCAGGGGGAGACGGCTCCCTCCTCGGGGAAAAGGAGCCTCCCAGGGACGCCGACGCGTCCAGGCGCCTGCGGGCGAACAGGGCCCTTCGGGCGCTGGCCGAGCTCTTCTGGGTGGAATCCTTGAGGGGTCGGCTGGGTTCAGGCTCCATCGGCTGGCCTCCTGGGCGAGGTTTGCCACTATCAGAGGAGGCGGTTTCAGAGCTTTCAGCAGCCACCGAGCGGTTGTCTTCATCATGATCTTTGTCCTGAACGCCGGCACCCGCGTCGCCACCTCGTCCCCGATCGGAATCGTCTTTTTTTTCTTCTGGGTGAACTGAAAGGCTCTCAGAGACCCCTAGGGCAGGAGAAAAATATTTTCAGAACAGATTTTTCAATTTTTTTTTACTTTCCATTACTCCTTGGTCTTAATGCCATTCTAGAATTAGAATTATTGGGCTAATTTTGGATTAAACTGTTCAGATGCATTTCTACCCTGTTAAGCATACTGTTCAGTAAAAAAATATTTTAGTATAATTTTGTTTAACCCATTTAAGCCCAGATTTTTTTTAAAGATTTCATGAATATAATTATAACAGTTGAGTGACTAACAATCATGTTATACATCTATTTATAGCCTATAGCCATTTTGTAGTCTTTTCTTTGCAGAAAATAGCATTTTAAAGGCTATTATAGTTACCGCTTGCAAAAAAATGCCCATAAACAAAAACCTATTTATAAAATTCTTTTTCATAGACTTGAATGAGACTAGACTAGAGACTTGAATGATTAAATAGATATATACATGTCACGGTTTAAAATCATAATAATCTAAATAAAATGACTTCTTCTGTGTTTGTCTTCACCATGTTCTGAGGAGGAACTGGCAGGAAGTTGATGATGTACTGTGAGAGGAAGCACTTGGAAACAGTTTTTTTTTGCTTTAAACGTAAAGAATTGTGTATTATCATATTCTACAAAAAAGCTGCATGAATAACAGGGGCTTCGATAGGTTAATGAAAAAGATTGTATGTTGGTAGTGGAAGTAAAACCAAATTATGCATATGTGTTCCAACAGATCATTATACAAGACTGTCAAAACCTAGAGTATCGCTGGACTATGTTTGAAACGCTGAAGAAGGTGTGCCAGGCTTTTGACTTAAGCCAATTTAACAAAGGGCCTTCTCAATACCACTTACGCCAAGTTCAGACTTGGCTAGTTCGACTTGAGAATACAAACTTCCAAGGACGGGAGGACAGTACAGACAGTAAGGTCATTCTGCAATTGGAAACAACAGCGTATTTGCTGACAGCAGCAGCTAAGCTTCAACACAACTACTTGACTGTACTGTGCTGGGACAAAATATTCTTATCTTAAAGCTTTTTCTCAAACAAAAATACAATATAGGATTTTGATGTTGGATACCATTTAGTATTATTACCTACGCCATATAGGTTATGCTTTCGCTGGTGTTTGTCAGTCTGTTTGTTAGCAAGATAACTGAAAAAGTTTATCCCGGATTTCCGTCAAATTTTCAGCGAATGTTGGGAATTTTTGCTTTTTTAGTTTAGTAAATTTGACAATTTTATGCCCCTATATTCTCCAAAAATGTAGATTTATTATATATTTTATATGCCTTTTTGTGTTTCTTGGATGGGATGTAACTTAAACTGAATCTCACCCAGTGGGACAAAAAGTATGATTGATTGATTGATTTTCAACATTCAATGATCCTCTTTGGAAATGTTTCATGAAATTAAAATACAAATGGCCATTTCACAAAAAATATACATATACAAAAAAAATACCTAAAAAAAAAACAATCACTGGTTAGAAATTCCATTTCTATCAAATATATTCCATGACATGCTGCTAAATCTTACGCCCTGTATGTTTTATACATTATAGAGACCCAAAGGCAGCACTGTCCTGTCCAGTAAAGAAATTAAGCTCAGTTTACTTTCAGATAAAATAATGTATCGGCTACAACATTTAGACTTTATCCGTTAGACAAACATTGATATTCCATTAGGAATTATATCATATATCAAAATGCTACAGAGACATTGCCAGCCAGTGATAAATCACCAAAGGAAGACCTGGACGGATCAGTTCATCGGATCATGTTCTCCCAGGATAATGAAGACTGGACTCACCTGGCCAAATCATATTGAGGATCTAGATGATTACTCTCTTGCCTGAAAAATGTTTAATATAGTGACATTACAGCAGCTTTTAGTCTGCCTCAAAATCTCTGCCATGACTGCCTGTTGGTGTGAAATGCATTCTGGGATACTTAGAAGTCCAAAGCTTCAGCTGTCAGTCAGTCAGACAAACAGTCAGTCACGAACATTCTGGGTTTCATAGGGTTTGCCCTTCTTTTGCGGTCCAGAAAATATAATGAGCAGAGATTATCTTCCATTGGTACATGTAATGTATAAGCCTCACCCATGTAGCGAACCTTCTCCCACATATCTTACTATCTTGTACGCCCAAAAATCCTGATACGCCATCAACCAATGTGTACTCTACTCATCAAACAAAGGCGATAAAGAATGTAAGTCAAGAGAATGAGACCTGGTTTAGCCTGTTAATCGATTCACAATCAACACGTGGAGTGATAAAATGTTGTGCATGTGTAAATATTTAATAAAATTAAGTCAAAAATGGACTATTCTTTATTATCAAAAGAAGGAAAATAAGGTGTTCAGAGAAACATTAGAAGCCTCTCTGGCGGGCCAGTGTATGGGTTTGATTGACAGCTGATCCAACAGGGACACTGAGACACAGTGTAAACAACATGTGCTGCTAAATGAAGCTTACAGGCCAAGACAAAACAAACAGCGTTTTCCTAGCAGTGGGACTTTAGAATGAGGATATCATTCCACCTTTTTCCACAGCGGCCATATTAACAAGAAACATGAAGTAAACACGGGTTTTACCAATAATACTACCAATCTAGTTGAGTCAAACAAAGTCAGGCTGCTGGTATTGTCCATGTTGCTTCACTAAAGGAACTGTACCTTAATTAGTATCAGGTCTATTAGCGTCTAAACCAAGTGATCAGGACTTATTTATGTTTCAAAAGGCTACAATACGTACTGTTTTAGCAATAAAAACAGCAATGGCAGAAAATTCTGGTTATTGGTACATTTAATCCAAATAATTTTATGAATGCCATGTCAATCTCACCAATAAAAATAAACAACATACATTCATCTGTGTCATCTGCCTTAGAACTCAGGTGTTTGGTGAAGCTTCCTATAAACAGGAGAAGATGAACACAGTGAACACAGATGGCTCAAATTATTATTCATTATTCAAATCCATTTTCTTTCCTTACCTTTGTCTTTTGAAGCAGCGTTGCAGTTGCGCAGCGGCGATTCTGTGACGTGATGGGTGCCCTTATGCAGCACGCTGGTATTCTTACAGCGGAATCCGCACTCCTCGCCCTGGCACTTCCCTCCACCTCCTCCACGCGCAACGCCAGACTTCCCGTTCGGTCTGCAGGTGTGAATATAGTTTTCAGTTTCCCCGTCGCTTGTCTATTGATGCTGTTCTGCTCAGAATGCTCGTCAACAATCAATAAGAGTGTAACTGGAGCTGACAGACAGGCTACGGGGCCCGTTAGCACCTGTAAGCGGCTTTTCAGTGCTTGTGTTTATACAGTGTAAAGTACGCCATCTGTATGGCCTTTACTGTACAGTGAGCTCACACTGTGGCAGCTGGGCCTCCATGCACCGAGGGTTCCTCAGCAAGGCACCCACTTCATCTTCAACAGAGCAGCTTTCATAAGCCAAAACCAGAACCTCCCCTCCCTTTTCCTCCTGTGGGGGGCATGGTGGGGATCCCCCACCCCATGGGTCTATATATCCCTACCTCTACTGAGTTATTTTTATCCCTCTCATAGTGATTCATATTTGCTTCACCCATAGATCATGTAAAATATATTAAATTAAAATAGGCTTGCTTAAAAAAAGTTGAGTGAAGCGCTGCAACATGAGAACAGCCATTAGTGCAAAGAGCAATAAAATCAGAAAAGGACTTTTACTGTCAGTGCTCGTGTGACAAATGGAGATGACACAGCTTCCGGGCTATGTGATGATGTAAGAAGTGGACCAGGGGTCACCTCTTTCCCTGCTGGGGGATTTGCAGAGATGTGGGGTTATAAGAGGGGAAACACAGGAAAGTGTGCTGTGATTACACTATCATTCAAACATTTGGGGTCACCCAGTCAAGTTGTTGTTTTCCATGAAAAGTCACTTTTATTTACCACCACGAGTTGTAAAATGAATAGAAAATTTTAGTCTTCTGACACAATGAGCAAACACGTTGCTAACACTATACACCTATGTAGACATTTCACCAAAAACCAGACATTTGCAGCTAGAATAGGCATTTACCACATTAGCAATGTATAGAGTTAAGTTATCTTCATTGAAAAAAACAGTGCTTTAGTTACAAAAATAAGGAAATTTCTAAGTGAACCCAAACTTTTGAACGGTATTTACTATTCAATATTGAAGATTAATCAGTGACCTGCAAGAATGATATCACGTGCATCTGTCTCTATCTCTATCCACACTACTGAAAGTAGTGTTGAACGAATTAATTCTTGCATGTGTAAATTATTATTTTAAAATAAACTAAAAAAAAAGTAGATGGACTTGACATCACATAGCTGAGTGAAAATATCACAGTACTTGATGAATTTAATAAAAAAAAAAATAAAAGAATGATTTCAATATTCCTGGAGTATCAGCAGCTAGAAATAGCCTAATAACATACTTAATAGTCTATATAGGCCCACTGATTTATTTTCATGAATAAAAACGCTTCAATCCTTCAAAAAAACACCCCCCCCCAGATTTTTTTCCACAAAAATCGCACCCTGCTTATAACACCAACAGAGCTCACACCACCACCGAGTCCAAACAAGGGGGAGCCTACGATGTGGCCCAAGGTCCGGGGTTTGCAGAAGCCAGCCAATAAAAACAGTGCAGAGAGGGAGGGGAAACCCTGGTCCAGACCAGCTGCTGCTCCAAATAAGCATGAAAAAACACAGAAAATGAAAACACATTCCTACGGCAAACAATCCTTCTGATTATAATCTAGCTGTTTTTTCTTCTATTTTCACTACGGGCCTCGCGGCTGAATAAACTTCGGCAGGTATCGTAAACGGCGGCTTTTACAGTCTTGAAAAACTTTGACGTTAATGAAAGACACTTTGCCACTATACTATGAAGCAGGTACAGTACACACAGGCTTTTCATGTGAGGAGCATTCACGCCCAAGATTAGAGTTTAAGTACCCTTGCTTTCCTTCTTGCCAAAAATACGTCAACGTTCGACTACCTTACTGCTTGGGTTTAGTCTTCCTGTCCCTCAGACAGACTCAACAGACGGAGAAGCGAGCAGGCGTGAGGATGACTCACTCTTTCAGGAAGGCTGTGATGAGCGTCAACATGAATCACAACAGGGATTTGTTCACAGACACCCTCCCGAACTAAAAAGAGACACACAGATGGCACTTCTCTGCACTCCCCTGCATCGCATCGCAGCAGTGTTTATTTTTGATGGGTATCAGAAGTACTGAGCATGTCTGATTTACCCTCGCTGCGGAATAATCTCAGAGGTGTGTGTGCTTTAATTAAGATGACTAACACAAGTGTGTCCAACAAATTCACACTTTACTCGTTTGCATACTGCGATTCACTGAATTTCAGTAAAATGTGAAAGATCTAGGTTAACAAGACAGGATTAACTAATCATAAACCCAGTTGTTCAGAGTTAGTTCTGGCAATTAAGGAGACATTTTGTTTCTATGGTTACGGTACTTGTATTTTCCTATAGCATTTGGCACAGTATACTATATTGCACACTAATTTAGAACAGTGGTTAATCAGAACTTTGTATTTTCTGTGACAATCAGGTAATAAAAAAATCTATTACCCTGACAACCCTTTCTGTTAATTTACAGTTGAAGTAACAGTGTTCATCCGGTTATATATTCAGGAATAAAAACTGAGTGATTCACAAGTTGGAGGAACCTTTCACATTATGAAACTATAATAAACATCTGTTGAACCTCCCACCGCTGTTAGGGTGCATTCCAGTCCTTCTTATTCCTCTGATTATTTATAAAAAAAAGTGTTAAACTCACTGTTTTAACCTATGGCCATTTTATTCAAAAACAAAAGGACATGAGGACATGTTTTTTTTATTTATAAATGACCACAAAGACATGGCAGTCCTGTTCTTTAAGCGTCCCCCTGCTGTTTTTCACACCTCCATCAACCCCGGCTGTCAAGCAAAACCAGGAGTTGTTAAGTTGTCAATTTATTCTCATTTTAGGTATTTTTGAATATACATGTCTGTTTCCCTCCTCAGGCTTTTGTCATAGATTTTTGTATACTTTGGAATCTTTTAACCTCACTCAGGCAATATAAGAACCCACACATTCAAAGGGCCACACCCATGACCTAGTTCTGTACAGTGGTCTCAGCTCAGACTTTCAGACTAAAGATATCTGTGTGTCTGATCACAAAGTAGCTTTATCTTTACTACCTATTTAATCACAGTACACCTGTCCGCTGCCATGTTTTTGGCTCTATGTCTGCTAGTAACTTTCCAACTTTTTTTTTACTGCTGCTTTCACTGCTTAATCCACATGTAACACACCTGTCAAACTGTCCAGGACTCTGTCGCCCTCTACAAAGACAAGAAGTCAAAAAGAGTCCTGCAGGCCTGCATAAACAAATCCACCCAGGAAATAAAGGGAAACTGTAGGAGAAAGGAATGAATTGCAGGTGGGTTCCTTCTGGCTGTTCCAAAGTCAAGACTTAAATCTAAAGGTGATCCTTCTTTTGCCATTAGGGACCCCACAGCTTTGGAATAACCTGCCTGAAGAGATAAGACTTGTATAATCAGTGACCTTTAAAACCCATTTTAAAGGTTTTGTGTTATGTGACATTGTCTTTATATTTTTTTTAATTTTTTTTTTATTTGTATTTTCAGTTTAAAACATTTTAAGTACATTTTAAATATATCCTCATGGTAGTCTCCTATGATACACGTACGTAGCTTTTCTTTCTTTCGTTAGTCAGAAATAATGGAACGTGCTGCCTCTACATGTGAATGGCTGTGATGGTTGGTGTAAATGAATCTCTGCAGGGGCAAAGGAAGCTAGGTAGTTTCCTGGCTTCAGCCCTTCAACAGACGGGCTCTGTTGGTGCAGACGGCCAACCCTTGGCCCCTCCAACATCGCAGAGACAACAGTTTCCACAACATACCACAGCATGTGACGCAATCCTCCAACACTGTAAGCAATGAGCGACATTCAATTTAACACAGATGTAACTAATGTTCTTATGCATCTTACACAGTGCTGAGCTGTCATTAGGTCATACTACACTCACCCTCTCTCAGAGATCCAAACTTCAGGAGGCTGTTTATTTCTGGAGCATGACTGGACTTCCTCCCCCTCCTTCTTCTTGTCTTCCTCCTCTTTTCTGTTTGACATGATGTGATCTGCTGACTGTTGTCCCGTCCTTGTCCCCTCATGGTCTCTGCAGTACAACTGGCTGTTGTAGACCTACACTCGAAAGAGACACGGGCAAATTCACCAACTCTGCTCCAGCATGCCCAGGGAGACAAAAATTGGGAATTCTCATTGAACGTTGTGTATCATAGCATTTCATAGAATTTCTACATTTTGATTGGTCTAATAAATGTGAAAATGGCAGACAATCTCTTGTGATATTTTTTGGTTACGTGTAGTACTCTCCTATATAGTATTGTAATCAGTGGTTAGTGTTGCAAGTACCTCAGTGGAGCACAGTCTTGTGTTGTCCTCTTGCTCCATTGACTCTGTCGTCCTGACTGACATGGGGGATAAAGTGTAGATGGAGGGACTGAGCTTCTGCTTACAGTGCAGCAGAGAGAGTGCTGTCTTGCTGGTGAGGCCAGGTGGGTTGGGGTCATAGCCACTAGTAGACCACGATGAATACACTGAAGGCTTCTGTTCATCCAGAGTAGAAGGGTTCGGTTTAATGTAGTTCAAATAGCACCAGCTATTACAGGTGCTGGACAGGAGACTAGGGAATGAAGGTCCAACATGTGTGATTGGAGAACAAACACTGGGTAGACATGACTGCCCCTCCTGTTTGGCTTCCTGATTGCATGTGTCCACTGACGACTTGTCACATTCCACCTCCCTCTCCTCTTCTTCTTTTACTCGTTTCTGTTGCTGTTGTGATTCAGGAGGCAACTCTACACTGCTTGAAGGAGAAAGCATGCGCTTATTGCCCCCTGAGCCTGATAACCTGGGGCCATCCTCAGACCAGGATTGAAGGTCTGGACTTATGTTCCTATGGTTTCCGTATTCGGTTGTTGGGATACACATATTGTATGAAACAGCATCAACTGCCTCTTGGGGTCTGGGGGAGGTGGACTGAGACAATGTGGTGTATATGGCACTTGCTGGGGTGAGGGTTTCGGTTTGGAGATGCACTGCTACTGCTGGAGATGTGACAGGCCTCAGTAATTCCAGACTGGAAGTGATGTGAGGGACAGGCTGTTTATTGTGGGAGTGACTTACTCGAACCTCTGAATATTCATGATGTCGTAAAGGAATCTCTAGCTTCAGCCCTGTAGACATTGGGAGGTAGTGAGCTCTGGCTGCCCCTGAAGGTCCATGTGTAGTATAGGGCTGTGGTGCTTGAGGAGAGGGCTGCCCTGTATTGATGTTTGATGCCTCCTCTTTCAGAGGATCTACAGCTGGGCCATGAGTAAGGGATGGTTCTGTGCTGCCTGTTAATTGAATATTTTGACTGAGTTTCCACTGAGAAAACATCTCTTTGCATTGTGATCTTACTGGATTACGCAACACTGTGTCACCTGATGAAGGAGAAGTAGGGGACCTACTGCAGTATGCTGAAGTCGGGCTTGCTTGAGATGTGCTGGGACTGATATGATCAGGACTACGGCTTGGAATATTACCCTGTTCCTCCACCTCCTCCTCCTCATTTGGATCTCTAATAGCAGTGTGTCTCATAAGGAGACATTTTCTTCTTTCCCTCCAACCAACCGCAGAGCGCTCAGGGGACAGACAACTGTAGTCAAAGGACTTACTACGGGTCTCAGCTATTAGGACACTAGGCTCTGGGTCATGAGGTGCCTGCTCAGATGCAGACCGCCTCATCTCTCTGTGCTGATGCACCCCAGGCACTGTCAACATATGAGGAGCTCTTGATCTCCTCAGTGGTGTCAATATTGTTATATCCATATCTGGTCTATTTGATTCTTCAAAGGATGTGGATCGACTGGATGCATATGATGCACTACTGTCCTGACTAGGGCTGCGGGGCAGGGATATAGAGTCAAAACTAGATTCCCCTGAGGACTGGGCCACCTCAGCTAAACGTAAGCGCTTCTTCTTTGGAGGAAGCTTTTCAATAGGGAGCTGAGCCAGGGAGGGGCTTCTCTGTGGCCACTGAAATTCTTCAGGTTTTTCTGATTGTTTTGCTGTAGAAGCTGGCTCTATTGAGGTAATGGCACTCATGTTCGAATCCTCAGTCACCAGTATTTCTGGAACCTGCACATTGTGTTGGCGGACCAATTTTCGTGATGCTAGTTTTGTTGACTGTTGTTGGGGTTGTTTTGTAGAAACCAGTTGATATTCTTCTTGGGGCGGAGAGTTTTTGGATGACTCAGTGCCTTGATTCTCACTGCACAAAGAATCTTGTTTTTCAAATGAACTTGTATGTTGAATTACAGAACAGGTTTGCAGCGTAGCTCTTCTGGGGCCCTCATAAGATATACTACTCTCATCTTTACATTGTTCTGACAAGAGGGCGGGGGAGGGCAAAGATGGAGAAGTGGGGTCGTCAAATTCAAAACTCTCTGCTTTCCTTCTTTTGCGCATTGCTGAAGATCCTGCTCTGACTTCATGGTTAATTAGCTGTGAGCTCTCCATTTCACTAATTATCACCTCATTTCTGTGATGATGTGCTAAACAAAGGCTTTTTTTGTGTTTCTTATAGCCTATCCAATCTTTGCATCCAGTGCCACAGGTTTCACACTCATATGGCTGTGGTTGCCTTTGCTTGTGGTCAGGCACAGTGGTTATGCTGTCAGGGTAAAATGAATGAGAACCCTCATGTTCCTCCTTTGTAAGTTCGGCACCAAGCGGAATTTCAATAGCTGGCTGCCGCTTTAACATCCCATAACGACGAGATGCCCGTGACTGAGAAGGCTGTTGTTCATCAAAGGACTGACTTAGGCGGAATTTACTGGGGCCACTACTGGAGGCATCAAACGAAGTGGCTGCAGATGGCATTGAGTGACTTCTCACCAGAGGGGCAGTGGATGTTTGCCCAGCTGGCTGCTCCACATTTATGGATGGATGATGAAATTTTTCACAGGGAACTCCCATGGTGATTGACCCACTGTTTTTATAGCCCAGATCTCCAGCTTTAGGGCTATGAATAAGTGGTTCTTTGATAGATAAGTTCTTTTGGGAATCTGAACTATTCTTTCTGGAAAGTGAGAATCTCCTTGGTTTTACACTGTCAATTTTACTGGTGTCCACCACTGCCTCATTGATGGTGATGAGTTTGGTGATATGGTCAATGACCTGCTTCTTGGGCACCATGAATGGGATGCTTTTGTCCTCCTGATCAGAGGGCTGCTGGTTACGATGACGAGACATCCTCTGTAGATGTCCGAGACATCCATATTTGCCGAGTATGATCTCTGCATAGCTTTTGGCACTTGTGTTTGGGGGGCTGTCCTGGGACTGCTCGGTACTTTCAGAGCGAGAGAAATAACCAGATTCTGTACTGCCTTTACTCCCTAAAATAAGGGATGAGGTCTTTTCATCTGATGCATCACGAGCAAGATGTTTTCCTCTACTTAGACGCAGAGCCAGTCTCTTTTTTACTGCGTAAGAGTCATCATTTCCTCCAGTGCAATCTTTGGCCCTGTCTGTTTCAGTACTCTTGATTGAGGCTACACTACCTTGTTTTTCTGTATTGGAAGATGCGGACGATACCTGTCTGGTTTCATCTTCTGACTCAGTGACTTGCTCCTCTAGAGACCTAGGCTCCCCGAGTACCAGACCGGCCTTCACCCTGTGGGTATGCGATTTGCGGTGTTTGTAGAGGTTACTCTTGGTCTTAAATGAGAAGCCACATGGGGCACAGGGATAGGGTCGCTCACCAGTGTGGGAGCGGATGTGTTTCTGAAGGACACTCGGCTTTGCACAGGCACGGCCACAATAAGTACAGACATATTTGCCCGGTCTCTGAGGCTTACGCTCACGTTTCTGTTTTGGGGTACCCTCCTGGGTTTCTGGTTTAGACTGGGTGGGGCCACCTGCTGATGAAGGTGGAGCTCCTGGTGACGAACTAGAAACTGCAGTTGCTTTTGCTGCTGCCGTTGCCTCATGTTTGTGTTCCAGCGCTGTATCCAAGTCAGTGCTCTGCCGCTGGTGCCTGAGACGTTTACGTCCAGGATGTTGTCTTCTAGACTGTTTGGACTGCTGCGGTGTGCCATGGGGCGTTGGGGATCCAGTTTGCTGTTGCTGACAGTGCTGGGATGGAGACTTAGGCTGGGGGCCTTGTTGAGGAGACGCTGGTTGACTATGTTCTTGACCTCCAGGCTGCTCCCCAGTCGTCAGGCGACTATGCAAGGCCTCCATAAAATGGAAGGACAGCCTCAGGTAGACACGTGGGATGCGTCTGCCTGTGCCAGGCTATAGAGTTCAAGCCAAATCATTAACTGGATAATGGGTTTAATGTGAAGAATTCTATCAAATTGTATTCACAAAAATTGACTGTCAGGCTTCATATTTTTACTTTTTTTCACCTAAACTTTATTGCTTGACAGCAGGACAATGCCATCAAACCATCAAATGTAGAACAGCAGCATCAAAAAATGTGATAAGTTATCTGCTGTGGAGGATGTCCTCTGCCATGCTGACCTATAGTATCCCATCCTGTAGCACTCAGCCAGTCTCGCTGCCACACATTCAGTCAGTTGAACATACGACGCTTCCGTCTTCTCAACATGAAGATCTGTGAAGACAAACAACTCATTATATACAATGGTGCCTACAATTCAGCTTCGAGACACAGATAGCCCTCTGACCCTCTGCTTGCCAAATATGGATATTTATATTTCATATGTTACATAATCAGTGTATGTGTCATAACATTCAGCTTTCACTTTCCCCCAGCTGCCAGATACTTTTAAATTGGAATGCTTTATGTAACATTTTTTGTAGGAATATATATCAGCATATGGCAAGTAAAATAATAAGATCCTACTAAAATTTCATGAAAGAGGCAATGTGTGAGTGTGTGAAATTTAAACTATCATGGTTATCAATTATTTCTAATCAACTATGCATTACTTTTTTCAAAACTGTGAACGACAATATCTTTCTTGTCAGACAGCATTGCTTACATATCTCACCCATTCTAACAAATCAAGCCAAATGTTGTTAGAGGTAGAGAGACCAAGAAACAACAACCAAAAAAAGATTTTCGATGAAGTTTGTCATTTTCAGATAAAAAATATCAGCTCAGCTCCTTCTGGTTTATGAGGGTTTTACATAAATCAGTAAATAAAATGACCTCAGTTGTCCATTCCTCCTTACTCATACACATCTGTTGTAATAGGCTTTTGAGATTGTTTTGCTTGAGGTTTTATGTGCATCATTGATTACACCGGGGGCTGTGGCATGCCATTCTGGCTGCCAGTGTCCGAACAAGCTCTAATTAATGCTGCATATTTGACACACTGTGTCATCCGGTATCAGACTTCACTTCCTTCAAAATTATGTTCATCGGGTAGTTTTTTAAAGATCTTATAAAATGTGATTTTTAGATACTTAAAAAAGGCCGGGCCAAATAGAGACAAGGTATGGCTTTTTAGCTGTTATTGCATATACACATGGCTCAGTGGAGAAGATTCTGAAGAAAACTGAATGTTTTTTTTGTGCCAGCATACTGAAACAGCAAACAAGACATCCCACGCACTGACCAGCTGGTTTCTACACCCACATTCTGGTGGAAGACGGCAAAGCTGCTGGATAATATCCAAATTACGAATAACAGGTTGATCATCATCTTTGATATAACTCGTGGGAACAGTATGCATGCCAATATCGATGAAACCAACATTTCTTTCCTTTATAACTGAAAACAGGCACAATTTATAGGTAAATAATTCCTCTCTCTATTGTGCAGACCATTCAGATGTTACAGGCCTCAATGTCTTGCAGTGAGATTAGCAAGTGCTAAATGTAGGTCAGACAGGTAGTATAACAGGACAAAGAGATTTTGTAAGGAGAGTCTGTCATCTTACTGGAAAAAAGAAAAAAAACCACCTTAGAGCTCATACTGTGAGACATTCAAAGCAGCGGCATTCTCTGCACAATGGTGACAACAACTGGGGTCAAATAAATTCAGCCTGAGCACTTACTGTAAGTACTAAATTGCATCGTTAAAACAATGCATCCGCTCATTTACACTTGCATGTGTCAGACTTTCCAGAGCTAACTAAAGACTGTTCATTTGCACCTCTCAGTGCAACTGAACCTAACAGGCAAGTTTTTTTTTCTTTAACCCTCCTCCACATGGATCCTGTTTTCCACCTGTCCTTGGCTCTCAGCCTCTGTGATTCTCTCTGGGTGAGGCGTTGCAAGGCTCTGCTAGAAAACACACGTCTAGGTGTAATGTTCTCAGCAGTTAAGTCAAGACAGCAGCAAATAAATATAAACTTGATCTGAATATGACTGAATATCAACATCCTTCTATTGCAACAATGCAACAAAATTCAATCTCAACCACTGACACCCTTTCCAGAAGAAAAAAAAAAGCAAAACACTAGCAGCAGACTTTTTGACACATCTCATCACATTCATGGCTTTGTTCCATTTAAGTCATGTTCTGTTTGTGTAATGGTTACAGTGTGCATACAGTTGCAATCTGCAGAGTGTGCTCATAATCTGCAGGTACTAAAACACACACACGCACGTGTGCACACACACACACAACAAAACATACCGAGTTAAGTAAAAGATAAAACAACTATTATATAATTTTTTGAAATGCATCCACACACACAGAGAGCGAAAGAGAATATTGTATAAATGGCTTTTTAAAAATCTTGTCAATTTCCTCTTCTCACACTAATGGGCACCCAGCGGTGGTTCCTATGGTAACGGCCCTAAACCATGTGGTAGCAGATGGAAGGAGAGCTGGAGGGCTAAATTTATCTTCCAGCATCCTCAGTGACTACAGAGAAAGGGAGAGAGCGAGGCAGCGAAGGTGCCTCCCTCCTAGAAGCTACAGCTTTTTTGGAAAGAGAACGGTACGTATCTCAACAGAAAATCAATACTTTGGGTTTCTTGAATTCATACTACATGGATACTCTTACAGTCTTTCAAGGGGGATTAGAAAGGAAAAGGCAAACACACTGGACCTGTCCTCATGAAAAAACATTTCAGCTATTCTATTGTCAGCAGTTAGGCTTTACCAAGAAAGCTATAATTTTCAGTGAAAATGGTGCAGTATTGTTAAAGGCAAATATAAAATATACTAAATCTAAATGCACTAATATGTATTTTACCTTGCAAACAATACATCTAATAAAAAAACTCTACGACAGGGTTCCATATAAAGCAGAAAGCAAAGCATTTTGATTTTTTAGGCAAAAAGTAGGAACTTCGTTGACAATCTGATGATGAAACTCAAGGAAAACAGCCTGCTAATTTGTATTTCGCCATCATCCCAACTCATCATCTTGTAAACTCATCTGCCCTAAGCAACGCCGTGAATACACTCGTCTGTTGTTGTGTTTCCACAACGATGTCAGCTGAGCATTAGCAATGCCGTTGAGTCAGAAAGTAGCAGCTTCATCAGCAGCCTGATAGCGGCGCTCTCCAGGGACAGAGGGAGAACCCTCTGAGAGTGAGTACATTCACAGCCATTCCTCTGTGTCTGTGTGTGTGTGTGTGTGTGTGTGTGCGCACACTTCAGGAACGCTCCCCAGTCCACGGGAGGACATGCCAAGCATAGGAGGTTGGATGCACAACACAGGGAGCTCATTCACTCCCGGTCCGAGCTGAGCTTTAACACATACACAGCCCACGAACCACTCACTATATGCACTCTCCCTCTCCTTCATTCACACAGAGACACACACGCACACACACACACACAGACGAGCACGAACAGCCTCACTGCAGAAGCTGCACTGTCTGAATACGTTCGATATGTCAGAAAACATTCGGTTTGTTTCAAACGTGTCCAATCGTGTCGTTCAGAACATGAATTTCCACCAACGATTCTTGTTTTTTTCCACCACTCTCTGGCTCATTGATGTAACAGCCCCATTGCAATAACAAAGACCTGAATGGAGAAAAATCCAGTCCTCACATCATCATTACTCACATCGCCTCACAGACATCAAAATCACTGAAGATGACAAAGGATATCAATAGCTGTGTTGTTGTTTTTTTCCTTTACCTGGTAGCAGGTGGTGTTGTCCTCCGATTGTGAATGACTGGAAGCAGGGAGGAAGCAGAGAGAGAGGCGGAGAGAGAGGTGAAGGGAAGGAGAGAGAGAGAAAGGATGAATGAGAGTGACGGTGAGGAGAGAGGGGTAATCGAGTCTCCGCTCTACGTGCACTGGGCTGACAAACAGGTAGCGGAGTATATTATGCGTATGAATGAGGAGGAGGGGACACTCTCTCCCCGTCTATCCCCACCTCTTTCATACCCCCCTTAGTGTCTCTCTTTCAGGTCAAAGTGAAGTAGCAGGCGGCTCTTTCGTTGGGAAGTTGACGTAAGCTTGTGTTTGGCTTTTGGCAGCCGACTCGGGCTGCACAGCTGGCAAAGCGGTGAGAGGTAGAGGGGTAGGGTGAGTGGTCGGTGTTTTAATTTGACTGGGAAAGGCGGTGGGGGTGTGCGGAGGGGGTTACTTCATATTTTTAAAACACAGTTTCCCTATTCACTTCTCATTTTCCAGCATAGGTGGAGAGCTATTGCTGCTGAATTCTGAGAAAACCCTGGAAAATTTGAAAACATATAAGGACCTGTGTGGAAAGAAAAAAAAAGAGGGAGAAAAGAAAGAAGCACAGGGATCCGGTTTTTAAGAGCAGCTCTGGAGAATGTCCACACACCGCAGCGCTGCACTCATGCTCCTGCCAGGGGTCCGGCTGAAACAAGTCCAGGCAACTCTGACATCACTCTCCGCTCCCCCCTCCGGAGCTGAGTGACTTTTTCAGCAGGCTCGAAAGCCTGCAGACATACGGAGCTTTGAGGGAAGACCAGCTGGTGGGATGAAGGCAGGTGGTCAGCCACTCATCTGGCCGGGTGTGAAAAGGGGAAGCTGAGAGGGGAATGGAAGTGAGCCCAGGGTGCCCATCCTGCACAGGGCAACAGAGAGTCCTTGTGAGTATAGGGCTCTAAATCTGAAATTGGTGTTCTGAAAATGCTGATTGAGATTTTAAATCCTTTTCTACTAAACTGCATTTAGACCATTGCCTGACCCTAAAATCACCATTAAAGTGTCTCCGCTTATACTCACTTTGCTATCATCTTTTGATATATCATTTGATTCACTTTTCCCCAAACACACCACATAGTTGCTATACAAAAAAGACTGTTCTTAGCCATTCTTATAATATCCAGTCTTCAATAATGGTGCATTCATACTATAATCAAAGAATAGGAAGAATGGGGACATATTTCTATATGGAGGGGTTTGGTGCATCAATCCAAGATGGATAGCCTCATTACTGGCCTTGTAGTCACACTAAAGACTAAAAAGAAAGCAATGAAATAGTTTATTTAAAAACTATAGGTAAATTTTAACGATCTGAATCATTTGTGTTTATATACCATTATGTAACTGCCAGTAATGGTAGCTTTGCGTAGGGCTGAGCAATTAATCAAAATTTTATAAAAATCTCAATATCCCACATTTTTTTCAAAATTCAAACTATACATTAAAAGGTCCAGCAAACAAAAAGCCTGGATCAAGCAGCGATGGATACAGAGACAAAAATCTGTGACAACTGGGATCTCTTCTCACGCAGCTGGGTCCTGTGTCTGGGCAACATCCTCACATAACTCTGCCTGGTATGACATGAGCATAGAAAGGACATTAAGCGCCCTGGTTGAGAGTGCTGCCGCCTTGTAGGCCTTCTCAGTCAAGGCTGACTGAAACCGGGTTAGATTTAGATGGCAGGGAAGGGCTCCTGAAGGACATGGCTGACAGCCGAGGGTGAAGGTGGGCTGCAACAAGGTGCTCCATCGGAAGCATATGGAGCAGACCTCAGCTTTCCATTGCCTCACTGTTGAGGGCTTCTGCTGCTGTAGGGGTGGTCTTTTCATGAAAGTGGAACCTCCTCCAGCAGCTCTGGGAAGACAGGGAGAAGTTGTATCGCTCCGTTCAGTAACTTCTTCCCTTTGTAGCGGGATTATTACCACAGTCCAGGAGATGGCCATTTGGTTTGCCACACATTTGCACACGTCGAGCAAGTCTGTGATCTTAATCACGTAGTCCAGCACTAGGACATTCTCCTATGTCGGGGAAGGCTGAGCCAAGTCAGCCTGGGAGCGCCAGCTAGCGTAAGCTGCAAGTAAGCAAGAAGCTGCAAAGTAGGCGTTATTAGCTGGATGCTAATGCACAGCTGAAAGCCTACTACTGTGGCAGGGAGCTGAGGAAAAACACCAAAACTGATCTGTTGTGATCGGGGTAGAAAATGGAGTTAGCAAGTGCCCGGCGAAAGAAGCTAAACAAAAAGATGTATCTATGGACAAAAAAAGCTAGCCAGCTGAGATGCAAGATACACTTTGAGTCAGAAGTGGTGTTTGAATGACGCTGTGCCACCCGCAGCAGCTATTTTGCTAGGTGGAACTGCATGCTGTGGACAAATATGTTCACCAGCCAATCGTGATTGGCGTAATGAGATTAATGCTTCTGAAGTCTGCAATGAGGCGTGCATCCCATAGTGAGACATCAAAATGAATATTATGACAGAGAACACTCATAACAAAGCGAAATAGCAAGTTTCATGGCCACCGTCATCGATGCGCAATCTGCAACCTCACCACTAGATGTCATCAGGAACAACAAGCCGTATCTTTAAAACAGGTTGGGTTTGGTATTGAGAAGTTATTTGACTAATTGGTAAGCTGACATGTTTGAATTTGCTTATTTAATTCTGAAAAGCATTAGCCATTAATGACAAGTGTTTGAGGTGTAATCTATTGAAAATAAAGATGGATTCTACTTGCAACGGATTGGATTTGCTGTCATATTATTTGATTGTGACATGAACACTAATATTGGCTCAGTGATTCAGTCTACTTGTCAGCGCCTGTGGTGGTGACAGAACTGCCCGTGTTGAGCTGTTTCGCAGGGGAGATGTGCCTCTGTGCAGCTGGGGTGTGTCTGGGATGGCCTTGTCACAGTGTGAAAATCACACTGTACCAAACACATTTCCTCAAAAGGAATATTTAGTCTTGTTAGGAATGCAGGAGCAGAAAGGGAAGGAAACAAAAAGACAAGGTCTCCTGATATTGTCCTCTTTTCACTTAACCAAATAACACTGAATTCATTGTGACCCTCAAGCTATACAATACATTAACATTTCACAGTGACTGAATAAAATGACTATTTTTAAATATGTAATTCCAGTTTGCCACTATTTCATTTGCAGAATTTAGTGTTTCCCACCGCCCCCCCCTTCAGATGGTGTACTGTAGTTGACAATGGCTTACCAAAATTGATGTTAAAGGTTAGTTTTTGCCATAACTGGGTGAATGACTTGTGCAAAGCTTTCCAGCATGGTATCAATTAGGCCCATGAGTAACTGTTCATGATTTGTATGTAGGCTAGTGGGAAGTAATTCGTAATTGTAAATGGAGTGTAGACAGGACAAAATGTGCTAATGCAATATATGATAATAACTGCAGCTCATTGATTGGCTGAAAATGTTGGGCTAATGCAAGTGTACCCTCATTGATATGTATGCGCAGCAGTTGATCTCTCTCTCACTCACACAGAGAGCAAGAATGACAGAAAGGCATTGAAAAAAAAATGAGGTGGAATCAATTGGTGGCACTCGGTTTTCATTCGGTGGCCCTGATTGGTCTATATGTGGGAAACACTGGAATGGTGATCACCACACTTCTAAAGTAGACATAACGCTACAGCTAAAACAAAAAGACTTTTGTTTGTTTTGTTTCTTTCCCCCCTTTTTGTTTTGTAATAATCATAGGAGATTGTACTTACTAGCATCACTGGATAGTGTTGGAACTGTTGTATGCAAAATTGCAACATGACACATAACACATACTACCGTGCCATTCGTTCCACTGCTTCTACATGGCTGCTGCGCGCTTAAAAGGGCATCAAGACTATCACTTGGCGGTGCAAAGGGTGATGTTGGATATATAGACTGTATAAATACACACGATTATGTGCCTGGGTGGTGTGCATTTTTTCATGTGGCTGCCCCTGGTGTCTGAGCAAATTACAGGACATCACCTGAGTATTTGGGCTATAACAGAAAGCCTGTTGATGTTTCAAACTAGGGCAGGGGGAGTTTAAAAACATGGGTGCTTACCACACAGGGATGGGAAGAGATGCTATTGGTTGCATTATAGGAAATATGGTAATATGCTGAACTCACATTTCTTTGAGGCTGGTGAGCAAACAAGCTACAAGCTATTTAGCGAAACGATGTTTAGTGCAACTAATAACACAAACAGTAGCTAAATGCACTCGAAATGATGATGTGTGGATGGAAGTTAATGACTAGTTAATAAGAGGCTTCACAGGTGGATCTGGCTTGTGTTCTCTGCTGTGTGAATGCTTCATGAGCTATGGTGTACAGGGGTAACTAAGTGGAAAAATCCAACCTGCTACTTTATTATCTTTATGTTTGATGTTGTGATTTAATTGCTTTAGTGCCACTGCATTTACCGACTACTGTTGCTGGGACCAGTGTAGCTATAGGTTGTGGGCTTGGCATGTATGCCTCCTGGCATAGTGTACGGTAGAAGGTATTACATGAAGGTTCATTAGTCTTATTCCCTCCTCTGCTACCACCTTCCATCTTTTTCTCTTTCACACACAAGTACAAGAATCCAAACTCTCTCCATGCATACTATGATCAGAAACATATTTCTGATGAATTACTGAAAGACAGGGCAACAAGTTTAGTATTGGGGTTACACATGTATTCCATTGAGTGACATGAGTGTCCTTGACGTAATTGTACAAAGAGAGAGGAGGGTGATAAGAGGTGAAATGCTGCCCCCTATTAGTTTGGAGAAGGTGACCAAGTAATACACATTGTACCTTTAAATTTAATGAGTGATTTGAAATTATTTCTGTATTGCATTTCCTCATTTAATTGTGGTGGAGAAACAAAGTCGACCGATATTAATTATACAATTGTTTCTGGATTGTTGATCGATGCCAAAATGATCTTAAATATAGAAACAGTAAGTGAATATCATTGATTTGTATTTTGGGAAAGCCTCCAAAACATAATATTTGACCCATCAAATGCCATTAAAGCTGCTGCATTAATTCAATTAGGCCTGTAATGCGAGTTTAGGACACTTAGGGGCAGCAGAACAAGCTGTAAACCCAACACCAACATATTATCACAACTACATCATAATTGCATCATGTTTGTGTTCACCTGACAGATGTAACTACTATAATCACGCTCCGTCCAGCTGTGTTTTATTCTGTTTTGTTCCAGAATCTCCGGAGCTAAAGATCTGGCCCCATAGTGAGAGGTTTATCACATCTTTTTTTGCTGAAAACATCTGCTTGTTGGCTCTGGCATGAGGTTGATGGGAGCTATGAGACTGAACCAAAACAAACAATTCTCTGTAGGTCCATCAGTATGAGCGACAATGTTCACATTAGAATCTATGTTGTCGTTTCCTTGATTATTGCTATAAAATATGGATTATAATAGCTTTAAGGTATGCCCACTCATCCTTAAAGACATGCCTTTTTGTTTTCTGCAGTTTTTGTTTTAAATTTCAAGTAAATCTCAACACAAAGAAATCATTCCTCCGCTCAGACGTCTGACTTTAATAAGGGACGAACGTCCATCAAATTGTAGGACGGTGACCAGTCGATATCTGATTTTACCTAATAGTCCAATATTGGCAAACGCATATATCGGTCTGACCGTGGTGAGTTTGGGGTGGAGATTCAGCAGCAGTATTGGAGCTTAGGACAGCTCTGGCTCCGTTCTACAGGGACACAGAGGGAGTTTCTGGGCACTGTGCCACCTGTCAGAGAGAAAACAGGCAGTGTCCTCCTCAGCATCCCAGCAGTCCAGGGCTTCACATATGGCCCTTAAACGCCACAGAGACAGCAGATTCTGTCGCTGCTGCTGCCTCCTACAGGAAAAAAAACAGTCTCTATAGAGTCAGACTAGTAGTCATGTGATACTTAATGACCTCTGAAATGCATTCTGTTATACATATAGGATTGCATGTTGTTGTAAAACGTGTCCGTCCGGGTGTAAAAGGTTCAGTGCACAGTGAGTAAACAAGAAGAAGACCCTTTTCATGAAGCCTGTTTTCCACACTCTGCTGTATCTGGCTGTAAAAATAACAGCTTGTCTGGATGTAGAAGGTTGATCTTTTTTGCACGAGTATGTGTGTGTGGAAGCCCAGCCAATAAATCCCAACATATAACCATAACCGCAGGTCCCCTTGCCTCCCTCCAGACGCCCAGCCACAGACAGACCAGAGACCCCCCTCCGTCCTACAACCACCAACCAAAACGGAACAGATGCACCCCCCTCAACTTCAACCTGCCCCGATGGCCACAGAAAACAGCAATGTGACCAACACATGGTTGGTTACAGTGCCGCAATTTTAAGAGCCCACAGAGAGAAATAGCCATCGGCGCTCTAAAAAGTGTCTGAACAAAAAAAGGCTCTGCATGGCTAGAAGCCATGAGTTCCCAACAGTAGACCATGTTGACAGATGCTGTGCAGAGCTCAGCTGTGGTGGGCGGCATCGTGGGGTTTAAACCCGACTACCTATTGCTCCAATAACATACTAATTCCATGTATGTACAAATATGCCTTCATGAACCAAAGACGCCCGTCTGTGTATTCTGTATGTCTGCGAGTAAGAATTAGGGCTTTTACTGTGCACCATAGTGCCGGGACTATAATGCATCTACCCAGCAACTTTTTAAGACACTCCCAATCTTACATTCCATATGCCATGGCTCATACATTCTCATTTGTCAAGCACTTCATTATTTCAAGATACTTTACATCGCGGTTTGGTTGGATTTCTCCCCTTTAGGTCAGTTTACTGCTCATGGTGCTCAAGCAGGGTTTAATTTGGGGGAAATTAAACCAAAATACTTTTTATTTACAGTCAGTTATAATGTATTTTCACAAGACGGAGGGCTTGATCCAGGGTGCCATTGCGTCAATGACGGTCAATGAGGAAAAAGTCAAGGAAGTCTTTGCTCCCAGTTAAGAGCAGGTTTAGCACACAGACACTGTAAAATTGCAGTTTATCATTTTTATTATTTTGTTTTGGATGAAACTAGAATTAGTTTAGAAGTCCTTGTTGGTGTCCCTCAGTTCATTTCTGCAAATCAATATATTTAATTTGAGATGCAAAAATTACAGTTATTCAGATTTATGGTATTCTTATACCACTAGTTTGACCGCACTAGGCAATAAAATTTTTACTATGCAACATAGACTCCAGCATGGTCCTTTTTCACACCTGAAAACGGCACCAAAATTGGATTGAATGTGAACTTGGGTCTAAAGAAGGGTATACTACTTATTTCTTAAATTATTTCGGCGAGAGGCAGGGATACAGGGATACGCCAGCCAATCGTGGGGCACACACACCATTCACTCACACACTCACACCTACGGGCAATTTTAGAGTTGCCAATTAACCTCAGAATGTTTTTGGACTGTGGGAGGAAGCCGGAGTACCCGATGAAAACCCACGCAGACATGGGGAGAACATGCAATCTCCACACACAAAGGTCCCAGACCCAGGACCAAGGAGGTCTTGAACCTGCGACCTTCTTGCTGTGAGGCAACAGCGCAAATCCCTGCGCCACCATGTTGCCCATGACACAGAAGTCTATATGCTAATTAAGAAAAAAAAATATTGCCTGGTACAGATCAAATAATGAAAATAATGGCAATAGTGGCCCTTAGTGTGCACCCAAGTGTGACTGATGCTTTCACACCAACAAAAACCAACCAAACTAAGTGCCTTTGGTTTAAATGGACTGTTTGGTACACACCAAAACTGCTGTTGGTGTGAAAGCAGAGGAATCTTTGCAAAGCAGGTACATTTGTTTTAGTGGGTCTGGAAAATCTTTTTCTTTATATCTGAGTTTCATTCTGTTAGATTACCTGTGTGTGAGTATCACATATCAACAATACCACCAATACCACTAAAGTCTAAGAAATGTTAACAGTAGGTTATGCAGTTTAAGTGTCATTGATGCCTTTAATAACATTAATCTTAGTTTTTTTGCATTTTATTTTCAACTGCAAACCTTAGAATACATGCTTCTGTTTACTTGTCAAAATTCACAGAAAGTTGAGCACATCAGCATATTAAGGACCACCAAAGCGTTAACCAATCCCTTAACACTTTATGTCTATCATGCTCTGCATACTGATCTGCACGGGTGGTCCACCACCAAAGCACTATTTTGAGCCAGGAAAAAAACCCTGCTTCCAGGCCGCTGGAAGCTGTGCCAGAGACGGCTGATGTTGCTGCAGTTCCTTGGTCAGCAACACTGGCTGATAAAAGTCAATACTTAGTGGCCCTAAATTATAAAAAAAAAAACACAGAGGAAAGGATTTGAATAACGAGCCGTGTAACTTCCAAGTGGTGAGTTTAGAAGAATCATTCTGATAGTATACTGCTGTTGAAACCAAAGTATTTTTGTTTAATGACATTCATAAAAATAGTGGAAATTCCGTCTCCTTCCTCCTCCAAACTTCCCAATTTAGGCACTATACCTAAATCGAGGGTAATAATTCTTTAAATAAAAATCACAATGTTGACATTTACAGATGGAGAATCACTGACAACAAGTTCATTTACAGAATAGTGTAATTTTAGACCCGTGGCAAACCGTATCAGGAACAAGGAAGTAGACACAAAGAAGCAACGAATGGGAGGCATTGTACAAGTGAAAAAAAAAAAGTTGAAAATGTTGAGAGGAAATGCTAAATATAGGAAAATGACCGGTCGCTCGCTATATTGGTCCCCACATCTAAGTTAAGCTGTTTCTGCTAGTGTTTGTGGTTTTAGGGTGTGAGTGTGGGTTTCGGTCATGCTGCTGACTGAAACTGTGACAGTGTTTGCATACACTCATCACCATCATGTGGATGACAAAGACACACAGCTCAAGGCTACACCTGCAGCCTAGATGAATTGCTACATCTTGTAAAGACTGTGTGAATCAATATTTCTGGACTTCTTGGAGCCAGGAGGCAAACAAGATTAACAGTTTTGAGGAGAGGAAACCCCCTCGAGACTCTATCCCAGACATTAACTGGACCTGATCCTTCACATAGCTCCAGACTTTATACATGATGACATCAGAGGGGAATTTCTGTGTCTGGTTTCTGGCTCTCTCATATCAAACACAAGTTATTGTGATTCTTAAAACATTTGGGATTGGAATAGGAAACAAGAGATATTTGAAATCCTAACAAAAGATGGTTTATAGAGGAAGCCATTAAGGGGAAAAGTTACACTGGTATTGTAAAGAGGTGAAAATGATGATGGGAGTATCTTTTAAAATATGTTAGTAAAGGTCAGTTTCAGAGTGACAATTTTTTAGCAATCTTACAACAACAAAACTCTTTTCTTTGACAAAATAATCCTAAACTAAAGGTCCACCTCCTATCCTTTTCACAGTCTTCATCAACAGATGGATTTTGTTTAGATGAATGTGTTGGAGCTTGAGCTTGATCTGTTATGATTGTGTCAAAAGCTTCTGTGTTAAAAACACCAGAAAAATAGCTGGAAAGTGAACCTTGAGTTGCAATTGTTTTGTCCTAAGTTCTAGTCAAAAGTAAAATTCCAGAATGCACTTTGTTTAACCTCTAAACCAGTGAGAGGTGAAAGTATTGTGAATGAAATCATAACTAATGCACTCACCCATCAACAGATTCACCTCCATAAGCTATTGATTAAAACCAAGTGAAAAAGTTGAAAGATGCAGACAAAGCTGGTAAGTACTGTAGACCCTGAGATGTTCCATTTCTAAGGTCAAGAATGAACTTTCTTGTGCTAAATGCTGAGCCGCCATATAAAGACCTTTCAAAATTGAA
Source organism: Lepturacanthus savala (assembly GCA_030544235.1). NCBI lineage: Eukaryota > Metazoa > Chordata > Actinopteri > Scombriformes > Trichiuridae > Lepturacanthus > Lepturacanthus savala. The sequence continues at coordinate 21,320,568 of CM060472.1, read as the reverse complement.
TATAAATAACTTTAAATATAAAGGCAAATCTGACCAGATTTTATTCATGTATTATTTTCATCACCATTTTCAATACTTAGTTCACTGCTTGTGTCCTAAATCATGAGCGATATCAGAGCACACAGTGCATTAGTGCATGAAAAGACCCGGGGAGAAGGGCTAAATCAGGACGCTAATGGAAACCAGCGAATAGCTGATAACAACCACATGCAAGAAGTCTTCACAGGAGCCTGAACACATGCAGCGAGCACTAACATGATGTGATATAACTCGGAAGGATCAATACTAACACAGTTTGAGGCTGATGCATCTGGCTGGGCTGTGCTTCGGGTTATGCGGGATGTAAGAGTATGAAATAGTACATCCTGGGCTGCTTTCAAGCAAGCATGGGGGATAAAAACAAAACCAAAAGAAGTTGCTGACCTTTTGTGCATCCACTTCATTAAGACACAGTTCATTTCAGATGCCCGGCATGCCATTTCTTTTTTGGCAAAAACAGAGCTCAGATAAATGAAAAAAAATAGCAACTACATTTAGCTTCCTTTCTTTCTTCCTTGGTCTTTAAACCAATCAGATCGCTTCTTAAAGTGATGTAATGCAAGGGAGAGGGCAGCCATATGTTCTCTTATTTCACTAACAGTGAATCAACACGCAGGGATGAGGCATGCTGCCAAAGAGCCTGCCTCTCCAGGAATCTGTATCAGCCACACAGAGAGACAGGAGAGAAGCTAGTGTTACTGTAGGCACCGGTAATATTTTGACATACACTCGCAAAAGCAAAGCGATAATTGTGACGTGCCTGCCAATGATACTGAGGTCTACCTGGAGGTACCGGCTGAGTCAGCAGTAGCACTGTCTGCATGAAACCGGGCTACCGCTGCTGCAGTTTCTATCACAGGAGCATCATGGACACAAGACCAGAAAGAAAATACACACCGATGCTGCTATACGTTACAAAAGGCTGCAGTCTAGTCCCATATAGTTCTCTCTCTGCTCAGAAAATACATGACCTTGATTGACAACGCCAATGTCAGGAGCGAACAGTGGAGAAGAAGGTACACAGTATGGTGTGGACATCAGTGTGCTGCACTAATGTGAAAGGTATCACCTGTAGAGATAAATAAATATACATAGCAAAATGGCAGAGATTCCTTACAGAGCTTTGTTTTTTTTCTTGCTGTTTTGATTCAGTCTGCTGCTGAAGAGCCTCAGGAGTTAGTGGAGAGCAAAACATGCTATAAAAAGGAGAGTGAATGTCGGACTTGCATTTGCCCTGTGACCAGAAATGCTTCATCAAACTGAATGCTAATGTCACCTGTCCGCTGAATATTTACATATGCTACCGTTTGCTAATGCAAATGGAATCATCAGGTGATAACACATGTCAATGTATTAGTGTTAATAACTATTTGCACTGGCCCCGCCTCATCAATCATTAAAGATCCCATATTATAATTTTTTGAGTAAATTTCACAACTCTGTGTGACCTATCAACACGGTTTTCACCATTTGTTTTCCCAAGATAAACAGTGTCATAAATTACAACAGTCTAAAAGTTGCTAAATTGCTTTTCTTTGAGAAAGGCAGTTTCTGTGCCTGTACCTGTAATGCTAATGTGCTCCATTGGTCAACACCTTCCTTGCCTGCTGCTACACGCCCCCATCACGTAGACGATGTGGCTAATGGTAGCATGAGAGATTAGTACAGTTAGTGTAAATGACTAGGCAAGATGTCGTCATTCCATACTAATCAGACCCAGAGTTAGACTCAGAAGGAGAGGCTCGGGCTCCTAAGGAAATGCCAACGACTCTGCGGCTGCAGCAGTAGGTTTCACTATGGTAAATGTGTCTGAATGCTAGTTTGTGGTGATAATTTGAAGGCATGTGGCTAATACTAGCTCGTGCTTCAGCTAACGTCGCTATACTGTCAACACAGGCATTTAGCAATTGAAGTTCTGCTTTGAGGGAATGCGCCTGGCAAAAAAAGAAGAAAGTCTGGCACAAGATGAAAAAATAGGCAAATATCTAAAAAGAATAAAAAAAAAAAAAAACTAATGACACATGAGAATTATAAGCACGATTTGCTTTAGTGTAATTTATATATTTTCCACAAATATGTTTTAAAAATTTGATTCATTCGCAAGCCATTTCTGTCAACACAACCATTTATTAAAATAATGCCCTAAAACAATAAATAAATAATAAAAAACAGGAGGTCAGAATTATAGGATATCAAAACATACATTATATATACATATACAGTGATGGACTCTGCAGGATGGTAGGTGGGATCCTTTGCCTTTGGAGCTGCCATTGAACAGCTGCCCTCAAGGGGATCATCCACCTGCTCCTCTTCATAGTCCAGGTGAGGCCTCTTAGTGTCTTCACTGGTGTTGAAGAGAAAGCAAAAAAGTGGTCTGCAGCAGGGGCTGTTTCTGTACTGCAGGAGAAAAAAAACTTGCACACCTGTAAAGAGAATAAAATTTCACAAAATAAGTCTGCATAACCAACTTCATCAAATTGTTTTGTAAGTAAGATGTTTTTTATCACAGACAGTAAAATAGGTTTGTGGGTACCTTTACTTCTATAGTTGGATTGAAGAGTCTTGAGGGAGAGCTGTGTGCTCACAGTCTGTTTGTACTGGTTCTGTCTGATATGCCACATCCCAGGTCGGTGGCTGAGTGGTTGCAATTGATGTGCTGGCCTGTATTTGAAAGATAATATAAAATACAATAAAGAAAAACAACTGTAAAATCTAAGATAACACTCAATAATTTGGGTGTTACACACATACAAGCCTACAAGTGAAAAAAGTAGCATTTTACAAATTACATCATTTGAGCACAATGATGAACAAGGCCCTGAAGGTGCGGGCCGTTACGCCTCGTAAATTGAAGCCTGGCTAGGATTTGGTATTTTATGGCCTAAAAAATTGGCATAAAAAAAAAGACTGTAGCCAGAAGGTAAGTGGTTTAAAAAATAACACTCACAGACACACCCCCTATCCAATATTAACGTTAACAAGCAGGCTAACAACAGCTGAAGAAAGCAAACTCTCTACCACACTGAACTTGTAAAAGTGTTTCTATAATGGTAATGTCTGTCTCTAGTCGACTGTACACGTGGGGCAACCAAGCCCATTCTTAATATTATCAACATCTTCCCGAAAAAAAGCCATGCATTGCAGAGCAAAACCAAGCGGAGCTAGCAAGTTAGCCAATTAGCTTACATGCACCAGGTGACACCAGAAACAATCCAGCGACACTTACCTGTGCCCTGGGTGCAGTTGCTGTTATGGTCGGAGGGGATCCTTTTACGGGGGTCAGTGTCGAGGCGAAGCCAGCTTTGCACTGACCATCGTTGGAGCAACCCGAGGAGAAGTGGTTTGCACAAACATACAAATTGGCAGCAAGGTCACTGACAGCGGAGGAGTGATGATTTTACGCAGAGGGGCGGGCCAGTGCAAATGACTCTGTTTGTTACATCACCAACGGAGCTGAGTCTCAGCAGCTTGTTACAGCACTGTTCTACAAGTGGATGGGCTGTAGAGACGATGCCTAAACCTTTCGCTTTTCACATTCTAGGAGTGGTTAGGCTCAGAGAGGACTAGTTTATATGTGTAAATATCAGAAAAAAACATGTATTTCCTAATACAGGACCTTGCTTTAGGGGTTGTAAATCTCATTTTAAAGTATGTCTAATCATATGGCTATGATGTTGGATACCATTTAGAATTATTTGGAACCATTTTTATTCCCTATTTAGTATGCATTTTACTTTTTTTTCCCTTAAAGATCCCATTCAGGGATGTTTTAACACAAAACTACTACTTCACAAATTCATTCTCACGGTTTGTGAGAAAAAGGTCTTCACATCCCACTTGTGTTTATGTTAATCATAAATGCTGTTGTTGGTAATACAGGAATATACAAGTTGTTTATACTTCCTTTGTATTTTCAAATTGTATAGATTTATGTCTGCTCTATTTTAGTTTATTTTTTTATTTTGTAAAGCACTTTGAGCCGCATTTGTTTTATCACTGTTAATATAAACCTATGCTATTACTCACAATAAGAAAATGTAAACACAATAATAAATCACTCACACCTGTTTGTTCTGAATAGCATACTGCCCTTTGTAATAAAGAACCAGTCTTAACATTGTGGAAATTAATTTTTCAAGGAAGCGAGGACAGTGTGTGTGTGTGTGCGTGTGTGTCCACTAGGTGATTTGTGAATGAGAACTGCAGCTGACAGGCCTTCTGCCCAACAGGCTGCTCTCTCCACAGGGGTCACAGAAACCAGAGGCCCTTCCACCTCGCAGAGCAGCCCAAGCTGGGCCCATACGCTTGCCTCCAGGGTCACTGACGGCATCCAACCCCTTCCAGCAGAGGGCTGCAGCTCAGCCAAGGGCCTAACAACTCGCAGCGAGCGCACACATGCTCTGATTCCCATACACCTCCACACACACACACACACACACACACACTGCATGTAAACACAACACTTAACACCTGAGCATACGGCATTCACAAAGCCACACGTGCAAGCTTTTGCACGAGCACATGGGAAAGCAAAGGCTGTAGAATGCAAACACCCACATACACACACACACACAGGAGTGTATTCTTTCATTAACAAGGCTGAGAGTCAATTTCCGCTCCCGTCGTCTCAGGCTGGTTGCCGACAGAGAGGAAACCTGTTCGCTGACGGCACTTTTGACATTTAGGCTTTGTGTCTCTGCGTCTGGGGGGAAGTCCTCCTGATTGATGACCAGGGCCACCCTAGGGTCCCCTTACTGCATGACTAGCTAGAATGTTATCACCCTTATCAACGCATGTACGTCTCTGCCTGCACTACATATCCCAACTTGCACGTGAGTGCTGGTTATGTACATGACACATCTTAAATCATAAACATAAGGTTTTGCACCAGGAATCTATGATTTATTACTGCTGTGATCGCTTAGAGTTATAAAATGGTGTTTTCCAGGTTCGAGGCAAGGACAGGGAGTTGATGATATATTGCACTGTGGAGAGATTTGTCCCAATAAGACCAAAGCAAGCTCAGCATTATGTACTATATCCACTTTGGGAAATGGTGAATGGTCATTTCCTAGTTCCTATTTTTACTGCATTGGATGGTCAAAACGAATGTTATGATTTCCTGAAATTCATAAAACCATGAGGATGCCTTGGACATAAACAAATTGACCTCATTCTCTGGGACCATTTTAAAATTAAAGAACATCTGAAGTTGGGATTCAATGTTCGGTGCTTGTTTCAAGAAGCAACTTTGATTATTACTACCTTGATTATTGCATGTGAAAAACTCAAATTTTAAAGCTTTGCCAATGAAATCAGCTTATTTATTTGAAAATGGGTGGAATGCTTCCAAAGTCAAATGGCTATTAGCCAACTAAGAATTTCTTTAATCAAGGACAGCCTTATTATGTTAATGATTATGTTAATGCAATGCTCAGATATTGATATCGGCTATTGGTCCTATAAAATTGTTACCGTTACCCAACACAGATGCCACCTCATGGCAACGCACAATTTATATGCTTGGCATGTGGCACCGGGAGGAGCCATGTCAGCAGTGAGGAATAACTTTAAGGTAAACGAGAGTACCAAAAATAAAGCAGAATGCAAACAATGTCCAACAAAAATCTTGAGAGGAGGTACAAAATCTACTGCTTACAACACAAGCAACTTAAACAAGAAATCCCACAGTGAGGCAAAATATAGGGAGAATTTACTCATGACATCAACAAGTGACAACCAACTTTGCAGCAGAGACAACCCATCAAAAACCACAGATGCTCTTGCTGAGTATATCACTCTGGATGACCAGCCACTGTCCATGGTCGACATCTTCTCAGCATACTAGAGCCAAGGTATGACCGTAGCCATATCATAAACATGGCGCTACCGAAGCTGCACGACTTTGTGGAAAAAAAAACCCGAACACATCCACAACTTGGTATTGGTGTATCCCAACCTAGATTAAATTGAAACAACTTTTTCCCCCTCAGGCATTCTCAATCTGAAAGGGTTCAAAATCATGAAAGATGACTTCATACATTCTCCTGGGTGGACATGCTGTATTTCCCACTCGCTCACCTGGAGGAGTGTTCATCTGATGTTTCAATAAGGTTCAGTCCATATGTTTGCTTAACATTTCACCCTTTGATAAGTGTCTAGAAGGGTAATATGGGCAACATCGGTGAAGCTCTACAGACAGAAGTGCCCCTCACGTTTCACCTGCTACCAAGGACACTGATGACTGACAGTTGAGGGATGAGGCGACTCCCGTCAGAACGGGCTGCATGAATATCAATGCTGTCCTCCCCCCGGCTCTGCTGCCCTTGGCTGAACAGAGAGACCTTTGACAGGGCCGTAGCGAAAAAACCGAGAGTGTGTGCCATTTTGTGATGCAACATGACCGCCCTGGGACTCCAGGACACACTCGCAGACTCTGCACACCGCATGAATGTTTACCGTACCACCACTGCATGTGTCCGGGCAGCATCAACTGTGAGACGGGTTGTGTTTTGCGCTCCGCTCCTCATGTCCAGTGTCAAGAAACCACACACACCATTCTGGCTCCAGCGGCAAACACAGTGAAAGGCATTTGGGCTCGGGGCCTATCAGTGCCACAGTGAGGCCATTATCCTCCCACTTTAGCACCCATGCCTACATCGGGTTTGACACAGACAACGCTAACCTACAGGGATCCATAACACGCTAGAGGGGATTACGGTGTCCATAATGGCGATGATGATGGTTTTGTTTATGCTTCATACACTGGAAATACCATCCAAAAACTCCTGAGTTGCTGCCAAAGTGCCTCGCAGCAGTATTTTCCGTTTGTAACTCATCATTGTTCACAATAACTGTTAAATCTACTGTACATCCAGGAAACAGGAACTTATCTATTGGCTGTTTTTAACATTATATGTTTCATTTTTGCATTTCCATAGTATTTATGGACTCACAAGAGTCGTATCAAGTAACGCAATACTCCTGAATTTTACTACTAAATATGGCTTAAGCTCAAAATCATAAACTCCCAAAATGCAACTCAATGGCAATGTTTTTAAGCATCAGAAGAGATCGGTTTTCACATACTGACTTGTATTGCTCATGACCAGTAAACCGAGCTTCATCAGTAAAATTACACCAACACTTCATTGGAACTTTCACCTATTTTGCATATTCAAATAGAAAAATCTAAAACGGAACAACTGTGAGGCCAAAATGCATGTATGAGGACTCATTTAAAAGGCCACATTTTTCTAAAAAATGTATTACTTTGTCTGTAGCTAAAACATAGCCTGAAATATATCAGCTCAAACTTGAAGGAAAATTCCTTTTTTGTCATATTTTACATTAGCATTAACAAGAATTAATTAGTAAGTTTTTAGTTAGTTTTTTTCACTTACATCTCCAAACCTTACCCCTGATCCAGCAGATTTTAACAGGTTGAATATTCGTGATACAACAGGCAGCGTTGTGACACAAGGAGCATGTTCTGTTTTTAAAATATTAAGCCATGCTTTCAAGCCATTCTACAACAACACAATGACAGGTGCTACTTCCCGTTTGTCATGTGGGTGAGTGATTGATGCAGGTCCACAGCATCAAACCTGACTGATGCAGACCGTTATGTTCCCTGTGTATCCTTCCTGAGGTGAAGGACGATGGCGAGGAAAGAAAAAATGATAAACAAGCAGTCACCGCCGCTGGCTTTTCTACAGAGCCCGAGGACAGAAATTTGCTGTCGAAGACAACACGGTCTGACAAAAGAATACCAGAAACCTGGACAACAGGACAGGCAGAGGCAGCTCAGGAATGAGTTCTCTTGAATTTCAAAACAGCAGGATCGACGATGATGAGGTGACATGATAAAGAGCAAATTTGTAGTCTGTTAATAAAATCAGCGCATTAAGGAGTGAGTCTTAATATTGTATCTGGCTGTATCTGTGATGCATTACCACTTCCTATCAACATGTTTACCTTCACAACAAACTATTAAAATGTACACACCATTAGTAAATTATTCACTAACTATGATAATTAAATAGTCGAGTTAAAAAGGTTTCCAAGTTTGCTGAACTCCAGTTGCTCAAATGTGAATATTTCCTGGTTTCTATAACAACAAACTGAATCTGTCTGTGCTGTGGACTATTGGTTAACAATCACCATTTTAATTGATAAAAACTTGCTTTTAAGGAGCACATTCAGTATGTTACTAAAGAGCTAAATGTTTTATTGGGATTTTTTTTTTTTGCAGAAACAAGTCATGCTTCTCTTATGTGAAAAAGAGGTTTGCAGAGTCTGCCCAGACGCCTCTGCCCAGTGTCTTCACTTGTTAGACAGTGTGTCTCATGGTGCATTAAGATTCATTACTAACCGTGGTTTCCTTGCTCACCATTGTACTTTATATTGTACGGTCCACTGGCCTGCTTTAAGTACACGCCGGCAAACACATTGGTTTGTTTTCATTTATAAAGCCTTTTTGGGCAAGATTCCAGACTAACTCTCCTCTCTTTTAATCTTGAAGGACAGAATGCTCAACCTTCATTCATTTGACATGGTTCAATATATTCTTTCCAAGGTCTGAACCGAGTCGGGAAAGAAAACTCTTAGGTTTTCAGCACTTTTCTCCTGCAACCATCTACAGATTGATTTTAAACTGAAAGACCTCATCACCATTAATGTCTACAAATCCTTAATAAAAGGACACGGAGGGAAAAACTCTTTAAATACTAACACATCAGTTTTTCATTTAATATTTATTGTATGCATTTGTTGTGTATTTATGTATATTTGTGTGTTGTGCATTTGAAAATGATCCTTGATCTCAGTGGGACTAACCTGGCTAACTAAAGGTTATGTAAAATAAAAATAAAGGTTTGTGACAATTTGCAGTTTATGTTGCAAATATATCTCAAAATAGATGACAGTTGGGCTCTGGGACTTGTTTTTCCTTTTCCTATTCTATAAATTAAAAAGGTACCAAATATGTTGAGATGAGCATTATTTGCATCCCATAAGCAATGGCAAAAGGCGATGCATCATAGTGATCAAACACTAGCGTACCCATGCAGACATTGTTCCACTTTTGTGTCCAGAAATGTTTGCGTGCCTTCGGGGAATTAGCGGATTCCGAATCCGAACGGTAATCAAATTCCCATGGTGAAAATGAGGAAAAACCCTGATGTGTCAAGTGTCTTTGCAGCAAAGCGTCATTGTGAGCTGGAGCTGTCCTCAGATGCCCTCTAACAGCAGGCTTCATTGCAATGAGGAGTGATTTAGGGGCTGCAGACTGGGTCGTTTTCTTGCTCTTTGTGAGCCCTCTGTTATCTGTTGTTTTCGTTTCATGGGGTAAAAAAATATACTGAAAATTAACAATGGAATTCAAGGCTTATCCACTTGGATCAAATCATCCCATCAATTTAAGCCTAGTTTCGATTATGTAATATTATTGGCGATTTCATCCTGCAGCCACAGACACACACACAAACACAAAAAATAAACCCTGAACGGAACCGTTTATCACGCATGATGTCATGTTGAATTCTTTGCAAGCGGGTTCTGCAGACATGTCCGGGCAGCAGTGAGGCATTATGCAGCCACCGGTACCGATTTTTATGTTATACGGGAGCACAGCGTCGCCGAATTCCGTCAAAGAAAATCGCACATTTTAGAGTAAATACGCTTCCATAACAAGCTGCTTTACATTTAACAATGCAAACAATAGTATGGCATATGTAGAAGGTCAATTTGGGCATTCGGCGTTGATAAATTCAGGAAATATGGCCCCCCAAAAATCGTCATCTTCCTCAAAAATCGTAAAAAATAGTGAGTTCAAAATGATTTAAATAAAACAAGTGTTGGTACATTTGCCTTAAAATACCAGTGTTAAAATAATAATTAAAAAAACATCTTAAGTCATGTTCTAAACAGACATGCGCGCGCAGCGTAATTAATAAAATATATTTGATTATTTTTTTTGAATGGAGCTCGCCGTGCTACAAGCGGGGCTCGTGGCGCTGATGTAGCCCAGTGCAACAAAACGACTAATAACCATAATAAGCCCCGGGCAGAGGAGACGCACACCTGTACCGAACAGCCTCGTTTTAGGGGCTTTTTAAACGGAGCAGCACGCGCTAGCTGCTATCAGGGGCGACACGACAACGCCGCGTTTTCACGCAACAGCACCGGCGGCACGAGACAATGTCTAATAAGACAACACTCGAAGGCAGACTACAGTTTTTTTCCTACATGATGCCACACACCGACCGAACCATACAGCCCAGCAACTGACATCGGCGTCAAGCTCAAAAGAACGTCAACGTCAAGTGGTTTTTCAAAGTAAAACTGCATCACAGCAACACGCTTTTCTCCTCACTCCTAATGTTTCAGCTCAGTTCTGCTATGTGCTTTGAATCTTGGTATTTTAACACATCCGTCATTCCACATTTACATGCTAATTTTACTTCCCGAGACAAATACGAGACGTTTATTTTGAAGGTGAACTCGCCACGCTTCCTGTCTCGTTTTGTCCAACTCCGGCTGACTTGCCGCAGCTCACCACCACCTCCTCCTCCACCACCTCCTCCTCCCTCTCACAGACAATGAATGAAGCTACTTTGGGGTATGGACAAGCCCAGGACCCGTATAACACGTTAGCCAAAAAACAGTACAGAAAAATAAGCATTTTCTTAGCCTTGGTTATGCTATTCGCTAGCTACATTTTATCTGCCCCTTCTGGATCAAATACACACTAAATGATATTGCCCGTCCTGCCACACCATGTGAAAATGTTGCGGTTAAAACAAAGCTGCGTCACACGTGAGAACGTTTCCGACACTGCCTCTCTGACACCATAAATATACGAGCCTACATTACCTGCAGGATGCTGAACTTCACTTCTTCTCTGCGGTGCGGCCACAAGATTCACAAGCCGCGTCAAGTCAGCCGAGGTTCGCCGAGACGAGACCGGAAATATTCACATATGGCCTTCAAAATAAAGGCGGAAAGGTAAGACTCGGAGTTGTTGCCACGACGACGTTAAGTTCTAACGGCTAACTCTAATGCTGAAGATGCGACTCTTCTGTCTTTGAGTCCACCTGCTTAAACAATTGATCATATTAAGCTCAAAATTGCATTCAGCGCATAGTGTTTTAGTAGCTAAAACGCAAACCGGAAACGCCCTTTTAATTGTCGCTAGCTTCATACTGGCATCTTCAGCAACACCTCATACAATAGCCCCAGATAACAGTAATTATGCTATTTTTTAAAAATAACACCTCCAGCTTCTGGTATCTCTATATCCTGTCAGCACAGGTCTTTTCTGTATCTTCGTATAGAGAAGTGTTATAGAGAAGTTGTTACCGGCTAATTCCGGTGAGCGGACCGGTCCAGATGCTCCGATGGTTGTGGGACGAAATGAAAGTTGATGCTGCAATTTGCCAACGCGCCATCATCACTGCTGGGTAAAAAAAAAAAAAAAAACTAAACACAGCACTTCCGGCCCATACTTTTTTATTTTTCCAAACAAAATGCGACGTAGCCTTTAAGAGCGAATATAACAGAAATATAATATAGATTTGTGCTCAATTAAAAATAATGTAATTTATTTTATACAGGGTTCCTACACTTTTTTCCCCCATTTCAAAATCGCAGACTTTGGTTTGCATGCGTCTAATTCAGGCGAACTTGACCACTGCCAGTAAAGTACTTGCCTTCCTGGAAAAAGTCTAAATTCTGAAATGTGACGTCATCAGAATCACTCAAAGTATAATTCATATGCTATTCAACCAATATTCCTTCTTGTCCTTTTAATTTTTAATTGTATTTATTGGAATGTTGAAATCTGACATGTGAATCGTGAATTTATAATATCCGATTACATCCCTCGTCATATGCCAGGAATGTGTATCCTGACATTATCTTGTAGCCACGCACCTGTGATAACAAGCGTGAGATAAATATCATACAGCCGCCTAATGAAGACTACTGGGGCTGCCTATTAAAAACCTTCATGTACCAGGGCTCCATTTAGCTTGTTTTTCCACCTGCGTTGCCAGGTGTGTCGAACCCTTGAGGGAGGAGGGGGGGTGAGCTTACTGTTGATGAGCCTGATGATGATGATGATGATAAAAAATGGTGACGGTCCCCCAGGGCCCGGACTGAACCACACGAGCATGATCCTATAACTGGCTTATGCAACTGATCAGAGCCTCAGTTGGCATTATATAACAGCATTAGGTCGGCCTGCTGCTCACAGCTGGGCCGGGGACCACCGCTGTCCCTGTCACCCATAACAAAGTGGGTCAAATCCCAAAATTAGACAGAAATATACTGTTTATAGATTGGTCTGAGTGCGGGGTCAACGCCCCGGCTGCACGCATGAGCAGGCTGAATTTCTACAAAGTGGAACTTTTCAGCTTAGTGGGAACATTGGCCCTGATCGCTTCTTGCTGTGCCCCCCTTTTGTTTTTTTTTTGGCTCAGCTTTACACTCCTTTTTGGATAATATATGAATATAAAATACAAGATCACACTGGACTCTAAAATTGCAACATCATACTTATTGAAGATTATTCTGTTCCATATCTAGAAAAACGAGCACATCAGTTGGGGATGAAATTAACGCAGCTGTATTTCATCGACCAGTGGGGAAAACCATCAACTTGCCCTAGAAAACCAAGAGTGATCGGTTAGAATGAAATAATAAGCCCTCGGACTGAATTACAAAGTGAAATGAAACAGTGGCTGCTTCTCATAATTTGAAGCCAAAACAACCCCGATGACAAAGATTTTCTTTTCCTGATGTAGCTTTTCATTGTGGTTATTATGGCTTCCATATCTGAGAATGCGTTACACATTGCTGCTGTTTGAATGACACATCCAAGTACTGAGTGTGTGTGTCTGGGGGGGGATACTTGCATGATGGGATATGTAGGAGTTAATGCTTTTGGAGCCTGGCCCATACTCGGAGACTCATCCATTTTAATCGAACCTTTCTTTTTATTTATTTATTCATAAAGAGCTTCCCGACCGTGTAGAAGTGCAATAGTAAACTACCCGGAGCAGCTGTTTAAACCATCAAATGTGGTTTATGTGGGGCGTTATAAGTATTGTGGATGCATTTCTTTCACCAGACTGTGACGTAAACATGGGGAAACTTGTCAGATGCATTCACTGTTGATTTATCTATTTCTATGTTTTTCTGTTTTTATTTGACATCCAACTTCAGAAGTCAGTAATTTGTCCACAAGCCTTGAATGAATTACACCAAGTATAACAAAGTGTTGTGTTCAAACCCCCCTTCCTCCTGCTCATATGGATCTTGTGATAAGGAGAAAGCACATTCCCTCTACATTATGTGTGCATGCGTACACACCGGGGAATCCTGCACGGAGTGAACACAATAAATCACATTTTAGCAGGATCATGTGATTAATGGAGGGAAGGCAGTGAAGCATTTGGACATCCCTGCTGAACAACACTTGATGACATTGTCTTCAGTGTGTCTGGAGAAAACAGAGTGGTTCATAAGGTGATGAGTGTGAAACAGATTGATACTCAGGTTTAGAAAGCCTACAGCGAACATATGTCCAAATCACTTCTATATAGTGAAATCCAGTGCAAAAAGAAAAAAGAAGACATTCTAATTTGAAGAGCAGCAGCACCACCTACAGACCAGAACTAGTGTCTGCATGCTGATGTCGAGACTGAAGAGCTTCACTGATTTTAAAGGTTTTCAACTTTATTGATCATAATAAAGTGTGTACACTAAGACATATTGGAAATCAGAGTGACAAATATTTAAAAGACGCAAAGTGCGTTTGAATGACAAAAATATAAAAATATAAAAAAAAAAGAGAACAAACTGGCATTATCTTACAGATTTACTCAACAAAAATGATTCTTTGAAATTTAATTTAACACACTTGGGTCTGAAAAGGCAATATGATTATTTTGTAACAATAAAAAAAGGCAACAGAAAAATGGATTTATCGCTGAGCTCATACAATCCTAAATTTCTGCAAAGCATTTTGTTTAAACATTGACAACAAGAATGAAGCTTAAGTGTCAAAGAGAGTATGTTAACAGAACTATTTCAGTGTACGAAACTTTAAATGAGGAACTGCACAAGGCACGTGTATCATCTTTAAGAGATTATAAGAGTTATATTTCCTTCCACAATGAAAGTTGCACAATGAATGCAAACATTTATTATCAGATTTCGGTGTTTTTAGTTGAAGTCTCTGTTGGGCAGCAGCAGCGGGGCCACCAGAGTCCAGAGGTAGAGGGCCAGGCCGAGCCAGCTGGAGCAGATCTTCACCCAGACAGCGGGCATGGAGCTCTGCATGGTGTGGGTGTAGGTGTCGGGCCTACGGAGACAAGAACAGGGTCAGACGGAGGTCGGCCTGTCTGCTGGAGTTGATCAGGAGTAGGGTTACCAAGGGAGCTGCTCAGCTACTTCTACGCGGGTAATGGTATTTTTGGGTTTCTCTCATCACACTCCGCAAATACCCACCTGGATTGTGTGTTTGCGGAGTTTGATGAGGGAAACCAAAAAATACCATTAGCCTAGTAGTAGTAACTGAGTAGCTCACGGCTCTACTTCCCCTGGTCTGGAAACAAAAATGTTGAATTATCCCTTTAAAACTATCCCCCGGGATTATTTCCATAATTCTCATGATCAGTTTTCAACTTTCTTCCTAGGAATTTGTTTTTTTGACCCTAGTCAGGAGCAAAGCTGCATGGGAGGACACTTACTTATACCAGTTTGTGAGGGTCATCATTATGTAGAGAGAGGACAGACAGAGGTTTAAGTGGAAGATGGAGTAGTTGTAGGTGACTGCTTCTTCCTCGTTGTCCACGGCCCGTCTGACACCATCCTCGCCCGTCGCCGCCTCGTAGTCAGTCCCTGAAGCATTGCTCTCCTTTGTCCGCAGCAGCGCGTTCACCTGGTTGTTGTTGGAGTTCCGGATGCTGTAGCAGGCGAGAGCACAGGAATTCATTTTGACATGCCGTACAGTAGTGGATAAGAGGAAACTAATGAAATGCTCATAGGAAGTATGTATTCCTACAGAAAAGTGGAAGCTTTATATGTGTTTAGAAATAAATTAGTTGACACCCAGATACTGTTCTGTTAGGTGATAGTGCCGGGATTTCCTGAAGGTCTGTGAACATGTCTTGAAGTAAGACAGCTAAGGCCCACAGTAGCCTGTGTTAGTGTGAGGAATAAATAGCAGCTACATCAGCTAATGTCTTAGTGTGTGGTTTTTGAGAGAGGTTAAAATACTTTCGTTACATTGGCTGCAGGATTGGTGCAGGAAGAAATGGGACAAGAGACCTTTGAATTAGAACTAAAGCTGGGAAGCAACATGAGGAGGAGCTCCATGATGCAAGATAACATATATATCATATCAGGATATAATTTTGGAGGTGCTATACCCTCCTATCTCATACAATTCTATCAATTTCATTCTTGAGTAGTGTTGAATTTTAAAACTGCCATGTCTACATAAGATTACGTGACAGATTATTTATAGAAGTGTATCTATGCCCATAATTTGGTTTGCAAATGTAAATCATGTTGACATGAGAACTACAGTTTCTATGGTAAAACTACCTGGCGTAAAGAGTACATAACAGGAAAATGATCAATCCCACGATGCCCTGAGCGTCCCACCACTGGACTGTGGAGGGTAAAACAGGTGGGATGGAAGGGGCGGGGCCTGGTGGAGGAGTTGGACTGATGCTCTCGGTCAATTTCAGCAGACTTGGGTTGCAGGTGCGATCTGGGGTAGGGAACAGAAAAGCATGTGAACAGCTAATAATATGACGGCTATTGAAGTTGTGAATTAAATGCCGTTATGTTGCGACTCAGACCGGCAGGACTTACTGGGGTTGTTGGTCATGGCTGACCAGGTGACGTACATGGTGTAGAGGGAGATGATGGAGGCCTGGAGCAGGCCTGAGGTGGGCTGAGCCTCCTGTGAGCAGACGGTAAGAAAGGGGAGATAAAGATAAGAAATAACACCACTGCTGCGGTCATTTGTCTTGGCTTAAAGTCACTTAGGGCTGCACGATTCTGGATAAAACGTGAATTACAATTGCTTTTGCTTAGAACTGAGATCACAATTCTTTTGATAAAAAGAAGAAAATAAAATAAAAACATATGCTGGTTGGTTACACCATTTGACATTTTGTGTCAAAAAAAGCACAAAATCATAATTTTTGTAAAAGAAAATTGATACAAATGGATTTTCACATAACAAGAAACCAACATGAACACACAATGTACATTTTAAGGGGACCCGAGGAATGCTTCTTAAAAGTATTACATTTTTTTTTTTTTTTTTTTTTTACTTTCTCATCTTGCCAAACATCATTTGTCACTGATATATATTAAGCCATTGTTCTATCTTATTATTGCTGCACCAGTCATCAGGTAAAGTAACTTGGAATGACTTGATTTTACAGTAATGCCAATTATGCCCCTTATTTGTTTATACTTATGAAAATCAGTGGTATTTGGTGGCAAAATGGCAGGCCTCACGTCTATGAGCAGGTACATTACATGCTAAGTCAGCGCACAGTTCTGCCTTTAGGGGCGCTTAAAAAAAAGTGTGGTAAAATGGAAACATTTGTTTGTGATGCCACTGCTGAAATAAACTGCTTGAGAGTTGTCATTTTTCGAAATGAGATCAGCTTAAAATACCAGTAAGTAGGTACAGGACAATTTGCATCTGCCTTCTAAAGTCTCTACATTACCTGAACTTTAGGCAAAATGGCCACGATGGACACAATGATGCAGATTATTAAGTTGAGGCTGATGAAGACTTTGTGCTCTGTGCAGTCACTGGGTTGGGTGTAAAACACGTAGAAGAGCACGACGGCGATGAACGCCAGGATGTAATGAATGACGGTGAAGGAGAGGAGTGCTGCAAGAAAAACACAAGTGCAATCATTACCCATTGAAACCCGCTGCTTTGTTAATGGCATTTAGTTATTGGATAGGAACACTGGGCTTTTTCATCACAACTCAAATGTCAGTGTTGTCCATTTGTGACCTGATGAAGGTTGTGTAGTTTGGATGTTAAATCCCTACCACACAGGTGTATTTCCAAGGATTCTTGGCTGAAATGAAAGTGCGTCTTGTCTACCTGCGAACCAGCATTTTTCGTTTCCATTCTCTGCCTTATCCAGCCAGGACTGGTTCCAGCTATGGGCGAAGTCTATCAGGAGGACGAGCTGAATGAGGATGAAGATGAAGGACCCCACCACACCGAAATAATACCACACTGTGATGGGACAGAGGAGGGTTCAAGACATTTGTTTAGAAGGTTATTATCAGGCTGTGTAAATAACAACCAAAACAATTCTTTCTTTACCAGTATCTAACATCAAGGAATATCAATACAGATTTATAGAGCTGCAGCATTTTTTGTTCCAATTGATCAATTTGCAGAAAATTAAAAAAAAAAAAAAATTAAACATGTTTGGACTGATGATTGGATAAAACAAGATATATGAAGTCCTTTTGGGCAGGAATTTTCTCAATTTCTTCCAAAGATAAAATTATTAATCAGTTAATTGAGAGCATTAATTATTGTTACATCCAGAGACTTCATTTCATGTAACAAAAGTAGACAATTCTCAAATGCGCTGCCTAAAATAAATAGTCTAAAACTGTAAAAGGTATGATGTAAATCTGAAACTCAAAAAAAAAAAGGAGAAGGAAATAACACGTGTGTGATTTTGCACAAGCATTCGTGCTAGGCTGTCTCTACTTCAATCTGTAGTTTCAATCAGTATTTCAAACACATTGTATTGATGTATTTAAGCTTAGGACATTTTCTACCTGTATTGAATTCGCCATCTGGAATGTAGAAAGCGCCCACGGTTATGCCGACCAGCAGCAAGAACTTGAAGAACCAGAAACTGAGGAAGGAAAACAGTGGCGTTATTCTGAGTATGTGACTGCGTTAACGCTGTCATCACACAGAGCTGCAGGGTGCTACGAACCCGTTCTGGACGGCGGCTCGGGGGTCCTTGCTGTTGCGGACGCGGATCATGAGGACGGAGAAGAGGGCGAAGAAGCAGGCCAGGGCGAAGCACATGCGGTACACAGACTTGTAGCCCACAAAGATGTCACAGTTCACCAGGTTCTCGGTGGGACCACTGAATGTGCCATCTTTACAGAAACCTGGAATCTGACATATGACATTTTTTTTTTTTAATAAATAAACAACTGCTCCAATATAAAAACAATACATAATCCAAGCGTCCGTATCAGCTCCTCTGGGATATTGTTGCAAATGAGATGTGTGTGCCTGAATCCCTATATACTACATCCATAACATGAAAGGTCAGAAGGTCGCAATCTATTTTTTTTTTCCTCTAAGTTAAGGCATAGATGGCGCTTTTAGTTCTTCAGTTGTATTAACTGCCATTGCTCAAGTCTATGATGTAGCCCATGTTTCTTGTTAATAAATAGGACTACCAGTACATTTGGAATCAATTCTTGACTTTAGTTTTTCATTCTTGCATTAGAGTTATGACATTTATCGTTTTAATGGTATAGATGTACGTTTCTGTGATGCTTGGAAATGTTGTTGTGTGCTGAAATTTGTTGAGAAGAAAATCATCAATGAAATCGAAATCACAATATCTGCCAGAAAATTCGTTCAGCCCTGGCGGCACACTACAAGTAACTAGGAATTGATTAGTAGCCTAACCATCGACTAAAGGGCATGAACAAGAAGACATAGTTCATGTGTGTGTTGAGGAAAAAAAATTGACTTCATTCATCCCCGCATCCCCCATGCTGACCTACCGCTTTGAGCTTTTGCTCCATGCCTGGGAGGATCATGATGATGGACACCAGAGTCCCGAGCAGCAGCAGGAAGGAGAAGGCCAGCCGGCTCACGGTGGAGTTGTATGTCGAAGGGCAGCATGAAGACAGGATGCAGGAGGCCGAGCCGCACAAGCAGGATGCCTGGAGTAGAGACGGGCGAGGAATTAGAAGGGTATTCACACCGATTTAGATTTCATGACACTCTGGGACGGAGCTTGGGGGGGGCAAGATAATCAGGGTAATGCTTGAAACAACTGTGGATGGGGAAAGAAAAAACTAACAAACAAACAGTGTGTCTGCTGTCACACAAGCTGTCTTTGTCCTCCCGTCTGCTTTCACGACAGCTAGAGAACAAATGATGATTCACAACAGTAATCATCTCTGGCTCGCTGCGTCTTATCTGGCTCTGTGAACAGGATCACAGAGGGTCCTCGCACGATTTAGATGCAGACCGCCGAGACTTGTGTGAAGCACCGAGGCGCAGACTGTGGCTCAGTACGCTTGGCGCGCTCAACGCGTCAAAGAGTACACGAGTCACGGGTGTAAACACTGCAGCCGTGACAACAAGAATCCAGTTTCCCCAGGTCGGATCGACCTTTGCCCCACACCGTCTGCCATTAAAACAACTCCGTCAAAAAACAGAGGGAACTAGAGAACTTGTTCAGGATACTAAAATGCACAAAGTATTTTTTTTCCCTCCAACATTAAAGAGGGCTGAAGAGCAGAAAGTATCACAACACCTGAAAGCCAGGTATTGTATCTGCACTAGTGGATGAAATAATAATATTTATATATTATATTTATTTATATAATATTATAATCACCTCTGTCAAATCAGTATTTTCATACTGGAGACTAGTAAAACGTACTAGTTGTGTTAGCCCTGGTTGTGTTTGAGTCTGGCTTAACAGTTGTATGAAGACAATCAGCTGTGGCCTCCATAACACATAGACAAGCCCTGTATCATTTGTTACTTACAGTTTTTTTTTACTTAAGTTTTTTTACTTTAAACGCTTTATTTTCAGCCATTTATGTATATTTAGTTGCCAATTCTTAGATATTAGTAGGATAATAAATGCAAAGTAAAGTAGATTTACATTTCATTGATATTTTTACTTAAGTAAAGGATCTCAGCAAGGATGTTTCTAATGAAAAATAACAGAAATATAACTGAAAAACAAAAAAAAGAAATTAATCTGTATTGTGTTTCCCAAAATAAAACTACAAACCAAATGTCCTTTCTTTCCATTTCCATTCCTTTTTCGACTTATTTCATACAAAGCTTAGTATTTTGGGTGGAAAGGAAATCTATCTTTCTGTTTTTCATCCATGATTGTCCCCCTTAACAAATACCCAACATTACAAAAATAGAACTAATAAAAACTACAACTTCCGATTTTTAAAACAAAATAAAATATGCAAAAAGTCTCTCTCTCTCTCTCTCTCTCTCAGTAACAGTAATTCACATCAAAAAACAGCGTTTTTCAAAACAGGTTTTACAAGTCGGGCTGATTCAAGTAAATTAAAAAAACGTGAATTCAACTTTACATCCAACCCATAACACGTATAGCACGAATAGTCACAATATTGGTTTTGTTATCGCCATTTTCATATGACGTTATTTCGAAACCGAAACTAACGTCACACCGAGTCTCGGTCACGTCCCTTAAAATGCGGGGAACGGGCCGCTTACATTTCGCCCCTACGTTGTCCTGTATATGCCATTAATAAAACAACGGCATTTAACAGAAAGAAAAGAACGCTATTTGAGGCACCGGGGTGTTCGTTTTCTTCGATATTGCGTATTTTATAACGAAAGAGTTTATCATCTCGCGTTTCCGTTTCAAAATTCTGCTTCAGCAGTCGAGTATAACCCGCTCCACAGCGCCACCGCCTCCGGTTCGATGCGATGCAGGTTGAACCCGGAATTACACGCACAAGCAGGTTTTTAAAGGACGTGCGAGATGAAACATCCTTTTTTATTAAAAACGTACGCAATAGTGAACACAGCGAACACGCCGGTGCCTAGCATACCAATATTTTATTTTTGTAACCACCACTGTTTTTAATATTCATACATGACGGAAAAAGCAGAGACGGAACGTAAGCCGCCCGTTTCTCATATTCTGAGGATAGAACGGAGACTCGGGAGTGCGAGACGTCGTTAACTTATCTAAGTGGACAAATGTTAAAAAGTAAGTCTACGTATTACACGAAGCGACACTATGGCCGGTAAATGTATACTCACACAGCTGGCGAGGGAGCCCACCGCCAAACAAGCACCCATGTTGATTTAATTCACAATTCCGCCCGAAATCGTACAAGCTCTAAAAATTCAAAGTCTCTACGGCAACAACACCAGTTACTCACAAAAATTAACAGACTTCCGCCCTCGCTCTTTCAAAATAAAAGCGTACCATATCGCTTATAACGTTCATATGCGTATTTCATATTGAAATCATATAACACACGGAGTAAGTGGTTGTCGTTCACATAGTGGCAGTGGGGGAAAGTAACTACATGTACTCAAGTATGATACTTAAGCACATTTTTGAGATACTTATAATTTGCTTGAGGATGTCCATGCGATGCCACATTATACTTTCGCTCCAATTCACTCTTCTCCATTGCATTTATCCGACAGCTTCAATTAGTTTTCAAATGACGTTTTTAAAACTTTTACATGCAATTGGACTCGTTATTATGCTCCAATTTGCATAAACTTGCACTTTGTGTGATAGTTGATTATAGTATTATATTTTATATTTTTTTAAACTGCTCACTCACTTGTATTCAGTGATTAAACAAGTAATATAATACTATAAAACAGTCTGTATAATGATCACTTTTAATTTTGATATGTTAAGTACATTTTAGGCTGCTAATAATATGTCCATTTTACTATTATATATTATATATATCATATTATGTACAATTCACGACTTTTACTTGATATTGAGTATATTTTTGTCGACAGTATTTCTGCTTTAACTCAAAGGATCCACCACTGCGCAGTAGACTGTTTCGAAGCTCTTTTATTTTAGTGAAAATGTTTCTACTTCCGGTATTGTGTGGGTAGACTCTAGTAACGGCGGTGACGTCACACAGGGCGTGCGCGTCGAGAACGCGTCGATCTTGATCAGTTGCTTGCTGTGATTGGCTGAGTGAGTCTTCACTCCAGTAGATTCACCAATTGGATGTTAATATGCCAAAGCGAGACCGTGTCCTTAAATAACATTATAAAAGCAACGCTATAAATCATTTACTAACCTACCTGTATTCATTAACTACAGAAGGAAAGCGAACACAGCGAGAAAAGAAGTAGAAATAATAGTCATTTAATTCTATTTCACTTCATCAACGTAACCAAAAAAGTGTTATATACTCTTCTTTATTGTTTTGCCACCTTGTTAAATGAATAACGTAACTTCTTATTATATTGCACAGTCTTTCTTTGTGATATTTTTGATTTTCTGATATGATATTTTTCTAATATAAGATTGAAAAACTATTTCCTAGGATGCAAATCAGTCATTGTCCCATGGAGATAATGACCACCATATCCAGTGAGATTTGTGCATGATTCTGTATTGTGTCCCAGAAAATGTATTATAAGGATATTATGATATAATCATGCTGTTTCCATTTTTAACCACTTAAGCCCCAGTTTTTTTTTTTCACTTTTCCTGCACAAAATGTCTATAAATATGGGATATTTATAATATTTATTTACTGGCATCAAAAGAAATCTACAACATGTGAAGTGACTACAGAAGTCTAAGAATCAATTTATGTTGCTGTTACAGAGGAAATATGGTTAGAATATTGAAAAAAAAAAGGTTAATTGAGGATCTAAATTGGGTTAAAATGACTGACTGATTGACTGACTGACTGACTGACTGGCAGATAATAATAATACATCTAAAATTGTATTTTACTTCAGATAAAAAATACTTTATTTAATACCTGGAACACGACCTAACTGACCCAAATCAGGGAATATAATTAAAATAAGTTAAATGATTAGCAAGATAAGATAAGAATTCAAACATCATTTGACTATAAAATCACAGAAATCACACACAGGATCATTATAATTCATTTTGTAAGATGTTTAAACGGATTATAAAGGACCCAAATAAATACTCACACAAACAGCTCAAATCTAAATAATGGTTCATTGCAGCCCTACTACTGATATTATATTAAACTATTTTCTTATTGTATTGATGATGTGGATATTAATGATATATATTGATGCTATAATAGTAACATTGTGTTTTACTACAGATAGAAATATTTAGTCTATTTAGTGTTGTAGCTGATGTTTTCTCATGCAATTTATATTTAAAACTCAATGCTGCTACCCTATCAGGGGGCTTTGTCAGCCGTTGATCTCATCTGACATTTCAGAGGCTGCTGTTCCCTCCCTGTCCAGCAGTGGTCCACATTGTGTTTCTTGTTATTCCTCAGCACCCACTTGAACAACTGCAATTAATAGCGGCCATGAAAAACACTTAAAGTTACTAATAATACAAAAACAAGAACATAGGAGAAAAGAAATAATACAGAAAGTACTGGAGAAGTTCAAAACATGTAAGAAAACCTCCCCGAAAATGAAGATAAAATAATTAAAATACTCAAAATTCACAAATACCATACTATAACACAAAAACAAGAGTGACGTGAAATAAATTATGCAGAAGCTATTGAGTCTTGATGTATTCAATAGGACTTTAGTTGAAATTTTAAATTAATCAAAGATGTAGATATTTGTGATAAATGAGATGAAGTTGATTGATTAGAAGAGGTGGCTAACCAAACAAATTTCATTTGTACAATGAATCATTTTTGTAAATTAGTGAAGTCCTTGCCCAAAATATGTTGCAACAGTTAAGATGAGGATATATTAGTGTATGAAAAGCATCCTAAGAAACTACATTTTAAAAAATAAAAATAGACTTCATCACTTTATTATTGAAGCACTTTTGCCATGACAACCGCTCATCAATCGAAACCCCTATAAATTCTGTGGATGAAATATGGAGTGTATCATTTCCATCAATTGAAATCATAGAATAGAATTTACAATATATTTGTATTGCCTGTGAATATCATAACATCATAATAATAAAAATGTCATTATTCCTTCACTGATTAATGCATCAAAATTGTTGTTGGTCAAAATCAAGCTTGTGTCATCTGCAATAAAGCATTCAGTCATTAAGTGCAGAATAAAGAAGATTAAAGGCCACATGTCTCAAATCAAGTAAAGTGCTGTGCAGAGGCAATAGGGTAGAAGATAATAAATAATAAAATCCACAGTCACTACATCATCCGTCTTTGCTGCTTTATCCCTTCCTGCCTTGTGTTTTTAGCCTCGTCTCCTTGTTGGACTCCTGCCTGCTGGCTCCTGCTCCTGAGGTCTGGGCTGCCTGTTCCGACGGCCTGACTTCTGCTTAAACCCTCTTCTGTTCAAAGTCCCAGAAAATCCCTCTAATGACCGGCCAAGGAACAAAGATGAGATAAAGATTCGAAATGACATAATGAGACGGGCTGTCTGTTACATTTCAACTCACCGATGTAATCATAAATCAGCACGACAGTGTGTTCAGTGGGGGACTAACCCTATCTACGGACATCAACTCAACTCTTCTTAAATAATCATGATTCCATAGGTTTATATTGTTTTATAGTTAAGAAAAAAGTTCTATGTATAATGCATTAGAACAATAACTCATACGCTTTATATAACCGATACACAATAAGGCTGCTGTAAAAGCTGGTTAAATAAGAGGGACCGGGAATAATAATGATTTTGTTCGGGAGAGGTGTCAGACAATGAGTAAACACACCTGTGAAAATGGACGCCAGGCGGTGATTTTTACAGCAGGGGGACAAACCTCCATCTGTGTGTCTGACCTTCACAAATAAAGCCAAGGTGATCACCTGTGTAAATAATCCCACTCAGTTCCAGAGAATAAAGCTTCTCCGCATCCTCATTTCATGTCAGTTAACAGGGGGTTTACTTTAATGCATGGGTTAATGAGTCGCCTAATGAGTTTTGATGTTAATCAGGTAAATGCCTCATTACAATTTTATGCAAATCTACAGATAGTTCTGAAGGGACTGATAATGCTTTAAGTGATGATCATGCTCATCTTTAGATTTGATTCTGCTATAATGTGTTCCTATTATGTTCCTGTTTGTCTTCAGCCTGTTGGTGACAGTGATCATTTTGATCATTTTACAGGGTTGTCAGTAGTAACAGTGGGGGCCTCTGTTTGTAATAACCTGTTAGAAAATGAAGATAAATTCATAAAATACTGAGACAGAATAAGACCCTGAAATTATCCTTTTTTTGTTGGTGTTTTGGTGTTTTTTTTTCCTCTCCTGTTATTACTGGACCAAAATTATTTGAAGGTGGTAGTATCTACAATGCAACATGTTTTATTAGGTTGTATTATCCCTCCAATAGACAGCAAATAAGGGGACATAAGCACGTGTATGTGTTAGTTAGGACTGGTATAAATTAGTGACTCTGATATGACAGGTAAACCTTTCTGCATATTTTGAACATGTACATATGATGCACCCCTTATCAGAAAATACAATGGTACAAACCTTTGAGCAGCAGCAGCAAGACAAAACAGCAAGGGGGTGAGAATTAAACAGGAAGCTGCTCTACTGTCGCTTCAAAATAAAACAAAATACTCCAAACATTGCTACCACCACCACTAAGTAGGTCTATTACTTATTCTACTACTACTAATAGGCTACTATTTATTTTTTTCCACAAGTAATCATTTAGCAAGTAAGCATTATTGTACTGTTAGTACTTTATTAGCTACTGCTTCTAGTACTAATAATAATACAGATTGCACTACACTGTACACACTTCATATAGCACATCTTATACAAAATGTATAGCACATTAAAAATGAAAAAGAAAAGCATGACAATAAAACATAATATTAAAATTTATTATTAGCAACACATGGAAATACTCTCTTTATAGATACTATATAGTACAAGTACCTCAAAATTTGATTAAGGCTAGTATTAATGCTTTCCACCACTGACTTCTACCAATCATAATGTGCATATTGTACACTACAATAAATCTTTCAGGTCAAGTAATTAGAACTAAAATCTGAGAAACAAACTCATTGCATTCTATCATTATACTTGGTAGCCTATCTCAAGCTGAAAATGATAGGTAGATAGATAGATAGACAGATAGACAGATAGATAGATAAAGTTGTTTTTCCTTTTCTGTTTTTTCCCCTCGGCAGCTGTTGCGCTTTTACTTTGAAGGCCAATCCCCTGCTGTTCCTGCACGCTCCGGCGTCGCTGCGCGTGCCTTGACGCTCCTCCCTGTTGCTGGCCGCTTGTCCGGGAATGAGCGCGCACACTGAGCGCTCGGCTCGTCCGTGCTGGGATCAGCGGGTCGGTGCCGTGTGTCAGCTGTGATGAAGCCGTGTAACACGCGCTACCGGACGGACTCCCTCGCACTCCGCGCTCTGTCTCGTTCGTCCCTGCAGAAGATGGTGGCCGGCGACTAGTTCCAACTTCAAGACTCGCTTTATTTTTCCCCCCCTCTCTTGGCAGAGCGCGCTGAATCAGTTGGTGAGTGTCCGTCATTGCGCACATTCACCGTCACCTGTTCTGCTCCACAGGTAGGACACGAGAGTGGCTCCGCTGTTGCTGCCGTTGCGCTGACACATCAGACCTACTAGCAGCAGCGCAGGAATCACTGGAAAAGAAGTCGCTGGGTACAATAGATTACAGTCGTGCAGGGAACGAATCGATAATCCTGGTGCCATTATCGCCAGAGAAACTGATAACACGGGCGCTGAAACGACAGATCCTCGTGTGATCAATCCAGCTCTCAAATCTGGTGTTATCTTGTAGGCTCGATCATATTTATTTTATAAATGTATACATATGTATGAAGCAGGCCAGGAGTAGCATCCAGTCAACTCCATCAGCCTACCTGTCACCTCCATATGGGCTCAGGCTGTGTCAGCTGTTCACATTCAAATGCCACTGGCTCCCAGCAGAGAGCTGTATGACAGCTGGATTATCTGCTTTGGTTTATTAAAAAAAGGTAAACTGTGACCTTCTGGTGATGGAAGTGACATGGTAAACTGGAGATGAACTGTAATGTGAATTTAGGACACTAAAATAGGTAAAACGATAGTAAAGTAAAATGCATTCTCAGTGTTTTACAATTGACAGTCTCGCCATCACGAGACTGTTAAAAGCTGAAATGTGTTGTAAAAATATAAAAACTCTGTGAGCAGCTCCTCCTATTAAAAGCTGCTGAAGCCCATTTGTGACCCTAACATTAGGAGAGTGCAGTTAAAATAAAGCCTCGTTCTTAATGCTTTGGTGAATGCGGAGGACAACAGAAACCGATATGAAGCAGTAAGGAAAAATGAAGCCTGGGATTTGCCAGCAGCGTTAATTTTATGACTTCACCCCATGTTAATTACGCATCTGTGAGGTCATACTTTTGTCTGGACCACGGGGACAGTCCTGCAGTCCCAGCTGTCTCTCTGTAACTGATTGAGTGAGTGTCTGCTGTCATTGGTCAGCCGCCCATTGTTGGACTTTCCCCATTGGCCATTGC
This sequence comes from Lepturacanthus savala, assembly GCA_030544235.1. Classification (NCBI taxonomy): domain Eukaryota; kingdom Metazoa; phylum Chordata; class Actinopteri; order Scombriformes; family Trichiuridae; genus Lepturacanthus; species Lepturacanthus savala. The sequence continues at coordinate 21,293,045 of CM060472.1, read as the reverse complement.
TCTCCCAAAACATGAATCGGCACAAAAATGGACGTGACACAACGCATCTCTCCACAGAAGTAGGCTGAATGCTGTCTGTTGGATCATGTGGTGGTGAAATCCTGCAAGCTGGGCCGTGATTTTTGTTTTTGAAATCATTATAAGCAAACGATAGACAATGCAGGAACAGAATGTTGTTTCGGGTGGCGCCGTGGGAAACTACATCAAGGTCTCAGGGTCAAGGACTTGGGCTTGGACCTTTCTGTGTGGAGTTTGCATGTTCTTCCTGTTTCTGAATGGGGTTTCTTTAGGTCTTCTTCAGGACCAGGGTTGGTCACCCCTGCTTTAGGTTCTCCAGCTTACTCCAACAGTCCAAAACCATGGTTAGGTTACTTGGAGACTCTATTGCCCATAAGTATTGTGGTGTGTGTCCAGTCCACGGTAGACTGGTGACCTGTCTGGGGTCTATTCCTGCCTCTCGCCCGGAGTTGGTGGGATTGGCTCCAGCAGGCCCTTGTGACCCTAGTGAGAAATAAACAAGTATAGAAATTGGATGGAATATTGTTTCAAATTTGATCTTCACCACATCGGTTGAGCTGCCCAACGGAGCCAATGGTGATGCGCTAGATGGACCTAATTTGCATAAAGTAGATGTTTTGCTGCCCAAGCAGCCGAAATGAGTTTTCTCCTCAGAGTTTCTGTGGTTCAGAGATAGGGATACAAGCTGAGACATCCTGAGGGAACTTGGGAGTAGAGCTGCTGCTCACTTCGCATTGCTGCTGCTCACTTCGCATTGAAAGGAGTCAACTGAGGTGGTTCCGATTGGGGCGCCTCCCCTTTTAGAGGTTTTCCCAGGCATGTCTGACATTGGAGGAGACCCTGGAGCAGACCCAGAACTCGCCAGAGGGTTCATGGATCTCAGCTGGCCCCGGGAACCCCTCGAGATCCCCCAGGAGGAGCTGGAAGGTGTTGCTGGGGAGAAGAGCAGCCGGGGGGGGGCCCTGCTACTCAGGCTCTTTCAGCAACACAGCCCTGGATAAGAGGATGAAAATGGCTGGATGGAGATGTGTTTATAATGATTCAGACACGGCGGTCAGTCAGACAGTGTGGGCAGCACGAGGACTTCTTTTTTTAGAATGATCTGAATATAATTTAAGTGAGAATCGGAGATCAACAGTGACCCAAATAGCTGCATCACAGGCCTGGGAATACAGTTCGTTCTAGTCATGTTTAAACTTCTCAATTAATATATTGTCATGGGAGGCGAAGGCGCTCCGCTCACACCGTCATCGCAGGCAGCCTGCTCTGTTCTGACACCTCTGGATGAATCATCTGGCTTCCCATCATCTGTTCCCCTTCCGCATCCCGCTCTTTCTTGGGAGTCAGGATTCATGTCACCACGCGTTAACACAGACGATGGCAGACGGATGATGACATCTCGCCATGCGCCCTACCAACCTCCCCCCGGTCTGATTGTCGGAGTCCCAGAGGTGCCACACGTGGCTGCCTGTTCAGTCGTTTATCACTAACCTCAGGAGCAGCCCCAGTCAGCCTTATCTTTATCTTTTACAGAGAACAAAGGCTGCCACCGTAATCAGCGAAAAGGTTACCGCCTTTACCTATACAATCTGTTTAATCTCCAGTGACCTCGACACCGCAGCTTATCTTCATCAGCTTATCTGTCACTTTCCCTCATTGAAGAGTCCAAAAAGACAGAAAAAAAACCTGCTGTTCTTTCAAGAAGGTTTAGACCAATATGAAGAATGTGTGATAGGGATTTTTAAAATTTTCCATTCCATTAGAATTACTGATCTTATGCATATTGCATATACCTTTTAACACATTTTATTATTGATTAATCATGTTAGTCATTTATCAGCTCCAAATGCCAAACATTTGAGTGTATCTGTGCAGGCTTGGGATTGGTGCAAATTTTGGGGCTCAGGTAAAAAAAATATATATATTAATTTGTGCAGAGTTGCACTGTTGAGGGTGATTTTGCATCTATTTGTGTCTCCTTGCATCTCTGCATTGATTTTATGTTAAACTCGGCCAAGTTTTAAAATTCTTTCTGTGCTTAGTCTTAATGTTAGAGTCCACTATTCTGAGCCAACACTTTTTGTCAAAGTCAGCAAACATCTCACCGCCTGCAAGCTGTCTGATCAGTATGTACACACTGAAACAAAGTCCGCAGTGTAAATGGAAAACAAAGTGACTAGGCCAGACAACAATACTCCCAACTAATCAGCACCAGGTGGCGTTTAATCGTGTTTGCAGGCACAGGGAACTACTACCCCGGACTTCACTCGAGCCTTAAAAAGTGAGGTGTTCAAACTTTGAAACTAGCTCTTGTCAATCTCAACTAAAGATCCATCAACCGTATCGCTTTCCCACTTAAAATGTTTTCAGAAACATATTTCATTGAACTATTGCACTGTTATGTTGTAATTTAACACAAAATCACCGAACAAGATGGCGGCTGGTCCGGTTAGAAAGCCACAAGTGGAAGTGTTCATCCAATCAAGTGCATCCAGGAAGTGGATTAAATCACCTTTAGAGAGACAACACCACTTGAGGATTTCACTATTTGTTTTGTGAAAATTCATCACCTGATTAGTTTTCATCTATCTATAGTATTGATCTCAAAGTTAGCCATTCTCTTCTTTACTAACTCTTTGATAAGAGAGTTTAAAACAACATTTTGACATAGTGAGACTATTTTATCCAAATCTATTGTCCTTGTAATCAGACAACCATTACCCATTAAAAGTAGTTTTGGTACTGAAAGGCCAGTCAGTCATTTTCTATACCCGCTTATTCCTAAGGGATGGTACTTAAAGCTATCATACCAAAATTTCAACAGATACCCAGCTCTGCTGATCCCTGCAGACGTATGAAGTTTTGAAGAAATGTTTTCTTTTGATTAGTTCTCATCAGCCATTTTCTCTGCGTCTGCTGCCCGTGATAAAACTGCTGTTGAGGGACAGAAAAGTAGTCTTCACTTTTGGAATCTGTCTCTCTGTAGAAAGATAAACAACGTCTCCTTGGCGCCTGTCACTTACAATTTTACCACCCAGTGCCAATTCAATTCCCATTGATTGTGGGCTTCGCCACATTGGGGATGGAAACAGTAATTTCCCCAAGCTAAATTACATTCATTATTCCTCTGTATTGACCAGTGACCTAAAAGAGTTTAGTCTGAGCCAGTAAAGCCCATTGCCCTTTACTGTGACCTATGGCTGGCTGCCATTTGCCTACCTGGAATGGGAAGGCCTATAAGATGCCAGACATGATTTGAAGAGATGTAGAGGACAATGATGAAAACAGAAACAGAGAGGACCTCCTTCCTCTAAGAAGCTATGTTAGACTCTTTTGACCTCAACCTCGTTTTCCCAGCAGCCCAGCCTGAGGAGAGGCTGCATAAGTCAATAGACTTCCCCCAGCATGCATCAGCCCGGCTCTACAGGAAAGGACTGTGGTTCGTCAATGTCATCTCTCTTGCTTGCCAGCCTCTCATACTGATTAGATGGGAAGGGAACAGTAGGTGAGATGGCATGGTTCCTCTGTGGAGACAAAGGGTTTATTGTAATTCTAGCGGCATCCATTCAGTCCACAGATCAGTGACCTTTTCAGTGTATCAGACCACACAATAGAATCAGCTGCTTCGTTTTCCCCCATAATTACCGCGTGGAATTCCGTCTGCCCTAGAAACAGGCACGGCATCTCCGAACAGTTTGTCATAATCAGCCATCTGAAGAGCTCGTTCTGTTGATTAGCAAATGGAGAGGCTGTAAGAGGGTGAGAGGTGTGGTAGTGCTATTTCAATTACATTTCAATGGGGACCATCAACCATGGTTTGCGGTGAAGGTCCCTCTACATAGCTGCACATTTGCATTTTAAATTGACAACGAGAAGGGAAGCCAGGAAAATTATGAGGGTCATCATCCAGAAAACTAAAATAATTTTCATTCCTCGGGTAAACTGTACATGTACCCAAAGTTTAGGATGACCAGAGAAGGGCTGGGCTATATACTGGAACAACACATTTGGAAACATTTCTTTTTTTAAAATAAAGGTCCAATTAAGTTATAATGTGGACCCTGCCACTTGAGATGACTGCCCACAGGGAATCATGCATCTGCACAGAGCTCTGTGGAGCTTTTCAGCCTCTCCTGTGTCATTATTTATTTTTTTTGTTTTTTTTCCTCTTCTGTTACTAACCCTGTTTTTCATCTACAGCAGGCAACTGATTTAAGCTCTGATAATCCTACTGTTTGCAATCTGTCAAAGTACCAAATAGCAACCAGACAAAGTTAGCAACTACCTCTTGAACATAGTGGAGCATTTAGCAGCTAAAGAGCCAGATATTTTAGTCAGGGGGTTAATGGAGACAAGGATTTTAGATTCATCTAAATGCATTCTAATGTTGCTCTGTGTCTGCTGTGTAAATAGGCGACTGTTTGACTGTTCAACATTTGTTCTGCAAAGCTCATTATGAGCATGTTGTATGCTGAGCCATGTAAATTTTCTGTAATAGACAATAGAAGAAAATTTTCTAATTTCGATTCTCTTGATGGCATCGGTTCATGGATGCATCCCCACAAACATCCATCTGTTCCATTGCATTCACTGCTATTGTTGTTGCCATGGTTGTTCCATGGGTTGTTTGCATTGTCTACTTTATTGTAGATCAGATTTTGGCTTAAACCTAATACAACATGGTTGTATTTGAGAAGTCGTTGTTCTGAACATGATGTCATCTGACAAGGTGCTTTGTCGGCCAATCAGGACGAAGAGCCCAGTAATGCAGCAGAACATAGCCCAAATATCGACTTGGATATGTGCATGATACATCCCCTTTATAGCGGTGTCAGTGGGACAAATACAACTACTCTGATACTTTGATCTTAGGTTCTGGATAGGGATGCACCAAAATTTGCATAAATAATCTAGAATAATTTTGTGTAACAGGGCTCAATGTGCCATAACACTCAATGGTTGACACTCCATTACCTTTTTTTGTGATTCTGTTTGGTTTGGCGCTGTCCTTTGTGAACTTTTTCTACTTTTCAAAGATGTCGGCCATGGGCGTACTGTGACCAGCTTTCCTTTTAGCTGTTGCAGCCATCTCCATCTCTCTCTTTTTCTCTCACTCTCTCCCATACCGAGCATGCTGTTTAAGGTGTTTAAATGACAAATTAAAGCAGTATTGCTCAGGTTCTTTGCAGAGGAACCCCCTCTTGACAGTTTGGTTAAACACCAATTGCAAATTGCAATTCTGTTCTCGCCCCCCAACACAATATTTCCACACTGCTGACGTTTTAAAGAAGGCGTTTTTCGCAATATTCTGCAAAATATATATCCGATTTCAGTGCATCCTTAGTCCTGGGCATTTTGTTTTTGCATTTTATAGACCAAATGAGGAATTGATTTGAACAGTTGGTCAGTCACGCATCCTTTTTTCTGTGAATATAGAAGAGTAAGAAAAGAAAAACAATCCCATTAAAAACTGGATATGTGTTGAAAAATGTCAGGATGGATGATATAGAATAAATCTGTTTGTTACTAGTTAAAAACAGTGTACAGGCAACTTCTATTATTTTATCTGTACTGGCATTTTCCTCCTACATACCTGTCCACAGGATAATAAAAGTGTGCAGCAGTTCTGAGCTCCTCTTTCATCATCGGTGCTTAGTGCTGAACAGTGGCAGTATTTGTGTTGGTTTTAAAATAATTTGTGTGTGTGTGCGCCAAAGCCGATGCGCCTTTTGCCATGGTGGTTTTTCCAGAGAATGCCCGAGGCCCGTTTGTACACGCCAGCGTGCAGGAGCAGCACGTGCAGGCAGCATCGCCGTTGACACGATGGTCTAGTTCAGAAGACGCCCAGGGTGGAGGACGGCCTCGGTTACACTCTTCAAAACACTGGGCTTTGTGTTGAAATATTGATGTGACGGCAGCGCCACACTGTCCTCACGGCGTCACAAATAAATCCAACACGCATGCAGTGGATATGTGTTCTCTGGCATCACTGCTGCAACCCGTCAAGTGATGTATGGATTCTGAAAACCGACATGACTGCTTTTCCACTGAACAAGTGCCGAAACGATTAGTTGATAATTGATTTGTCGATCAAGTGACGCCCACTGATTCCAGCTTCTCAAATGTGAGGATTTGCTTTGTTTTCATTTCACTGTTTTTAGGCTGTTGGTAAGAGAAAAAAAAGCTATTTGAACATGTCACCTCAAGTACGTAAAAAGTATAATTCCTTTCTATTGTTTGACAGGTTTTAGACTGCACTATTGATTGACAGATTAATTTATAGGAATAATTGCTAGTTGCAGCCCAAGGGATTTCTTTGTATCTGCTGTTCGCCATAAAATGGCTATTGTGGGCCAGAAAAATATTCTTCAATGGAAAGATAAATGATGGCTATGTTTCACTTTTCACATGTCCATAGGCAACTAAAACTCTGCTACTATAGCTAACAATATATTGCATGCTTTACATGCATGCTCGTCTTGTTAGATCATCATGCAGCTATAAAAATCCAAATTAAAGAGCAGTCTGAATGATTGATAGATGCCATTACTCTGGGTTTAAAAGCTCCACAGACCTTTGTATGGTATCTATTGAAAAGCAAAGAGCATCTTGTGTGTCTGTGGCTTGTGTATCTCTCTGACTGTTTGGCAGATCAACTTCAGCTTTTGGATATAGTTTGCGCATGGCATGATGGTGCATCTTTTTTTTTAAATTTAATTTTTATTGATAGGTATTCAAAACATCATTATTATCATTAAAAGTTATCCCATAGACTTGGATATCACAGCTCTATCCAGCAACATTACAGTGTAAAGCTCTGAAGCTCTGTATCATGGCACTCCTCCTCATCATATAGCCAATGTAATAAAAGTATTGTAATGTGTCTTTAAAAGTCACACACTAAGATGTTATGCGCTTTAGCTGCTACTTTATTCTTCGTGCTACCACACGCTACTGTTGGCCATAGCCTTTTTACTCCAAAATGTGTTTGTAGACCGTCAGAAAATCCCAGCACTATCACCACACCATCACAACAGAACAGAATCTTGGCCTAAATTCATTCATTTCAAAGCTCTGCTGTACTGTTTCCTCCTAAATAGTTGTGCAGCCAAAGTATACAGGAAAAGGTATGAAGTAAAAAATTCAGTCCAGTTTTACTTGCCTATTAACACTTCAATTTAAAAACTGATATGTAGAAAATGGATTTCCTCCATTTTACTGTAATCTCATCATTAAGTAGTATTTCTCAGGTTTCGCCATGCTCTTCTCATCTGTTTTTAAGGGTCAGCACTTCAATTCTGTATTTGTACAGGAAACTGTCATCTGGGGAGAATATCAATATAGCGTGCCTTGGCACGCTATGGTGGTGTAGGAGTAACGGAATACAAACTTCCTACGGGCACTGCACTAGCTTCCTTAAATTGGGGAACTGGCAAAAGACAGATGAAACAAGAATAGGTGATACTGATGCAGCAATGGCAGAGATATTCTGACTTTTTAAGTTGCTGGTATGGGTCAAGCTCTAACATCTCCTATATCTCCCATAACGCAACGATATCCATTAAAAATAGTCTCTGAGATCAAGCTGCGAAAACCCTGATGAGCTGATTTTGTTAGACTTAACAAAGCTGCAGAGCCCAAGGAGTCATTCTCCTGTTAAACTGGCTTTGATGCATAAAATCAATGGCGTTTCCCTTTGATCGTTCGTTAATCAATCCAAACAGGTAAAGATGAGAGTTAAAGGCCACCGGTCTGTGCTCGCTTTCTCTCAGTCTAATAAGACTGAGAGAAAGCAGAGACACATCAATGCAGACAGCCATGTCACGTGCGCGGCCACCACCAGGCAAAAATAGGACATTCTGTAGGGTGAGGACACTGTGATTTTCTCACGTTTGACCTTTAGTGATGTACAAATAGCAAGGCGGATTGCGTGAATTGAATCAGAAGTCGCAGATGGACCAAAACCATCTGTTTTTGCTCGACATGTTCCGTTCCTCAGATCACCGCTGGTGCTTTTTGCCAGCACTGCCTGCTGCTCATTCATTACAGCTCTCTGTCAAGTATGCTAATTGCTGTAAATAGCTGGGTGCGCCATTGTTGTGATTGACCTTCATGAAAAGCGTCTCAATCTGTCTCATATTTGGCAGCGCGGAGGCCGCTTTGTTGGCCTCATTTCGTATAATGACTTGTTGTTATTGCACATTAAACACAGTTAATGACAGAGGAAGCGCTTCGCTTTTAGGTGCTACTTGAAGGCCTGTGACATCTCTTTGGACTTGAGTACGAGTAAACAATAAAAACTGAATCAGCTTGTTGGTGCTTATAAATTCTTTGTAATGTTATGAGTAGTTTGAGGAGTTATGAGGAGTTCATTAAGAATGCCAATATTTAGGATATTATGATAACAATCTGAGCCTGGCAGGGGCAAGACATATTGACTAATGAGGACAAACTCAGCTGGGCATACGTCCCCCATAAGCCTCCATTATAGCTTTAAAATGGGCTGCTGGTTCTTGTTCAGTACTGGACCAAATTGCGATATTTCTCAGCAGCCAGCAAACTTTTGCAATAGCGAAAATCTGTTTCACTAGATCCCCATGCACATAGCTAAATATGACAAGAGCTGCAGTGTTTCCCAGCACTGTGTGAGGGTAGTTTGTACTGTATTTTCATGTTGACAATTACTCAGTTTTTACCATCCCTGGATGAATGACTTACGCAAAGCTTTCCAGGATATTATTAATTAGGCATCCCCGTGAATGACTGTCCATGCGTTGGGAAATTCTTGTTAATTGTAAATGTTAAGCTAGCCTAATGTGCTTAAAAAAAGCACTGCGCTTCTTCAGTTTCCGCTATGCTAACGCATAGGGTTAGCTATGCTAACGCTTTTAAAAGGAGAAAAGGGGCGAAGTAAATTTGTGGTGCTCGGTTTTCATGTTGTGGCGCTTGGTCTATGTGTGGGAAACACTAAGCTGTTTAGCTGATTGGTTTTGCAAGTGGTCAGTTGATTCCCCCAGAATCCCAATTTGGTTGGAAAATCCTCTGAAACAGCATTTGGACCCTGATATTACACTAAAAGTAATAGTATTGTTAGCAGCTGATCCATCTGATTCTAAGGGTGGTATTGAATAATAAAATTCCTGGAAAATTCTTCCATTTTAATGCATTTTTCCCACTGAGAGACTGATCTGGGTGATGCTGCACATGTACAGCACCTGTAGCACAAGACCATAATGAATTCTCTCTCAAAAGATTCCCCTCCTTAACAATTTATAAACGGAGTCAAAGACTGTGCTTATTTTTTTTGGGAAAATCAACAACTGAAATCTGATATCACAATACTTAAAGTGAAGACGATGAGGAAGACCCATTTTCCTTTTTCACATTTTTTAACTTCGAATCTGGTGTAACAAAAGACACCTCCACGAGCAGACAAAAAAATAAAAAAAAAAAAAACCAGTGCAGTATAAAGATAGTCTGCTTCCTCCTTGGCTCCCCTCCTCCACTATATAGCTGCCTTTATAACAATGGTGCAGTTTCCATGGCAGCTAGTGCATGCTAAGCTTTAGGATAACTGTGATAAAAGTGGGGAGAAGGACAGGGAATAATCACAGGGTATGAGGGACTAAAAATAGTGAGGGATTTAATCCCGGGCATTATTTATTCATCTGAAACTTCTCGTGTCGGTGCCAGCTGTGTAAACATAATTTCTTCTGCAGATCCTCTGCGGGCAGGCAGGTAGTTTCTGTCCTAAACCACAACAGTCTTAGTGACTAATCCCATGACTATAGGAGGCGGGGGGAGGGGTACACTTATTACACAGAGGCAACACTGTGGATGGACATAGAGGCTGCATGGTGAAATATTAACCTTCCCATTTCCTTATTATTACTATTAATGCTGACAAACCGTTTTTGCCACAGACTAAGAGGAAGAAAAAGGAAACCAGGGATTGTGAAATGAGAACGTCTTGGTGCCAGCTTGCATATTTGCAATTAAACATCTCTCTAAACGATGCCATAAATGGCCAGAGAATGTGATGGCGTTTAATTTAGCGATCGCCTTTTTTTACGTGTTAAGTGCACTTTTATGGGATGTAAGGACTAGAGTGCAGCCGTAGTGTGTGCAGTGACAGCGGCTGCTGCTCTGCGGCTGTCACACACTGAGTGTTAGAGTGATGAGAAGCAGAATAGAGGTCAACCTCAGACAGCATGCAAGGCCCGGCTGTTTGTCCCAGAGTACTGATATCTATCATTGTCGTTTGTTTCAAAAAGAAGAAAGCCTGGGCCGGTGATGATGTAATAAAAAAGCCAGCACCAGATATTTTCCTGTTGAAGTTGCCACTAGCCATTTAGTTTATTTTAATATATTGTTTTTTTGGGGTTTTCATTTCTCTTTATGACCGTTTCATGCCTAGTGCAAATACAGAAAAGCACAAGTAAAATGTTGATTACCAGGTTGTATGGAGGCCTACAACACACTAACATTAACACTGTGAAACCGTTACCTTAAAATTTACAGTAACTGACAACAATTATCCATAAAATTACTGTTAATTATTTGTTTTTACAGTAGAAATACTGTAATTCTGTTTACAGTATTGTGTCTTTACTGTAAAAAAAATACTACTGTGATTTCAGTATTGGGTGATTAACTGTGTTATAATGCAGTTACTCTTTGAATACTGTGATTTACTACAGTGATATTTAACTACTGTGATTTATTGTAAAATATACAGCAATCTACTGTAATAATCATTTACACTAACGTTACTGTGTAAACCTTACACAGTAAATAACTGCAGATTTCACAGCAAAGATTTACAGTGCACAGTTAACACTTAAGGAATAATAATGAAATATTATTTTTCTTGATTACCATTTTCTTCAAATAATCCTTTTTTGTAAGTGTGAAAATTGTACTTTTGTCTAAAATATTCGTTCCTCAAGGTTTATTCATTATTATTCATCTCAGTCTTCCTCTGTTGTACATGGAGTTTGCTCAGATGGCATCACATGATTTACAGTAATATATATATATATATATATATATATATATATCAGTGTAAGACGCCATCACACCATCACCTTGTCAGTATATTTACACACTTTCACTTAGCAGCGTGACAATTTGTGATAGAATTTACAGTTTGACTCAATATGTTATCTCTGCTGTCACGACCTTATTCATATTCAATCCAGCAAAACGTGTCTTCGATTGTGCGTTTTAGCTTCTGCTTTCCAAGTGAAGTGCAGTAGCTTTATAAAAAATGTCTGCCTTTTGAGTCTCGGTAATCAAACAGCAGAGTTTTTCACAACCCATTTAAGGGAATGTTTTTCTCAGCACTCTGTCCTGATTTAATGCAAAACAACACCTTGTTTCTAAGTGTCTGTGATCACTCAAGGGGGAGAAAAATCCCAAATGACTCCAACACAGTAAATGCAGAACATGTCTCATTAAATTGCTCTGGGCAAGATGATCACGTTTTTTTTTTTTTTGGCAAAATAACTGAACAATATGTGATCTAGAAGGATTAAGCAGACATTTCTAATTTCAGGTGGTTTGTCAGCTCTGTTATGTTTAAAGTTGAAACCTTAGTGTCTCTGACAAGAATGGATCTGTGTCTTAAAGGTCTCCAGTTGTGCTCTACTAGGCGTGTATTGTCATTGTTGTTGAATGGGGTTTAGTTTGACGTTTTCTCCGCACAACAGAAGATGGAATTCATCAGGTGGTCACAGAGTTATCATTTTCTTTTTCTTTTTTTGCTCTGTCCGTGGTGCTGAAATCCTCCATTCAATGCCAGCACCGCGTTTGCTGAGTCAGGCCTTTCTTGCCGCTCGGGGTCCTTGGACTTATATATTTCCATTCAAAATAACAGGTTCTCTCTCTCGAAAGCCATTGAGAGTGTTTCAGAGACGATACACCCCGCGCTGTTCAGAAATGGCTCCTCAGCGTTGAGTGTGACGGTTTCAGTAGGGGCTGTTTATGTTTTCATTTACACATGTCCAACATGACAAGAAACAAGAGATGATCTCAGCCACGCGGTTATGTGCACGGCAGCTTTGCAAGATAGAAGATGTTTCAAGTTTTACAATTTGTTGCTCAGTTTTGGACGCCGTCCTGCTTAGAAATAGCCAGGTAGCAATTTGCAGCGTTAATGAGATCTCATTTAATTGCAAGGCTGTCACATGTTCAACGTTTTTATCCAATATATTTGACTTCTGACAGTTCTTCCATCAGAAGTTTTTTTTTTTTTTCGGAACTACCTCCTTACATAACATACCTGCGGCTTGTTTCTGTGTCCGACTGCGCTAGCGCAGACATCATAGTATCTAGGTCAATTTACTTGACACGATAATCCCATCTAAACTGTTGTTGGATTACTGGCTAAAATAAACCTGTTCAAAAGATGGGTCACTGCCTGTTCAATGTAATAATCCGACGGCTTAATAAAAGTTACCAAACAGATGTTCTAATTAGGACTGGACTAATGGCGGTTTGAATGCACCCACTGAAAGGAAATGCTTCGTACAGATATGAATATTTACTTCAAAAGAATGATGGGGCAGCTACAGTAAAAACATCACCGGATGCTGAAACAATTTGTTATAGCTGGGGAAAATGGCTTCATAAGAAGGCAGCTTCAGCTCCAGGTTTTCCAGACTTAAACCCCCCAAAGCTGCTGAGGAAAATCCTCCCACATCATACAGCAAAGCTGTCACATGTTGCCAGTGTCTAATATTAAAAAAAAATGTCAGTATAGACCTTTGACTTTATAGAGAGTCAATATTTCCTCAAAGGTCTAGTTTTCATGATCCATGATCCAGATCAGTGGACCCCCGGGGGTTCTTGAAGAGGTGTCAAGGGTCCGCCCCCCCAAAAAAATAAAAACAATAATTTATATATATATATATATATATATATATATATATATATATATATATATATATATATATATATATATATATATATATATATATATATATATATATATAAATTATTATTCTTTTTATTAATTATTACTATATTATGAATTATTTAATTTCAATTTTTATTTTCCATTTTATATATTGAGGTGAAAATAAATAATGTATTAATAAATAATTAAATAAAACAAATTTAAATTAATAAAAATCACAAATGGAAAAAAATCTAATAAATGTGAAAATAATATACAAAAAAATAAATTAAAAAAATTAAATGGAAAATGTATATTTATTTATGTACTGGGTCAATTTTTATTTATTTACTCTTGTGCAGTTTTCAGTCCTCCATAAATGTTTGTGACACTCTTCATCAGGGATAAGGTCTGTGGTCTAGTTTTCTATGAGTTTAAGGGTCCTTGTGAAAAAAAGTTTGAGAACCACTGATCCAGAATAACAGACGCATCTAGTATTTATTTGATGATCAGTTTGACCTGTCTGCAATAAAGAAGCATTAAGCAGAGACAAACTGTGTGGAGCGTCCTTCTGGCTGCTCAGCTGTGATTACATTCTTTTTGTGTCAGATCTGTCGTTGAAGCCTCTGATCCAACACAAAGTGGAGCTTTCACATGTGTTCCACCTGGACATCTACAGTACAGTCCTAATGAATTCCATGTTTACTGCAACTGACATAGTCGCTACAAGGGCTTCAATTCAAATACCTGAAATTAGAGTTGCCTTGTTACCACTTAAGCCATGTCGGCTGTGGTTTATTTGAATTTAGGAAGACATGGGTGGACTTTAAATACTACATTTAAAGCACTCATGGAGGATTATGCTGTCACTTTTTTACTCTGGATACAAAAGGTAATGCAGAATAAAACAGACAGTGACAGACATAGTCTCTATTTTAAAGAGATCATGGGCTGTGGTCACATGACAAGTGGCTTATTTCTTATGGAGGGGTAAAACTTCTTTGTGTAGAGTTGCCTGTCACTGGATATTTTCAATGCCTTTCTGTGTTATTAGCTTTGCTACATGGGCATAGTCCTGATGGTGATTTACTTATGCAAGTGTTTTTTTTTCCTATGTTCATCTTGCTTCACTACCATTCAAAAGATTAGGATCACTTAGAAATGTCCTTATTTTTGAAAGAAAAACACTGGTTTTTAATTAAGATAACTTTAAACTAACTGAGGGACACTGCCTTTTAAAATCATATTTAATTATTGCTAAATTATTATTGTCTGAGGACCACCTCTCAAATAAATGGCAAAACATGTAGAAAATAACAAACTGGGCTTTAACTGTGAGCTGTATTGACCTTAATAAATATTCTGCTTATCCTAGAGACACAAAGCTCTGAATCCAAATATGCAACCATGGGTGAAAAAGGGTTAGAACATTGTGTGGAAAGAGAATAACTACCACATCTAAGGGGTGCGGGGAAATTCTTTCCCTGAGAGAACACTTCACTTTAACTAATTCTAACAGCAATTATGGGGTAAAACAACAACAATCGGGTTATAGCTACTTTATAACTCTCTTCCACTGGCATGTAATTGGTAAAATCATAAAAAATCTTTCATCTAGTCTATATGCATAATTACATATGACTATTAAAGTTACAGTATATAGCCAGCAGTAAATCAGAGTGATGTCAGACATAGACCCATGGTTGCTAGGCTATGAATAAGTAATGCTTGTGATAATGGGGAGTCCTCTTTGCTGAAAACATAAAAATGCAGTACATCTTACAGTAATGTTGCAATGTATGTATGTAATGTAGCAAAAAAAAAAAAAACGGGGGAAGGACACATCTCCCAGCTACAGCCCTGGTCCTAGTACTGTACGGTCGGCCTACAGGGCATGACATTACTGTGCAACACTGTGCAGCCTTTGACATCTATAAATCATGACTGCATTAATTATTAGTATCTCAATGTATGCTTAGCGTGTTCAGTTTAGCCACGGATGCAGCTTTTGGGGAAGGGGAGAATTGAATTAAATTGAAACGCTATTTATTATGCCATTAAACGGAGGCTCTAAATCATTATTGGTCCCGGGTAGCACAATTAAATTCATAGTGATGGATTGATGTTTAAAAATGCTACATCTGCCACCTTTAATCAATCGGAGCCATGCGGAATCTCCATGTGCTTTCCTTGCTTTTGCAATCAGTCCTCCCTCTGTGCAGAGTCACCGGCTCAGTATTCAACATGTGATTATGTGAAAGTATTGGAGGAAAAATATTTATGCTTAAAAAAAGCCCTAGACACAATGCTCTAGTCTTATATGAGCTCAGTGGCTAAGCTGTAATAGTGCCTGAGGCTAACAGATGGCCAACCTGTGGCCCTCTTTCTGATCTAGATTGTGTGTGTGTATGCATGTGTGTGTGTGTATATGTGTGTGTGGTGTGGTGTTATTCCTTTGTTGAAAGAGAAGGGAGCGATGGGAGATGGGATTTTGCTCCACAGATTGTTTTAAAGCGATGCCACACAACAAAGGGTGGTGGTGGGGGGGGCTGGGATAGTGAGAGATGGGATGGGAGTCGTATGTTTACCTGCCAGTGGTGCTTTTTCTGTGCTGTTACCATAGCAACAGCGGCTCGCTGTATTGTGTGCGTGTGTGCGTGTGTTTGTCTGACATGGGATGTAATTCTGCCTGTCACCAGCCTAGAGCTGACTCCCCAGCTGCTGGTTGCCATGAGACCAGACAGACACATCCTCCGCTTCACTGATAAATCTTTTCTCTTGGTGCCCAACTCAGTACACAGATGAGATATGTTTAGTTCAGTTTTGTTATTGTTGTTGTTTTTTTTTTCTTTTTTACAGCTAAATGCTCACCACTGAGCATCTGTATTACTCAGTGTAAAGGATCAAATATTTCAGAAGTAATGTTTTAGAATATCATTAAAAATACATTTAGTATAAACATCTGCTCAGTGGAAAAAACTGCCAGGCTGCTATTGTGATGCTGGCTCACTGGGATGGCTCTGCTGCACTAAATGGAGCGGGACCTTAATTAGTATCATTGCCTGTGATTAGCTCCTATTTCATGTCAATATATGGCTGCTGTGAAAAAGTCAGTATGTCTATTGACAGTCCCGCTCTTTTTTTTCTCCCCCTATTTTTAAGACCAGACATTAACGTGACCTTGTCCCTCTTTTTTTTTTTTTTTTTTTTTACAGAGGGGTAAGAATGACTGAAGTAGTTGAATCTTTGGACTTCGCCACCTCGGAGCGCTCTGGGAGGAGAAACGCCCTGCCTGACATCCTGGGCTCTCCAGCAGGTGTGAACCCCGGCGACCTGCCTCTTAAACTGGCTGAGATGTCCCTCACAGGTGACGTGAATGGTGTTTTTTTATCTTTATAATATAGACACTAAGGCAAATTCAATCTGTAAGCAAAGTCTGTTGTTTTGCTACTATAGCACAGTAGTAAAATGTTGCCTGCCAAGAATTTTGATGTAACTTTACCAGGTCGTATCTGGGTGTTTACATTTTAGGAAGTCTTTCAGACAAAGAAAAGAACATTTCTTACTCATGATGCCAAGTTTCCAAGTCAAATCTGCCCTACGCCTGACTCCACTTGCTGAGTGTTTTGCAGCTCTGGGGCAGGATTGGTCCTTGGGAATTGTTAAACTCACCGATTCCAAGAATCATCCATCAGTCATTCATCAGTCTCTGGCATGAATTTTGCTACCAGGCCTTACACATTTAGCTGTATTTTTGGCTTTTTTTTGGCTACAAGGGCAGCAAGCAAATGAGGATGCTCCTAAATCAAAGTATTGTGACATCATTTGTCTTACATGCTCCAAAATTGAATTGGACACAATTCTTTGCTCACTCTTGTTCTGTCTTTACAAGGCTACAGTATGTCTGTGCACTTTCAAATCTTCACCTGTTATTACATTTAGTACATTATATGTATGTGAAGCTAAAGTACTGTAAGCCTGCAACAACTTGACCCATGATCCTTGACTTGTGGTCATCACTAATTGTCCCACTATAGCCCCAAATTAATCCAAGTTATAAAAGAAACAAACTTCATTTTTAATTACAATTGGTGCTATTGGTGATCGCACAACTTTATTGGTCTTTTGTCGTACAACAGGAACCATGAAACTACATTTTTATTATCTCCGCCAAAGAGGTTAAGTTTTCGCTGGTGTTTCGTCTGTTCGCCCGTCTGTCTGTTTGTTAGCAAGATAAGTCAAAATGTTTTGGACGGATTTTCGTCAAACTTTTAGCAAATGTTGGGAATGGTATCATGAACAAATGACTGAATTTTGGAAGTGATCCGGAACAAATCCTGGTTTCTGGGTCATTTCGAATTTCTTGCTGTTTGGTATCATTATGATAAATGGACCTTCAAGCATGCAAGCAACATCATGGGGCCACCTGGTGGTGATACCTTGCACCTGCATAGTATTGCTCAACAATGTTGTGTGGGGGCTTTTCTAGTTTTTTGCAATCTGTTATCCTTTTGCCCATAAAAATAACTGAAACACATTTCTCACACGTCTTTTTTTGGGGGGCGGGGTGGTTTGTCCTCAGATGGTCCGGGCGGGGCCCAGTCACCCACAGCGGAGGAGCCTCCGGCGCCGCCGGAGAGCGCCGAGGGGAAAGAGGGGTCGTAGGGACTCGTTTATTTATCTCCCGGGAGACCTGCAGTAAGAGCCCGCCCCTAGAGGATGACCTGTGGAAGAAAGAGCGATGATCTGTGGAGAGTCGGCCTTGTTTTGCGAAGCAGCCGAACCACGAAAGGGAGAGTGACGGACCGACTCCTGGAAGGACTGGATCCAGGAGACTTGTTTGGCACTATGCCAAAAGAGTCAAGACGTCACTCGTTTATGGACCAGTGAAGGTGTGAGCGCGTTGAACGCTCACCACGGACACTACAGTGAGATTTAAAGGGACCACGACAGACTGTAGACTGTACATTACTATTTTTGTATGATTTATTTAAATCTCTAAAGAAACTCTCTCATAAATCAAACTGTAATATGTACCATTTCCTTGCATTTCCTGCCAATTTTTTGTTTTATAGTGATGTGTGTTATTTTACACCGGCCCTAGTGGGAGAGTGTTTTAAAGCAGCCAGTAGTGTCTCAGAGATTTATTTTAGCTAACCTGGATTGGAAGTGACACACACATGAAATAGGAAACCAGTAGATTTAAGAAAAGCAGGAGCCCTCCGTGTCGTCCTGCTCACTTCTGCTTTCGAACGACTGTATGTTTTAAAATCTGAGGCTATTGTACAGTATATCTACATTGTAAATGTACAGTTTTTATCCCCCTCATCCACAGACTGTTTTGTTCCTAGCGACAACAACCAGGGATATCGCCCATTTCTTTTTAGGTGTGCATATGGTGAACGTGGAATAGCCTTCCATATCTTAAGACATTCCTTTAGAGAATAGTGTCCCACTGCCAACAATGTACACACTGCTTCATTATAATGCTGAAAGAAGAAGAAGAAAAAAAAAAAAGAGATTTCCTTTTTTGTTTTTTGCTCAAGGCTGCTTATAAAAGTTTCTTAATTTCTAAACCTCTGAAAAATGTGCCTAGTGGCAGTTTACAACCGAAAAACGTGTGTTGTGTTATTTTCTCGGTGAAGTACTGTTATCAAACTATATTTGGGGGCTACTGATATCTCCTGGACTTTAATAGGAGGTATCGCAAACACATATTTACTGCTTAAACTGTAAATGAAAGAGGGGGAAAAAAGAAAACCTTTTTGTAACATTCTGCAAAGATGTGCATTTGCAGATCCGTAGTAGGAGAGGCTGGCGGCTTCGTGTGAATTCCGAGCACAGCTTTTTTTTTTTGTTTTGTTTTGTTGGTTTTTTTTTTTCGCAGAGTGAGACTCCTCGCACTTGCTTATAGCATCAGCGGCATATGCCCACTCGATAGGGACAGGCACACGCGTCGAGCAACACCACCGCCACAACGTGTTTCAGAGTGCTGAAAACAGCAGCTCACTCGCCTTCTGCCACTCCGCATGGAGAAAAGTCTGTTCACACTCATCAACACATAAGTAGAGCTGTGAATAGGACCCGACGAGAGTCCATAATGTGTCAGCTATCTACTCACTGCTACTGTATATATATATACATATATATTTATATATTGTATTGTAGTATAATAACCCGTGTGTGTCATACATGCTACCTGTATGATTACCAGACTTTATTCACATACTGTACCCACAAGGAAGTGATGTTCTGTAATTGTCTCTATTTGAAGATGTCTTGCCAGTGGCCCCGTGTCTTTACGTAGATGTTATTCACAAATGCAACAAGGAAAGCCTGGTGTGCTGCTGCCCAGCCTCTGTTTTTTTTTTTTTTTATTTTATTTTTTGATGCTCTGCTACTAATGTTAAAGAAGAACCGTAGGAAAGTGTACAGGGTCGATCTGAAGCTGTGTGATCAACACTTTTTTGGGGGGGTTGACGATTTAGAGGTGTATTTTGTAGTGTCCCAATCTCTTAAGTGGTGCATATATTTTACTTAGCTGGATTGAATCCCATATGTTGATTCTATCTGGTGGTGGAAATTGCCATATTAAACCCACAAGCTTTATACAACTGTGTGTTAAATAGTTTCATTTCTGTGCAAGGCCTTCACTGAGGGGAAATGGCCATTTATTAATACTCGGATGTCGATGTAGCCCGAAAAATCTACAAAGATGTGTGGAAAAGTGTTGAATTTTGAAAAGGATAATGTGTAGGAACCCTGTGTTTGATGGTACTTTTTAAATACTATAGATAGATAGATATCAGTGGGTTATAGATAGAATTGTGAATGATTTCACTGACCTTTTCTCTCATATAACCATCAGTTCAGAGCACCTATATCAGGCCAAATGTCTGTTAATCGCATGCACTCAGTTCATTTGCGATGTTTCTATTATCAGACCATTTCACATATCGTCTTCAGGCCACCGTTGGAACAACACTTTTACCCATAAAACTGTAGAGAAAGACGAATGTAGAAAGGTGTAAAAACAGGCTAAAAACATGGCAGGTATCATAATCCAGTAGTTTAACGAATCAACAATTCAGTGTAAGTCCCAGAGCCAGGGAGAGCAGCAGGTGAGCAAGCTGTGAATCACAGCTGTTAACAAGCAATTATTTCCAAAAATACAAGGGCTCAAATTTAACAGCTGAGAACGTAGGGAGTTATTGGAAAAAAAAAAAAAATGATTGATGCTTTTTAAAGTTGATAAGGTAGCTGGAGCAGGGGATTTTTTTTTCTTGTAGCCATCTTTTCAATATAATATTTAAGTCAATTTGTGCAACATTCAACAGCTTCATTAAGTGCTATACATACATATGTTTTGATGATGTGGATCACATACAGCAGCCATAATAACGACTTCTCCTTTATCTGTGAAGTGGAACATATCTGCGTTCTATTGGATTACAGCCACTCGGAATGGCAGCCAATCAATTTTTACATCCTCCAAAGTGTGAACTAGGAGCATATGAGGAGCACTTGAAGGCTCTTTCCAGAGCAGTCTTGTTTAGTGCACTGCTGTTACATAATGCAGCAGTTCCTCTGGGTGTGCAGCAGAGGGAGGCATTCGCTAAATTATCATTCACCCCACATCATGCTTTCCACACCAACGGGAGAATTTCTTTTGTTATGTCTGGTACAAAGGGGGAAAATAAATGGCTAAAAGGCTCTTTTTCCCACAACAATTTTGACGTGAATACATTCCGTTCCGTAAATACCGTGGCCCAAAACCCTGATCTGACGATTCCAGCCTCGCATTCCTGCACAAGGTTTTCAATGTTAAACCCAGCGAGGTTTGTCACAGACACACCCAATCAATGTCGCCGTATGGTAGCACAGAACGCCATCAAGAAAACTCACTCCTCGACTTAATTACAAATTACCCCAAATGCTGCTTCTAACCTGTGGAGGTGGGGATCGATAATGAAGTGTGTGCATGCACGTGTGTGTGTGTGTGTGTGTGTATGTGTGTGTGTCTGGATGCAATGAGTGAACCTTTGTGATCATGTAGGCTGGTTGTCTGGCTGCGTCCCAGCATCCCTGCTGACAGGAGATGAGACCATACACCCAAGGGCTCTTTTGTCTCTCTGCAGACACAGTAAAGCGCTTGTGTAAAATAAATACATTGTTAGCTGATGCCTTGGTTCCAGATATATATTATGTAACAGACACATAAATCCTTCAACGTAAAGTGATTGCACTGCTGCATATGCTGCGATTGTGTATTGATCTTCATCAGTTATTCATGCAAAACAGAAACGCCCGATACATTTTCCGACTTATTGTTTTTTTTTTTGCTAAAATGTCCCCGTTAGTCTCCACCTCCATTCTCAGGCATCCTCCTCTCCTCTGAGGCGGCGTCCTTGCCGAGACCGCTGCTACGTAACTTGTTGCTAGGGTAACCTAGCCTTGAGAGAAGCTTAGGCCTTATTGCATTGTGTTGGAAGGTGAAAAATGGATTTGCCTGCACTGAGAACATATGATATGCATAGGACATAAAATGTATGCATGAGTTCAGTTGGGTATGACGATGCATGGTGCCCTGTTAACCTCAAGTGAGCAGTTAAAAATGTTATACACACACACACACACACACACACACACACACACACACACACACACACACACACACACACACATATATATATATATACAATATGTGTAAGCAATATCCAAAAGAATTGATGATGAGCTCTTCCACTGAGAATCTGGCTGGCAGACTATCCACACTTTTACACATCTCAAATAACAAGTGTGTTTGTAATTCCACCGAGCGGGAGAGCAGCGGAGAGGAAAGCTCTCTGTCTTCCTACATAATTGAATAGCTCAGTAAGCTATTGGTTTTCATTAAGGAAGTTGACGTGTAATTGCCTCAAAGAAATGCACTGTGGTTCCTTTCACGGGCAGATTAGAGTCAAATGCTGTGTTACCAATCGAAGCTAAGTGAATGAGCAGTGGCAGCAGCAGCAGTGGCGGCAGCCTTTAGATACTCCGCCGCTCTCTCATTTTCAATCTCTGTTTCTCGGTCTCTCCACGGGTCCCTCACCCACCATGACCGGGCCGATGAGGCAACAATCCAGCTGCTGTGGTGGACTATAGACAGACACATACTGTAGAAAGAGAGAGAGAGAGAGACAGAGAGAGAGACAAAGCTTAAAAGGGGGGGAGATTGTCTGATTAGACTGGCATTGAGGCCATGCAGACGTGGGTCACAGAGCGGATGCCATGCAGGCAGGCGGCCCAGCGAATAGGAAGGCTTTCACGTGGAAGTCAACGTGCCGTTTCTGACACACAAGAGCCTCAGGAGGAAAGATGGAGAGAACAAGAAAGGATAGCAGACGTGGAGAAGGAGAGAGAGAGGGCAGCTAGAAGCACAAGAGGGATGCTGCAGGAGCATGCACAAGCTGTGCAAAAAGCTGGAAATGTTCTTTATGGGTGACAAATACGAAAACACTGTCTACTACTATCAGTCTACTAGTATACTTCCCCATTGGCTCCTGCTGCAGGCTTAAATCTTATCAAAAATTTGTAATCAGAATTTCCTGGAAAACAGCTGTTTTAATCATACCTCCAGACAGAAGTCGGATTGAAAAATACGCTTGTTTTAGACGATTGTTCTTTGATGACCTAAATTGACCCATAGTTCCCTTTTTCTGCATAGGTTGCTTACTTTTATCTTAACAAAAGCATAATTCCTGTTTCCACAGGGGAAAAAAACATTGTTAATTGCTGTCTTTTCATGGGATTTGACAAAAAGTACAGTGCCAGACTTTTTATTTTTTATTTTCTGTGGGGCCACACAATGGTGTGTGCTGATTTCAGCGTGAGTCGTTTAAACATTGGTCACCACTGTGAGATCTGAGCTCTTTGACATACAAGTTTTTTAAAAAATGGACTTAAAGAAATTTTAAATTAAGTCCATTTTATGCTGTGAAACTAACGAAATGGAAATTGCATGAGTCATTATCAGACATGAATGACTGGTTGCTGTCTCTGATTCAGACATGAGGAATATTCAGAGGTTTAGAAGCCTCTTTGCTCCGATCATTCCACTATAAAACATTCGATACTTTTCTTATCGTTAACTAATCCCATAAAAAAGATCAAAATCAAGTATTTGTGCCTGATATAATGTCTGTGCCATAAATCTCTGTTGTTGTCCAAAAGTTATTGGAAACACATCACTGAGCCTCTCAGTGATGTGTAATGTAATGAAGGAATGAGACACATTCCTTCATTACTAGCAACACACATACCTGTCACACAGTCACACTGTCCTGCTGTCCTGAGCACAAATAGTCCCCAACAAATACACTATTCACATTAACAGCAATAACATTTGTAAAACAGTGAGTGCCCAACTGTTTTATGAGATTTTTGAAAAATGAACATATTCATTTGTGTACAAATGTACATATATGTACAAATATAAACTCAAAAATGTTATTGCATGATGTTTTTCCTGTCAAGGACTTAAGATAAATATGTAGTTGTTACCTAGATAATAAAAAGAAATATGAGCTATGCATCATCTATGACAGTTGCCATAATGAGATATGAGCTACAATAGATATGATCAGAACCTGCCACTGGGTATATGAGCTATATAGGAGACATATCTTGTATGTGCATATAGGGCTTATAAGTGGATATAAAGGAGCAATACAGGAGACCTATATGGCCTGTATATGCACATATATGCATATATTTGGCCTATATTCAGCCTAAATGCAACATATATGATGCAAATATATGCTATATATCTCATATATATGCATATATGCTGTCTATATGCAGCCTATATGTGCAGATAACCTCCATATGGGTTTCATATATGTGCATAGTACTGTAGTACCTAGTACTAATGCACTTAGTGGGATAGTAGGAAGGTACAAAACATAGAAAATGCAGAAATTACAGATATTGGTCATTGACATTAAGATAAATATTAAATAACAGCGGCCTTATCCTTAATTTGCAGGTGCAAAAAAACAGTCACAAAGCATCTGGTGTCTGACAATCAGCGATCAGACTTTTCACGCTGTGTACTCTATGAACAAGCTGTCGAGCATCAGCCAGATATCAATCAAGTTAAGTAATCATTCTAATCCCCCCTGTCCTCAATGTATGGAAGATACCAAGACAGTCAAGATGAGAGGGGGCGCTGAAACTGAGAAAGGAATCCGCTAAACACAAGATCGGCTTGTTTATTTGTCTGAATCATGCTGAATTTGCCTCCTTCCTCCCTTCCACTGCATCCAAGCTTGGCAGTGACTTCATTCTTTGTCCAGCGATAGCTCACAAGGCTTCAAATACTCACGCTCACACATGCGCGCGCACACACACACACAACACACACAATGACGTCACCAGAGCAGTGTTAGGG
The DNA here is from genome assembly GCA_030544235.1 of Lepturacanthus savala. Lineage (NCBI taxonomy): Eukaryota > Metazoa > Chordata > Actinopteri > Scombriformes > Trichiuridae > Lepturacanthus > Lepturacanthus savala. Next base: position 21,268,698 of record CM060472.1, on the reverse strand, counting down.
TGGAGACTGGCAGCTTTAAGCCTGGCATCACACATACACACACACACAGACAGTCTGACAGCTCAGCTTGGCATCATTCTCTCCCATTAAGATGAAACGAACATTAGCCTGACCCCGTTCTCACCCACATTATATTCCACAATCACCATGGTCCAGCATGTCAAGCCTTTTCTAAACCCCTCCTCCTCTTCTCCAGCATATTCTTGGTAATAATGTGCTCAAAATGAAGGGGGAAGCCCTTTTTGTGACCTCTCTTCTGTCTTTCTGACTGACGTCTTGTTCTTAATTGGCTATCTTCAACCACAGCCTGAGGGAGTAATGCCCCTGTCCCTATTCTATCTCATCAATATCCTCTCTGTTCAACAGTGGCCAATGGACTCATGGTTAGTCTGCAGACCTTATTTGACTTTTAAGGCAGTGCATATGCGGTTCAAATCGAACTACTGCATTTTATTGTGTGTCTCTGCCAGTGTTGGGTGTAACACGTTACAAAAGTAATGAATTACTGTAATGCATTGCTTTTTGCTGTAATGCAACAATATAAGGCAATACAGGGGGAAAAATGGTTATATGTTACTCAGTATAAATGTCAGTAACACACATTACAAGGTGTTTCTAAAGTGGTCGAACCTGCAGAAAACATCAGATAGCACATTCTCCAGATGGGCACACGCTCATTACTTTATGTTGAAACATAAGGATTTGAAGAACATTGTAGGCAAATGCACTTTCTGTGCTACACCTAAAGAATTTAGAGAGGTGCCATAGTAGCATGAAGTTAGTAAGGAAGCAAGCGGAGCATGAGAGTGAGAGTAAAACCACAAATCAGACACCATAACCACTTTCAACAGTGGAATTGCCAGCTTTTTGAAAACCTTTCAGCAAGATCCCTGTTGTGACTCACAGCAATCATGACAGATGAGCTAGATGAGCTAAATTTAGATCCCGAATCCATGTTTCCAGTTATTTTGATGAGAGGAACCTAAAAGTAATCCGATAGCAGTGTAACACCTTATATTTTAAATACAGTAATACTGTAACATAACAAATGTCTTTGAAATGACAGGAATAAAGAATGCATTACAGTTTTGAAGTAACTTGCCCAACACTGGTATCTGATGTCTTGATATCTATTAGAAACTTGAATGTCGTGCTCCCTCAAAAGTAAAAGACATCAAAGTAAGACGTTCATGCTGACTAGGACATCAGAAATCTGTGATGTGCGAGTTATTTTGGGTTGAAGCATCAGGATTAGCGTTTCCTCTTGCCTCGGTTATGTCTACTTCAGTTAATGAACTCCCACTCCTCCAAGAACACTTTCCAATATTCAAACTCTGTTTCTGAAGCAAGACCGGTGGGAGTTTTTGGTCTCTGGATGTACCAGAGGAGAGCCTGACGGTTTCTTTTGGCTGCATCCAGCTGCCTGTTCCATCACGACTGTGTGACTGACTACAAATTCAGATTCCTGATTGACAATCAAGCTCCATTGTAGCACTGGAAATCCTTCATGACTCAGTTTGATTAGTTAGCCACTTGAATAATAAATGACCAAAGCCCAGAAATACTAATTGCATTGTTATTAGATGAATGTATAATTTTCTCTAGCGTCAAATACCATCATTTTTTTAGTGAAGAATTATAAATTACTAATATTATTATCATGTTCAGATAATTCTCTAAAATTCATGCACATAGTAGTGACTAAAGTGTATATTTTCTCTTATTTATTAATTGATTCATTTATCAGGTACAAAGTACATGAGCATTTCAGTTTTTGCTTCAATGTTAATCACGTCATGATTCCTATAGTCATTGCATGGTGTATGGGCAGGTCACAACTTGTTGCTGGACTGTATATGCTGAGTTTGACGAGGGAAACCAAAAAATACCATTAGCCGTGTAGTAGTAGCTGAGCAGCTCTGCTCTATGGCTATGGGCTCTATGGGAATTGTGACAATAATTCCCAATAATAAAAATGTTGTTATATACCCCATATTTCCCAATAAGAACATGTTGTAGCATCATGATTTTTATAATTTATCTATTACCAACCACATGTTTAGTTAAAAACAAGAAGAAGATAATGTGTTGAACTAAATCCTATAATTAGCATACCTACATGTTTACACTGACAATGCTATTGCTGATGTTTAGCAGGGATAATATTAATCATCTAAGTTTTGCATGTTAGTATTCTAGTAGCCTAATTCCTAATTAGCATGAACACAAAGAGCTCACATTAACAAATTGACTCTCTAATAAATATCCTGACAATTCCCCTAGTGGGAAACTGTACATGTTTTGTTCCAGATTCCATTGAATTGCTTCCAATAGTAAGATATTTGGACCAAAGTAGCAGCAGGGCGACTGACAGGCATCTGGGAAATCTTATCTGGGACATGGAAAAGTCACTCTCCAGAAAGGAGAGGCAGCTAACATCTTTAGTTTCATGTGTGTGTGTGTGTGTATAAAATAATTGATAGATGAATTTAATGATAGATAGCTAATCTTAAATTTGATTCATTGCCAATAGTCCTTTTTCATGGCAGCCATATTGACATTAAACAGTAGGGCAAACACAGCTGTTGCCGTTGATACTAATTAAGGTTCCATTCCATTTAGTGTTGCAGACCAGTCCAGCGAGCCAGTACACTGAATAGCATCCCATCATCGGTTGCAGCCGTATGGGATTGGCTTTGTCCCCCAGTCTGGTTAAATAGATCAGTGTTGATGTCTGAGGAGCTGGAAGCGGAGGGCCATTAAATTGCTTGCAACAGTCTTAGAATAATGCTTCGAAATGAGCCGAGCTTCACATCGGGACATCTGGCTCGCTGGTTTTGGTAATATCAGGATAACACTAATCGCCCAGATTGGAATGATTATCACTCACCAGCACACAAACACACTTTCCTTATTAATAAAGTATGTCAGCCCTGATAAAGAGTCAACAGTAAGCGCAGGATTGAGTCCAATCACTAACAAGTGAATAAAGGTTGTAGCCCTGTGTCGCCGTGCATCATCATCTGGTGTAACTCCGAAGAAATCAATACGTGTCATTCGAGTCATGAAACTAATTTCATCATGGCGGACAAAGCAATCTGATTTGTGTGTGTCTCCCTGGGCGTCTTGTGTTTTGTGAGGCTGCAGCTTTCAGCGGTGATCTGTGGATCATCTCCGCAGGTCCCCTCCTCCGCCCCCCGTGGATTCCCCCCCGCCACCTCTCCCTCCCTCCCTCTCCCTTCTCATCCCTTTGTTTGTCTCCTCATCCCTCTCCTTCCTGGGGCTGACATCATGGTCCCGGAGGAGCCCTGTGATGGTAACAAGCAATGATTCAGCACCAAGTCCTCAGATCTATGCCTCCCTCCCGCATCACTTTTTTCAGTCGGCGGTCGCTCCTTATGTATATTGCATCAATCTCCCCAATCTTTTTCTCCCTCCCCTCCAACATGCCCCTCCGACCCCTCTAGCCCTCCGGCCTTAAGGAGGTTCCAGGGATCAAACTGCTTTTACTGTGTGGTAAACAAGCGCTCCCATGCGAACAGGGCTCCTGTTTTCGCCATAGGATGTTGTCTGGGACGGCTTCAGTGCATTACTGGGAAGCATCGGGGGGCCGACACTAAAATTAAATATTTATCTGAAGCATGGAGATGAAAGCGCAACTTCAAAGTATTACCTTCTACATTTCGGTGTCTTTTCAGATAAGATTGCTTCCCATTTTCAAGAAAGAGTATTCGTGTCTCACTCGCGGGGAAAAAAAAATGTCAACCAGAGAAAAGAACTCCAAGGTAAGAGGTCTGAGGACTTGAGATGGATTTAACAAAAAAAAAGAAATGTTGCTTAAAAGCACCACTAACATGGGGAACACCGACCTGAGTGGTAGCAGCCTGCCCTACATTCAGTTTCCTCAGGTGATGATGCAAAATAGTCTAAACAAATCATTTCAGGTCAAGCTATTGTCTGTATCACACTGTATCACATCAATGAATGAATATAAACATTTTTTAAAAAATATATTATTTTAAACTAATAAACATTGTGACAAATACATGTAGATTGTGTCATATCATTAGGTGCAAAAAATGTCAATAGGTCAACATATTCCAAATGTTTGAAGAGAAAAATGAAGTAATCATTTTGTGAATAGTTTTATGTTCTATATCACTCACTGATTATTTTGTGTATGTTGTGTTCAGGTGCATTAGTGAACCTATAAGCAGGTACAGAAGATGGATGAACTTTTGTTTTGTCTATATTACTGAAGTTGCCAGGTTTGGTATTATCCTATTTTTGCACACTCCTGCTAAAATTAAAAATTATTTTTTTTCATTTAATTAAATTTTTAAGATGCAAAATATAAATTATTTTTAGAAGCATTGCTTGGCTAGAGAGGTGGTCTGTTTCCCCTTGATTACAATTGCTTTGCTTGGTATTTCTTAAAATGGTGAACTATTACGTTAAGATGCATATTTGATTCTAGTTCTGGACTAAATTGGACATATTACAAAATGGAATTCTCCCATTTTTCCTTATGGGTCAAAATCCCATTTTTTAAAATTAATTATTATTATTTTTTATTTCAATAAAATATAGTACTAGTTCCTAGATAGACTACACAGTGATTTGCATATTTATGGAAATACTCATAATAAAGAATTACATTTGATTGCTTGTAAACAATGTAAAGTTATAACACTGATGAACTTTTAATGCTGATGAGGCAAAGCTGACTGAATGCCATTATCCTCATCCTCTTCCAGCATGCATTATTAACCCACTCATTTATGGCTAATACAAACCACTGCTTGATGTTTTGTTCTGGGTCGATGTTCTCTCACATGATAGCTGGTCAGACTACATGGTGGTATCACACACTGTTGTTCCCTGTCAGCCGGCGGAACAAACCGAATTATCACTCGCTAGCTCCGTCCCCGCATGCTGTTTCTGAGGGTGTGAGTCCCATCTGTTTGGCCTCATTAGGGAAAAGAAAAAAAAAATCCCAAACAGGACTATTGTGTGCAGACTGAGGCGACAGGACCGTGGGAGGTCGAGGCCAAGGTGGAGGGGTCTCAGATCACGAGAGAGCAAAGATAGAGCTAATGGGGCAAAATGGCAGCACCACAGGAGTTGAGGCTGTGGTTTGGGCTGATGTTGACTGCGGCAATTGCTTTGACCTGAAGGGTGAACAGGTGCTGCATGTAAGGCCGCAAACGCTCACCTGTTTATTCTGATGTTGTTGTACTGAAGTATTTATTCCCTATGATACATATATATAATTTCAGAAGACAATTGCACACTATCTACTAAGAGCTACTTAGTCCATTATTATTTATTGATTATAAATAAAACAAAATTATATATATATATATCAAATCAAAAGCAATCATTAGGCTCTGGCTTGTATTCTAAATTGTATTCTAAATGGGCAACATACAGTCTAGTCCTTATATGACCCTATTAAAATCATGGCCTAAGTCATTTTTTTGGCCCGAGTTTTTGTCCCAAATCATCTCTTGATGATGCTGCCACATCTGGTAAAATCACCTTAATCCTGAGTTGAACAGATCATATTCTTTATGCCCTATAGAAAAATGGCCATTTTATTTTTTGCCTAAGTGAAAGTTTTTTTTTGCCCAGGATAAAATGCCAATTTAACAAGCTTTCATGATGAAGAATGAAGGATTCAAGAATCTACGGTGCAGAAGAAGCTCTAAACATGATTCTTAAATCAATTTCTACTGGTGAGTGATAAAGGCTATAGACTATAATGTTTCACAAGTTATATTTTAATAATAATTTGATACAAAATGTTGTGCATATCAATAAGTTTAATAAATATGTAATAAAATATAAAGAAAGAAAGGAAGTTCTAGGATCTCCATTCCATTAAACATGTTGAGTGTCATCACTATATTGAAAATTTGTCACATCTCAGGTTTCAAAAGTCGTCAAAACTGGATGTTGGAAATGAGTTGATGATATGTAAATGTTAATATTACATAATATGACAGATGGCATTCACAACATTATTAGTCTGCACTTGTGTTATTTATAATGGGCTCTTTATTGGCATCACCACAGTCTAACCCAACAACTCCATTAGCACATAGATGTAATAAACTATAAGCCACATAGCTATGTTTTATGTTAAACACATACGCTTAACTATCTTAGCACATATTGCATATCATCACAGAATTTGGCAGCTCTTAAAGAAGATGGGTGGAGCCAGTGACTTTTGGTGCAGATGCCACTTACGATATTCAAAAAAAAAAAATGGTGGATATTATTGGCTCTTTATTGGCACCAGAGTTGCCATAGTAACAACACCAACTGACAGTCCATGAGCTAACATGATGCGCTGTTTCAGGCTTCTAGATTTGTTATCAAAAATTCATCAGATTATCTTCTTACTCCCACAGCTTCCACTCTACCTGAATAATGTAGACAGTGTTGTCCTCACTCCACCAACATGGCTTACATTGAAATGGGACTAACGTTTTTTTTAGAATTGCCACCCAAGAATGGAGACTAACTATCCCATAGTCTGCCATGTTTATTTAGCTCTGAAGCTGCTCGTCAAAACTGGTTTTGGGTGATGAATAAATTACCACAGCTCCGGCATTTTCAATCATTGACGTGTGTCATAATTTTAGCCTAAATCCAAGTGCCAAGAAAAGTTCAGTTTAAAGTTCTCTGCCTCTATCCATAGCAACCTTAGCAAAGGTTTGCACTCTCCCCGATTGCCCTTGTAGTAATCCGATTTGTGGATACACTATATAGCTACATAACAATAATTGTACCAGTTTATATTAGACATAATTCATGCATACACATAAGTATCTTGTTGGAACAAGACACATTTATCCCGATTCTGTAGATTACTGACAAATGGACAATAATGCATTTCTTTTCATGATTTCCCACGACAAATATCTGAAAATCATATGTATTTGAGAACACACGTTTATGAAATTAATCATTTTTTAACGTGTGTATCACAGCTGGCATTCATCCACACTTGACACAAAGCGTCTTAACAGCAATAATACAACAAATTAAATGGATGAAAATGACATGCAATTAAAAATATAGGAAAACTAGAATGAGGGTACACTAAATAAAATCATGACAAAATAAACGGCAAAAAAATGACGGCACAGAAGTACAGCTGCCAGAACATCTGGGAAACAATAAGATGCATAAATTGCTCAACAAAATGCTGAACAGACATTCCAGGAAGTCCTTTTTCATTATTGTAAGCTGTTGAAATGAAGAAGCAAACAATAGGGATACCCCGAATAAGCAAAGTCCTCCACTTCCCGCTACAGTTTGTGATTGCTGTTTGGCTATAATCTTAATATTTCAGAGATCACAAATATATTGCTGGTATAGAATTTTCAATGACTTTTCTTATTCAGCTTTGGATAAAAGATTGACATTTATTCAGAATTAAGTTTTCCAGTTTTATTCAGTGCAATGAAAAGCCATCATTCACAGATACAAACACTTATGCGCACGGAGCCATCGTGGAGTGGGGGCAGGGACGCTGAAGCCAAGACAGCCTGCAGCCTCCCGGAAAGGAGAGCAGCGAAATTGGCGATTATGTAACTCACAGTTACATAAAAGTTAGCACTGTACTTTAAACATGACTATAGGTTTGATGTCATGGTAACAGCGAAACAATTTGTCTCTTTACATGCAATATTTACCACAAAAAAAAAATAAAAAAATTTGTAAGGCTTTTGTGCTCCTTCTGATTCAGCATGCGATTACTCAGAGGGATGAATACATCATCGGCGCTCATCACATTACTCTGACAAACGTGCTACCTTAACAGCCTCCTCTCTGTGGGCCCTGGAGACCAACATTACGCCTTCTGGTTTCCTATTTGGGAAAATTACAGCACAAACCGATAGCTGTGCAAATCTATGAACGGAGAGGACTGCTGCCTCTGTGGACCAGGGAGAGGAAAGGGGGTGGGAGGGGAGGGGGATAAGGGATGGGTAAGGTGGCCCACACTGTGTTTTCTGGACTAAAAATGGGTCAGGCTTTCAGCTCCAGACACAGCACACACACCAGCACGGCTGAGTGCGTCTGAAAAGGAGGGTCCCACTCCTCTGCCCTGTCTCAGGAGGACTGCTCATAGATCCCTGCCGATCGGCTGCTGATGTGTGAGTGTGTGACACAGCAGCCCAGTAGGAGACACACAGATTATTATTAACCCCCCGTCTTCCCCATCATGCAACCACTTGCCCTCTCTTTTATCGCGAAGCTTTGAAATCTACATGCAGTTAACCCCCGTGCATCTGTCTTTTAAATTAAATGTTTTCCAACAATTTCATATCGCAGGGAAGGAGACAGCGTGCAAAGAAAAAAAAGAGAACAAGGAGGAACTCCATCAAAAACGTAACAACCGGACATTAATATTTGAAGAAGTCTCTGAGCAAGCAGAATTTACTCCCTGCTGATCAAATTGGACCATGAATCATTTCTGCCAAGCAGTTTTTTTTTTGGGAAAGTGAGGCGTGGAAAATGTAGAAAAATGCAAATGAGTAAGCAAATTTCCTGTTTCAAAGTGATGACCTGAATACCAAAACCGATTTTTTCAAATGTTAGCCACAAGGCTGAATGTATGAAAAGCTAATCAGCACCAGAAATGCGACCATGTGAAGTCGCCTCCCCCCCTCACAAAAAAAAAAAAATTCCTCTCACACAGGACACATCTGTAAATTTTGGCCACTGCTGACAAGGCAGTGGTCCTGTGCCTCCCCCTGCCCGTGCCCGTCTCTCCTGCCCCTCTCTCATTTGCCCGTCTTTGTCCTGTGGAGCAGTTAGTGAGGGAGACTGATGCTGGCAGGCCGTGAACACCATCTGCTCCTCTTCAATAAAAGACTGAACGCACAGGACACTACAGGCTCCCACTGATAGGTGAAAGCAGAGAGACTACACAACACCTACGATTTTTCTCTTTGAATCGTTGAGAACAATACAACCGGGTCACAATCGATAGGTTTTACACTGTATGTAAGTTCTGTAATGATTAGTTGATTCGTCAATCTATCATGGATTAACAGAAAATAATTCATTGTCATTTATTATTCATGCTTATTAAATGAATCTTTATTTAATGTGGCATTCTTTTTTTCTGGATTTTATATATTTGCACCAAAACTCAAAACTCTGTAGTTCCACCATGGTTGCGTTTTTCAAGTTCTGAATGAATCTTATTATGGACAAAACGCCATGTTAGTATATGTAATTAAATCCACACAGCATGTGCACCCTAAAGCACTTCTTACTTTATAAAACTGTTGCCTTAAAATTGATGTTTTAAAGCTCCTTCATTTTTAAATCACTGACATGCATCATACGTCATTCTTGCCTAATTCTAAGTGACAAGTAAAGTTCAGTTCAAAGTTCCCTGCCTTAGCAAAGGTATGCACTTTCCCTGATCCCTTATAGTAATCTGGTTTGTGGATAAATTATGCATGTACATAAAAAATAATTATACCGACATTTTATGTTATTCATTCTAATTCATGCATACGCAAATGTCTTGTTAGCACAAGATACATTTATTTATTATTTGTTTCATGATTTCCCATGACAAATGTCTGAAAATCATATGCCTTTAAATACATATGTAAAAGTACATTTAAATAGTAAATTCTAATGTGTGGAATAAAATCAACATAGCATATGCGCCCTAAAGCACTCTTACACTATAAAACCGTTACCTTAAAATTTACTAATTTACTAAAACTAATCAGCAGAAATTACTGTAAAACAAAATAAAATAAAATAAACTGTAAAATAAATAAAAATCAATTAAATACTATGATTTCAGTGGTATCTACAGTGTTGGATGATTAACTTTATTATAATACACTATAATACTTTGACTACTGTGAATTAATATAGTAATTCTTCACTACTGTGATTTCCTACAGTAGTGAATCATTAGTTTTCTATGGTGATAATCGTTTACATTCATGTTACTGTGTTTAACAACTGCAGATTTCACAGCAAAGTTTTACAGTGTATATATACAGTAGATTGTTCTCAATAGAAAGGAATTTACCTGTATATTACAGTGCCATAAGAAGTACTCAGATACTTTATTTAAGCATAGAATCATTAAATTAATGCAAGTAAACAAGCAGAAGTATGTTTCTTATTAAATGTATTTTGCAAGTGAGGGTTAATAATCTCTAGTCTCTAGAGATTTATACTGCCACAGACTTTAATTGACAGGAAAGGACTTTTCTTTTTGTTAAAAATCGAAAAATTATAATAATAATCTAAAAACACAATAGCAGACAAAAACAATTCTCTGGATGTCCTGAGTAATCCTCAGTAGTTATTGTCAAATAAAAATCGCTTTCTTTTATAAAAGTGAAAATTGACAACACTAATGGTTAGAAATACAATCTGTAGATGTTAACCAACTTATGATTTATGACACTCTACAAAAAAACCCTACCCAACCCTAACCCTAACCCCAACCCCGACCCTTAACCCTATTAACCCTATTATTTAGACTCATTTCCATTCTCTTTTTCTAGAAATGTCTTGCTTTACATTTGTAAAATTACCACATTCACACTGCAGCAGCTGTACTCATGCACTGCTGCCCACTGTGCAAAGGCACCTTGAATCTTATCTGTGTGTTTGTGCACGCGTGTGTGTATGTTATTTCTTTCAATTTCCCACCAAGACTCTGTGGATCAGACTGGTGCCCTTTGGATAACGAGAATGATGCCTGAGTGCTGATGTGAGCGATTATATTTCACTTCAGACTGCGAGACCATGCAGCCCTCGTTGGTGACTGCCTCTACTGTAAAGTGTGAGAGACTGAATCAAGCTGAATGGCCACAGGCTATCTGTGACCATCTGAGCTGATCTGCAGAGGATGTTTTACATGCACCCACTGTACACCACGGGCTGCTTCTTCCCCATGCACACACACACTGAAATCACACTGAAAAGTGGCTTCAATAAAAATACAAATCAATGGGCTAAATCACAAGATGAAATGACATCCACATGGCAACAGTAAAAATAGATCTAATAGGCCCGGTGGATACAAATATATTCCGCACAGCTTCATTGTGACTCAACAAACACTGATCTGCTCCTCCTGTCATCAGAATAATGTTACACTAAAAATAGAATAGAATAAATCAGATCCTCTGTGTTGGGTCAATCAATGCTGAATTCAGTCCAAGTATTGGCATTAACATAATGCTTGGCAATGGCATCGGAAACTGTGTGGCAGGAGCCACAAAAGATTCAGTGTTGTCACTTGAATTCTACAGTTTTAACGCTAGATTAGAGCTGAACATAAATAAATTAAAAATGATGAAGCAGCACACAGCTATTGTAGGGAGAATTTTAACTAAGGACCAAGTGACATAAGGTTGAATCCTGCTTGTGACCAAGAACCTTTACAGATGCAGAACAGATTATAGTGACAGCAACAAAAAAGAAAAGTTAATAAAACATATAATTCCTTTTCTGAAAACTATAGGGACTTTAAACCCTTAAACCATGGATCTGCTGTTATTGCTAATTCGTCTTTTTTAACAGTTAAAGGCTGCGTGTGCTGATGTCACTGATCAGCAGAATAGAAACACTGAGCTGCAGCTTACTGCTCCCAATCGATTCAAGTTTGCTTTCAGGGCTTCTTATACTGCGGAAAGGATCTTACAAAGATAGTAGCATAGTATTTATACATCTTTACATGTCCCAGAGTTGAATTTGTCACCTGTGATACATCCATGTTACAGTTTCCCATTCAGGAATTATATGTGTCTAAATCCAAAGTTAAATTTACGTTACTGATAGTTTCCGCTCCTCATTTCCCCCCCAACGGTGTCAAAGGTCATGGTCAAAGCTTGTATAAAGGATGTGAACCATCATTTGTTTGTCTCATTATTGGCTGCTTTCATTCTTGACCTCTTATTTTGACATTATACGAACAAGAGTGTGCAACATTAATGTTGAATCTAAAATCAGGAATGAACCTACTCCAAGTATATCAAAATATGTATTTTTTATTATTATAATAGGGAATCTATAGCTAAGAAATCATATCCAAATGGACTAACATGATGTCAAACGCAAAAAATAAAATAATATGCAATGAACCATCCCTATTACTAAATGGGCAGGGCAATAATCACTTTCTGGGTAACAATAAACTCCAAAAGCCTCTGAAAATATTCTTCATCTGTCACTTTCCAGTAGATGATCATGAATACATTTTACTAAACACATTTTTGCAGTGAAATAACAGAAGCTTATCGTCAACTTTCAGAACAATAATTTGTCACAATGAACCTTGCTAAATCCCCTTATTTAAATAATTGGGTGGGGCCATAATCAATTTCAGAGCAACGAATAAACTCCAAAGCTCCCATATTGTTTTTGTATACATATAGATTTCCAGTAGATTATAATAAATTGTTATTTCACATAATTTTCTCTCCACTGTCATGATAAACTATGTTTAACACATTCTATTTTGAAGTGGAATAACTGAAGCTCATTGTCTACGCAAAAATTCACAAAAAAACTATAATTCCCAGAAGAGACCGGGAGATGGGGTCCCAACCAATGGCTGCCAGAGAACGGCGTGACGACACTCTCTTTGGTCCATTTATGCCCGGGCTCGCTCCGGCTCGCTTGCAGACTGGCTCTCGTTAAACTGCGAGAAGAGGAGCTCAGCATCCACAGCTCGGTGAAGGTGGGTGTGACAGACAGCATTTATTTATAAAAAAAAGAGCCGCAGAAATGTTTTGTGTATTTCTAAACTGTAATTAGAAACAAAGCTGAATTTAGTATGTCGTGAAGGGACTAGCTTAATATTTTAACGTTAGAAGTAACGTCGTTATTTGTGGGGGGTTACATCTTTTTTTTTTTTGTTGTGAATTAACGTGTTTGTAGCAGCGCCGGAGCTAACTAACACCGACTGATACTCTATAGGTGGATGTTTTAGATTTAAAGAGGCTTATTTTTTTCAAATATTTTTTGCTCGTTTGGGATTAATTCGAGACAGAAACGGCGCCATGCAGCGAGCTTTATGGCGGGTGCTTCGCCCATTGTATGCTGGGAGACACTGGCACAGTTGGCACCGACAGACAGACCGACAAGCAGAGATTTGGACCTTTTCTTTTTCCTTTTACATGTCGGTGATATTGGTGGGCTGCAGCCACATTTCCCCCCCCAATCCTTCTACACACGCACCCTCCACTGCACCAGCGTGTGTTTGTGTGAAAAGCTTAATTCGACATTGTCTGTGGAGACAACCTGCCGTCTTTGTTTGCAGCTGCTCGTCACGTTGCTGTCAAAAGCGCCTTTGTTTGATGCTGCTTGGTATTCTTGAGCTGAGTTCATGACACCAGCCAAATCTGTACCCATCTTAATTTAAAATGAAGGAAACGTATCGGCATTAAGAGGAAATCTGGCCACAGTTTATATATATATTTTAAAAAATTAAATTATGCCAAATATAGGTGGTGACTTTGTTTAAAAGGTGGCAGCATCCAGCAAACATCCAACAATTAAACAAATTTTTGTTGCCTTTGTTTCATGCCTTTGTTTTTTTTTCAAATTCAATTCATTTATCTAGTTGAAAGCCTTGTTGCATATCAGGGGAGGGGTCTTCTTTTTTTTTTCTCAATGACTCCATCTGGTTTTGGTGATATTTATGACCCAATTTCGTTTGGACCGAATGACCCGCCAGCTGCTGTTGACAATGGTCTACCGTTTTCCTCACAATTTTTAAGAGCTCTTTCAAATATATCCCTGACATTGCATAGGAGAACCCAGGATCAGTCTATACTAACCCCCCCCCCCTAATTGTTGTACGCTTTCTTGAACACATGGTGCAAGGAAACAGGTGCTCCATGATGATCAGTTTCCTCAAATATGCTTATTGCTTACTAATCTTGCTTTTCAGCTGGTGCATATTTGCTGCTAGTAGGCCGGACTGGGGGTGTAGGCCTGTCTGCACCTGGCACTGCCTGCCTTACCCACCCTGATCACAGCCTTTGTTTCAACCAAACGTGGCTTGACTTGTGTCGCCCATTCACATCTTGAAAAGCCGCCCCCACCCACCCGCCTATTGTTTGATTTGAAGCCATTCGATTGCTTGCAGATCAATCTCACTGTCATTGCTGCCACAAGTTGGAAGATAAACAATGGTCTGCGTGTCCTGCAGGCGTTGTGAATGCCTCTGCCGTTGTGTGGATTGATGGGCGGTGGTTTAGCTGCAATGTTGAAGTCGGCCATGGGGTGTCGCCCATGGGCCTCGTTTTCTGGCTTGTTTTGATGGGAGGTGGTTGCCCTGGGAAATGCTGTGAATGAGCCACTAGAGGTCCCTCATCTGAGAGGTCTTGAATATGAAATCACAATGAATTGCTGTCAAAATTTGACTTTTTTCTTTTCCAATCTTTTAGGGAACTTGACCTACAGCGAACTAACCATGTCTACTGACGGTAAAGTATATATTTAATATTGGTTGATTTTAATGTATAAAGAACGGTTCAGTGTGCCTGATTTTTGTTTTACTCTTTTCTGTGCAGACATCCTGGTGAAAGAGCTCGACAAGCGGGCTTCTGGCCAGGCCTTTGAGGTCATCCTGGCTGCTCCTGCACCAGACGCCAAGAGCGAGTTCCCCCTGTCTCCTCCCAAGAAAAAGGATGTGTCTCTGGAGGAAATTCAGAGGAAGCTGGATGCTGCCGACGAGAGACGCAGGGTATGAATGTCTTCAATAGAACAAATTGTGGAGCCCTTCAGACTGAGCATTTGAATGCATGTGGGGGGGGGGGGGGGGGGGGCTAAAATGTGATTGGCTGGAGATGACTTGTTTTTTTCCCCTGGTTCTATTTCAGAACCATGAAGCCGAGGTTCTGAAGCACTTAGCTGAGAAGCGCGAGCATGAAAAGGAAGTGCTACAGAAAGCAATGGAGGAGAACAACAACTTCAGCAAGATGGCAGAAGAGAAGCTCAATCAAAAGATGGAGGCCAACAAGGGGAACCGCACAGCAATTATGGCAGCGATGAATGAGAAATTCAAGGAGAAGGTCAGTGTTTAATCGCTTCATAAATAAATTTCCTGCCAGGATGTTGGGAGTTAACCATGACAACCTCGCATTTTCCTCTCATTGTCTAACAGGACAAAAAATTGGAAGAAGTGCGAAAGAACAAGGAAACCAAAGAAGAAGGCACTTCGGAAGACTGAAAGTCACCATCGGGGGCTTGTATAGGGTTTTTTACGTATCCAAAGATTGGTTTATTTTTTGTTCGGCCAGTATATTTGTTGTGTTCACTACACTTTTTTGAAATAAACCAAGTTCCACTCTGTGAATTTTTCAATTACCCATGCTATAAGTGTACTTGCGCTGGTTTACATGTGGCTCATTTCCCCCGTTGAGTCTAACCCATTTGATATGTAGCTTGTCAGTGCAGCTTCTGCCCTTTTTTGAAAATTAGCAGTGTGTACTTATCCTTTTCGAGGAAGCATGTTTCTATGCATAGAGGTCTTTTATCCCCACCTATTTCATAGTGCATTTTGAAACTGTCCTTGTGAACCACACCTGTTCTCTGCACTTACTCTATATTAAAAAAAAAAGTAGTACAAGGTTTGATCAAGGTGTCGGCTGTTATACATGTTTAGTGCCGCTTTGCTACCCAGGTTCTGCTCGTTTGCGCCTGCAGATAGCGTGCCACTGCTGATTCTTCGCTTTTGTAAAAAAAAAAAAAAAATGGGGTTGTCTTCAAAGCACATGACGGTGCTGTACAGCTGTGAATTAACATGGCAGACATGTTAAATGGCTGCCATCTTGAAACATCACTGAACAGGGGTCCACACATGGAATGCATAAGAGCAATACACTATGGCATCTCAATAGATACAGTGGCTAGTTGACTTGAACTGTTGTACTAAAACAAATTAAAAAAAATATATAAACATACTGTTTTGCTTGGTGTCCTTGTGTTTGTCTGGTCATGTAAGGAGGCAGATGAAGCAACAATGCATTTCCTCAAATGTATGAACAAATCCATAAATGTCAATCTTAATGAGACTGTGTCTGGTCAACGTAAGGTTAACCAGTTCAATAACACTGAACAAAAATGTCTGCCTTTGGAACATTGACATCTTCCTGTGACATAATTGATCATGTACTGGTTATACCATAATGGTGTTGACTAGACTACACTAAACTGATGCTCAAATGCAAGAAACCTCACTGTTCATAACATGTTTCAATAGTGACATATTAGAAAACAATGGATTGTCACCAAAGATGCAAATGTGAATGAATATATTTAGGAATATAGAGATGAATCAGTGACATCACAAGGTTCATTTTATGGAGCAGCTTCATAAATACCGTGGTCTTTGTCTCCCTCTGGTGGAGATTAGGAGGAAGTCCTAGTTATCTAATTGTTCTAGAATGCTCAATTTAAAATGTTTAATGTGATGCCATATTTAGGATTGATGCACAAATGATTAACTATGGAAGTCATTTAATTCTGTTTGGATGTTGTTAAAGACCGGTTCAGGTTTATTTGTCTGTGCTTTACAGACACGAATGTAGGTCTAAGGTGCATTTCAGTCAAAATAGATGTAAAGTAAATATAAGTTATAGATTTGGTGAGTTAAGTGCTATCCGTACAGCATATGGCATTTTCGGCTGATTTGGTTTATATAAAACCCCAATGAGAAGACATTTCCACAGTAGTATCCTGACCATTTAGTTCCTGACTCAAGAAATACTGTACAATTACATAATAAAATAATATAAAATATAGTAATAATAATAATACACAGAAGGAATACAAAATAAATAAAAATATACAACTGCATTACTTAATGAGAACTTTGAAAGCAACACAACCACAAGCTGTCTAATAAACGATTAACAGTATAATGTGATTGCCTCACTACACCACCGGGTATAAACTGTGATAAACACTGACAACTTCATCCATAACAGGATCAATCCATCTAAAAGACAAAGCATGTTGTAAACATACCCAGTGTTGAAATTAATCTAATATCAACAGGGAAATTATTCCAAACTGCTGTCCAAACTGTCTTCTTAACACAAGGGACCGAAAATGTGCCTCACTTGATAATTTGAGACAAAAAGTACAGTATACTCTTATAAATGAGGAGGATAATTAAAGTGAATGCATTAAATATGAGTTGAAGCCAGAGGCCGTGACCTCCTACGTTGAGAGATGACCATTTAAACGCAACATACAATGCAGTGATGAGTGCGAAAAGAACATCCAAAGACAAATCTGTAGAGTCTATTATATGCTGCATTATGTGAAACAAAGTATTTTTAACATGATGTTCTGTGTACTCAAAGAACAAGTAGTCATTATGGAGAATGGCCCCTGTGAGGGTTGGATCATTATTGATGCATAACATGTAAGCAGGACTTTAACATTGTAGCTGGTTGAGGTGGAGCTAATTATAACTGCTTTATATACTACTGGGTAGTTTATCATCATCTTTGCCATATACAATGTAAATACTAAATTAAAGTGTGTTCAGTAAATGTAAATTATTACAGTGTCTAACCATCTCTAGGTGAAAGTGGGTGTTATATTTTTTAGTAGTCTAACAGTCCAGCAGAGGGCAATGTTGTTCTTTACTCCCTCCATTCGCCTCTCTCCAAATACCCACCATATTATTTAAAATGACTATCTTTAAATCTCGGATTAAATATATTTCTTTAAAAAATAAAATAAAAAAAAAACATCTTTGTGGATTGCAGCAGGATCTTTTCCAAGCTACTCACTAAACTGCAATCAGTACTGTTTAGTTGCATCATTTGGTGACTTTGGATGAGTAATTGACTATGGATTTCTCAAAAAGTGGGGTGACATGCATTCATTGCCAATGGCCTGCTTCCAGGAACCCATATGTTTATAGACTTTCTCACATCTCTTTCTCAAATAAACATAGAAATGCCACAAAGTTAAAATACTCAATTAGACATAACCTTTCTGTCTTGTTGTCCACTTTTTAATACATTTATTTTAAGATTGTGACCACAGTAGGCTAAGCATATTTTTTATTGTTGCAGCTACTTAACAAAGAGCAAATTTCATATTATTTGATTAAAAACAGAATCTGAACTTCAGATCATGGAGATCGGTTATCACCATAGTTACCATAATGGTCACCATAGTCACCATAGTCACTAAAGTTCCAGACTTCGGATAATAGGTCGCCATATGTAAATGGGTTCAACTTTATAGTTAACTCCGGTGGTGAGGGTGGGTGGACACACCTCTTCTACTGGTGCACCCCAGGGTGTGTTTTAGGTCTCCTGCTGTTCTCCCTGAACACAAGACTGTTGTAGCTGCTTTCGAGTCCAACATCACTGCAGAGATTACTGATGACGCGGCTGCATTTCCTATTTCAGTGGTGAAGCAGGCAAGGCACAGGCTGAGTAAATTCCATGTATCCTCTCAAATACTTAGGAATTCCTACTCCTGCACCATTGAGAGCATCCTGATGGCGAACATCACAGAGTGGGTGCACAAGTTTCTGACAAGAGTGGTTCGTTCTGCTTCATACACAATAGGTGGTGCTCTATGAAAATATATACCAGGCACTGCAGGAATAAGGCAAAGAGAATCATCAAGGATCCCAACCACCCGGGTAACAGGCTTGCCTCCCTGCTGTGATCAGAAAGAAGATACTGGATACATCAGGACAGTGCTGAGAGGCTCAGAGAGAGCTTCTATTCTCAGGCTACTAGGAACCTGAATGAGGTCACTTCCTAAACTATCCCAACAAACCCCACCATAACAAATAAAGACAATGAATTGATTGATTGAAGTTACTTACTTTCAGGAGATAACATGAGAGTAGAAAGTAGACCTATGTGTCCATAACCATATAACACCCTTAAGAATCCTTCCTTGCTGCTGTCTCATTAACTGTGATATACCATTTTAAGTCCTGTTGAGCAGCCCTCAAACCACATAAACCCGCGTTAGAGCCCCGCTGTTGAGTACCTGGCTGAACACATGCTGAAACACGCACGCTATTAACTCCAAAGTTTGAGGTAAAACTAGCTTTATTTGACACAACGCTGCAGGCCCACGTTTTCAATGATTAATTGATTATTTTTCTTTCTGGAACACAGCCTGCGGAGAACTAATCGCATCAATCACCGCAATCAACCCTTGTTTTATTTGGTTATGCTGATCTAATTGGGAAAATCAGAGTTGCTCTCTCTCTGCAGAAGATCCTCTGTTTTAGAGGCATTTCTTTTTTCTTTTTACTTTAGAGTGCATTAAAGGTGCAATCTATTGACTTCACTCATACATCATTTACTCTTCATGTGCTAATAACACTGCTTTTGTATAATTTCCTCTGTGGTTCAGGAGAGTTGTAAATAGAAAAGAAAATATCCCCTGATGATGTCATTAGCGTAATTTTGAAGATGACACATTTAAAAAGCCTTTAATACAAACGAAGACATGGACATCTCTTATTACAACCACTAGCTGTAAAATGGCATGTGTAAAGCAGCCTCTATCTTGGAAATGGAAAAGCATTGAACTCAGCTCATGTCATCTTGAGGGCAAAAAAACCCAAAAACTTATTTATTAAAGGAACCATGTTTCATCATTTTTTTTATTTTCAGCATAACATTTTAATTTATGTGGTCTATCTATTAAAAATGCATGCTTTTATTGTCCAAAAGGACCTCATAGACCTGTAGCAGCACTGTAGTCACCACCTTCTCATACTATTAAAAAAAAAAATCCCTGTTCAACTCAAGGTTGTCTTTATTCTTGGTCAGGGAACAGCTCAGGCAGTTCACGCTCGAACATCAACATTGAGTTAACAGAAATCTTTATCAGCAAAATGGAACACCCACAAGATCAAAGTCCAAAAACAGAAAGGACACTTAAAGAATCACAAATTCAAAAGCTGTTCAAAATGCGACACAGGCACAAAGCACAGGCTTCTTCACCTAGTAGCAGAATTAGCACTCACAGGTAAGAGACAGTCGGACAAAAGAGGACTGAATGGACAGGGTATCTATAGGGCAGGTAATCCGGGTAGATGGGTTATAGGTGTGGTGGAGAGACAGGTGGGAAACATCTGGACATGACAGGATAATGCCAGCAGATAGTAACAGAGAATAGTGTCCTTAGGCTACTATCATCAAGTAAAGGTCTCCTCTAAATCAACTCAGACACGGTAAGTGCCTTCGGTCCTACTCGTCTTTTTCTTCTTGAAGCTCTTAAAATGTTTTCTTTTAGTTAGGGAAAGAAAGTTAAAAATATGATGAAAATATGATTTTCTTTATTTAAAATCTATTGATGTCATCTGACAATGTGAAAGGTTACATGAGTGAAAGATGACCAGATCAGATTACTTCCTGCTTATATATGCCTATACATGCCTATATACAGTACAGACCAAAAGTTTGGACACACCTTCTCATTCAATGTCTTTTCTTCATTTTCATGACTATTTACATTGTAGATTCTCACTGAAGGCATCAAAACTATGAATTGACACATGTTTATGGTGTTATGTACTTAACAAAAAAGATGCAATAATTGAAAACATGTTTTATATTCTAGTTTCTTCAAAATAGCCCAGCAGGACGGTAGGTCTCCAGGTGCAGGGCTGGAGATACTACTTTAAAGGTCTGCTACTGATATATGTTGAGAAATATACTCCTACTTGTATATTTTGCTCATAAGCAGTTGCACATGGTCACAGTTGTGAATGGTCGTACAATACAGGGTAGAGTTCTATTGAAATCACAGGTCGCTGCTGTCTGTCATGAATGAATGAGCCGACCTCAGATGAGTTTGTCAATGGCAGTGTACTATTTATAGATTCACCACTGTGTTACAGGAACCATAGTGGTGATGTAAATTCTAACCAATATCTAATTTAAATTATACAGTTCTATGTGTGTGTAAACGGGTCTAATTGTAGAAGACTATACCAACAAAAATACAAAATGGCATAGTTAGTGAGGTGTAAAGAGTAAAAACTATGTACAAAAATTGCATCTATCTATCTATCTATCTATCTATCTATCTATCTATCTATCTATCTATCTATCTATCTATCTATCTATCTGTCTACCTGTCTATCTGTCTGTCTGTCTATCTATCTATCTAAAACATCACATCACATCAGTGTTTTTTTTCCTTTTGAAATAGTTTTATTACATAGATATTTAGAATCCAATAGAGGTACATCCAGTGTTACACAAGGAAAAAAAAGCAATAGAGCTATAGTATCACCATACTCATTCAAGGGTAGTTTTTACTGTAATATTTTCCTACATCGTCGAACAATACCGAAGATGTCAGAACTGTGAAATCGCACGTATGGAATTATGTTAGTAAGTAAAAATAGTAGCTACCATTCGTCTCGATAACAGCTTTGTGCGCTATCTTATCCGGCTTCATGAGGTAGCCCCTGTATGTCAGAAAAACACAAAAACAATTCTGTGTAACTTTGCATAATCTTGCCACCCCTCAGATTTATCATGCCCACGGTGAGGAACAACTGCTTTGAGGTTTTACCGCGTCTTACGTGCACTATCCAAGTAAATCCATAATGTACAGAAAATGGGCATCATTAATCCGCTACATGTTCATCTTATCTTCTTCCGTTTGGATTTTGTTTCCTTTATTTTTTTATTTATTTAAAGAAAGCCCGGGTCGAGTCTGGTAACGTCACAACAACAAAAAACAACAAAAAAAGAGAAGGACGTTCCTCCCTGTGTCTACTTGAGTAAACATAATGCAGAATGATTCGAGTCTATCCTGACATAATCTTAATGAAAATGTCTGTGGGGAAACAACAAATAGGGCCAAGCTAAGGCTGGGACTACAGGGAGCGTAGACGGTGTGAAGATAGACTGAGGCAGGGAGGGATAAGGCGATCAGTGCCGGGCAGGGTCAGGCGGAGGCGGTGTCTCGGGCACATTAGAGGCTGAGAAACACAGGAACACCAGAAAAAAAGATGACTAAGAGTGAGATAAATCCAGGCATGGGAGGAGGAATAATAATCTCGGACGTGAAAACACTATTACAGGGCTGACTGAGTTTTTAATGTACCAAAGACATGCTGTTAATATTAAAAGTAGCATGTGGTTGAATGTGCCAAGCGATAAGGGGGAGGATGGCATCAGCCGGGGCCTGACCGATGTCAATGGGGCAGAAACGCTGTAGCTGACAGGAGCTGATGTTTTTCTGCTGTAATTCAGCAGCTAGATTTGGTTTCTTCTCAGACTACCTGATGGTATAGTTCATGGTTTAACTGCTGCATCTTCGTTAAGGCGAATACAGCCCATTCCAATGCTGGCACAAATAAGTTGCGGATGTTTTAAAGTGATCCCATGGCCGGAATAACCTGCTGGGGGTCCCGGGGCAAAAATGAGCTGCCAGGGGCCCCGTTCACCCCCTTTGTAATCTTTATGTTGAGTACAATTTTTCTAATCTTTTCGTTTTTTGCCTCCAGATAAGATAACAAAGCACAACCCACTTTAAGATTCTTTTAAGGATAACTGATATTGTGCTTTAGCGGCGCAAACGCAGATTAAATTAAATTAGCAACAACCAATTAAACATAATCACAGTCGTCTTGGTGCTCTGGGCCCTCAGGTCTGTGGACTGTGGCTTCCCCAGCTTCGACCTATACCATGTTTTCTCTCCCAACATTGATTCTGACAACTAAAATTCTGCATTTTAGCATTTTATGAGAATTTAGTGCCTAATTCCACTTTCACAAAGACAGACCAAACAAAACAAACAAGATCAAACAAAACATCATCTAACAATTACAATAATAATAATAATAATATTAATAATAATAATAGATAGTACTTATATAACACTTTTCTAGGGTTTAAAGACACTTTACATAGAATAATATGCACTATGGTGGCAAGGGTAAGACAGACGATGGATAAACTTACGGAATGGAAATAGTGGGGAAGGGTCTATGAGAAAGCAAGTGAGGGACTCGTGACTCTGTGATGTCAGTGGGGAGTTTCAGAGCCTGGGAGCTGCCTGGAGAAGACTCTGTCCCCAAAATTCAAAACTGGAAGGCGTGGAGAGAAAGTCAGCTGAGATCGATTGGCATGAAATAAGACTTTTTTTTCAAAACAACAACAACAAAAAATAAATCATAAAGATAGATTTTCTAGGCTCAGGGAAAGTAGAATAGGTGTCCTACTTACCTACCTTTACATGCATCTCTTTTATAATGGTGGTCTATGGGGAAAATGCTTTTTGGGCTACAGGGAAATATTTACAGTGGCAGGCAGTGCCATAACCAGCAAATTGTACTTGTTTATTTAATCCTTTGTTTAAATTGGTAATCTGTAATCTGTTTCTACTTTTCAAGAGATATACGTGCACTATGTATAAATACAGTATATAACATAGCTAAGCAAAGATATTTCACAGATAGGCTATGCACTTTTGCCAATTAAGAAAAACCTTTACAAGTGTGAATGCAATTACATAAGTACAATTTTTGACATTCCATTTGTATGCAACATAGCATTTAAAACCACTTTTTCCAAGTTCATTGAAGTCTGACATTGTAGGTGTTGTATTTGAATGGAACCAGAGATTAGAGGTCATTAGTTATATATTATCTATGGACATAAAGGTGAGGTTTATACCTATACAGAAGTCTTTTTAATAGTCATTTTCAGTTTTGTGTTTACCTCTGCTTCCCTGAACTCCTTATAGAGAAGCTCAGGGGCTACTAAGTTCGAGTAGCTGAAGGTACTCATCACTGAAGGTATTCATTTGAAGTCTGTATTTGTTTAGCTTTCATTCAGCATGTTTTAAATTCCATTTTCAATACAGAACCAGTGATTACATTGTGTAGTGCAGGAATGCTTTTGAACTTAAACTCCTTTTTTTTTGTATTTGAGTCTACCGGTGTCTATAGAGACTTAGTAGGTATAACTCTGATACTGAGATGAGACTGAATATGAAAACTTGTGTAACACAAGAATCTCTTGAACTTTTGAAATCAGTCTCAAATCAAAGTGGGCACACTCTAACATTAAAGCTAAGTGCTGAATCTGGCAAGACTGGTATTTAGTTTCTACCCCATTCACAATGCTGCTGTCAAGGACTGAAACAGCTTTAAGCCATGGTCTGAACCCTCCACTGATAGCAGGGCCACTGAAATTCTTTTGGCAGGGTTAACTGCTCTTGATAGGTCAATCAAACCATGATATATGTTGTTCTTGTGACCACATCTCAGTCAACAATGCCATGTCAGGCATTTCTAGAGCAGAAAGAGCTGCTGTGATGGTACTGATTGGATTGTGGCATTTATTACATTTCAGGCCAATAGAGCAGAACAGCAGCAATCCTATGTCCTGTTAGATTTAGTGTTTAGCTGGTGTCACAACAGTTAAAAGGAATTACTATAGACACCCAGAGTCAGGACAAAGAAACAGGCACAGTGCTACATCAGGGCTACAGGGTGCTACAGCCACATCACAAATTTTGCATAGCAGCGGCCTGACATATCATAATTCACTTGTTTAGTGGCCTAAATCAATGTTTACAATCATTCTTAGCTTCTCTACAGCAGAGCTAAACACAGTAATTGCTATGATGTCCTAAACCATACGATAGAGGAAGCTGTTCATTACATTAGCCACCATTGAGGACACTGAGGTCATGACCTCAGTATTTTTTTCCTTAAGTTTCGCTTCATTTAAATTTTTCCCTGGAGGCTATATTTCAGTAAGTAAAAATGTTAACACATAGTTGAAAAACCATCAATGCAGTCTCACATGACAGAGATGCTCATATATTTGATTTGTTAAAAGCGAAAGTAAACACCGGTGCGACGTGACTGCAGACTGCAGGTCTATTTACGCATTTTAATGAATCCGATGATGAAACGTAAGAGGCTGCATCAATCAAAGTTAACATTTCTTCCAGCAAAAAAGGCAGAGGGTGACCAGGCAAAGAGGAAGACGTGTTCTAAATCGGTTCCAATCGGGCACATACTTTTGGAAAGGCAGGGGTTTAAATAGAAACAATAGAAACTGACCAAAATGGTCCAAAATGGTCAAAACTTGGCGTGGCGAGGCCCCTGTCAATCCCTCCAAGACCCAACTCTGCAGGACCTTTGGAAGGCCAAGTAGCCCTGGAAGAGGACTGGTAGAGGACTCTCTGATATGCAACATACTCAGATTTCATGTTTGTAGTTTAAAGAGTATGTGAGTTCGACAAAAGAAGAAACAAAAGGCTGCATTCATTCTGATGGTTGACCCCAGTTACCTTTGACACCTGCTAAGGTGCTACAGCTCTCTCTTTTGCACAGTGGATGGTTCTGCCCACCTGATAAAAATCACAGCCTCCTAGCTCAAAGCATTTGGTAGCTAGTCAAGTAAAGCCTTCTAAATTTAGACTTTTGAGGCATGAAAGGACAATAGAGCTGTGACCTGTGACCCTTCTGAAAGTCCAGGAGCTCTGACACCTTGCACAGTCAATGCCCCTCACTCTTTGAACAATATATTCAAAGCTCAGCTTCCTTGCTCAAAGTCTTGGTCACTTTTTTTTTTGTTTACAGAAAATTAGACCTAAAACCCTGAGATTTAAGGGTGACCTCTGACCTTTCCGAAGGTTGCACAGGTCTCAAAGTTTGAATTTCAAAAAAACGCTTTTTTCGGCCCCAACACAGCAACCTTTGACCCCATGGACCCCAAACTCAGCATGGGGGTTAGCCCTAGGCTCCCAATAAACATATTCCAAATTGAATCATATAGCCCAAAGCACTTATATTATATATTATTATAGTATATTCATATATTTTAATGTTAATACTGCTACTTAATAATTTCACAATATGATTGTTCTCATTCTGAGGTACATATCCATGGCTTCACATTTAAAACGGTATGTATGCCAGTATTTATTTCCTACAGAAATAAGACAATATTAATGATTTCTCTCTCAAATTGAATTGTTGATCCTTGATTGTCTGATGCGTTTCACCTGTGTCTCATTCCACACCTGTCGGTGATTAGTTCTTTGTGTATTTAAACTCTGCCTATCTCACATCTGTGTGTAATGAGTGTGGTTTCCTGTCTGTTGCTTGTGTGACATGAATATTAAATTAAATCCTCAGTTTATCCTGGTTACTGGTCTTCCTTGAGTTTGGGTCCACTTCCTCCACTAGACACCATGATGCTGTTAACAGACTGAATGGCCAAATAAAACAAACTGGGTTAGTCTAATCTAATATGTCCCCACTCATTCAAAATTGTACAAATAACTAACTGTGAGACCCATGTCTCTATGTGTGCATGGAAAAATTAAGCGTATCAATTAAGTTTAAAATCACAAAGATGTTCACAAGTTTATTGTCAATACACAGTATTTTTCACTAGAGCTGAACAATTTTGGAAAAGTATTTAATATATATTCATATCTTAAACTATCTGCTATGATTTGTGATATTAGATGGAATGATCCTTTTCTTTAATTATTTCATTCATTCATTCATCATTATTCTCATTTTCATTGGAAGACATACTAAAATAATTATGGTGTGATTTCTGCAGGGATTTGTACCAAACAAAGATGGTTTATCAAGTCTGAAGCTGATGTGAAGGCCAAGACAGCCCTACAGCACAATGTGGTTTGAATATTGCAGTAGGCTAATGACTTCCATAAAATATGGATTCATATTTCAGCCCTAGTTTTAACCCTCTCTTGATCAACTTTGTAATCCCAGACGTGTTGTCCCGTGATGGAACACAAATTCTAAACACTGGAATCCATCCCATTTTTACCAACTAGCTCTAATTATGAGCCGAAGACAAGGTTTAATGGTGCAATCTATTAAATCACTCACTCGTCGAACTCGGTAAATACGCTTCCTCGTAGCTCAGGCAGAAGCAGCTTATTTACAGATTTATGTATGGGCAAAGGGACAAGTTTTTGATTGGGATGACTTTTCGTCAAGAAATAGTGCCTGCAGTATACAAACTGTCTACTGTGCAGTTTGTTGATCAGGGCATTGTTTTTGGAAAGAGATGCTACTGTTGAGTTACTTTTTACTGCTTTGAGGACTGTAGCCAGGATTTCATAACTACTGAAGCCATGAGTCAAGTCTGTAAGTGTGCGTCTGCCCTAAGAAATAAAGGAAAAAAAGGGATTTTATTTGTTGAACTTTCCAATTTTATTTTCAGTAAATATTTTCTCCCTAAAGGATGATCTGGCTGCAGT
Source organism: Lepturacanthus savala (assembly GCA_030544235.1). Taxonomy (NCBI): domain Eukaryota; kingdom Metazoa; phylum Chordata; class Actinopteri; order Scombriformes; family Trichiuridae; genus Lepturacanthus; species Lepturacanthus savala. The sequence goes on along the minus strand of CM060472.1, from coordinate 21,241,404 downwards.
TTCTCAGCCTTCTCCAGTCTACCAGTTATATAATTCTGGTGGGAAAAAAATATTTTTCTTGAGTAACATTTTAATTAGGTTGAATAATTAGGTTGCCTTTAAAACCCATCATGTGTTAAGTGTAATGTGTTGTGTAAAATGTATGTAATGTACTGTAAAACCCTTTACAGCTTCAAAACCCACGCATTGCCAGGAACAACAGTAAGGACATGCCTTCTGTGACAATGGCAGCTGCACTTCAACATTGCTTTGAGCTACACAAACCCATTCACCCCCATTATATTGGGCACATCTTTCAGGGGCATATACCTCAAAGAGGAATGCCACACTTCTTCTTTTTTGCACTCTGGAATGACATAGATTCTTTTTGGCATATGAAGCTAATACAATTTCTTTTCCAAAACACAGAACTGTCCCTTTCCACTTAAATTATTTTGCATGTGTCCTCTTCTTAAATTCAGTTCAGGTGAATTCTGTGACTTCCTCCTCAATTGTGATGCAAAAGGCAGGACTTCAAGATACATTTTGTACATTTATCCTCCCCACCTGTTCAAGAACTGATCATAAACAGTGGCAGACTGACTGACCTTAGCTCAAGTCTCCACCTCTCACATACTGCAGCTGGAAACATTAGAAAGCTTTCACACACACCTGCAAAGAGACAAGAGATTTATTCCTCTTCAGTAAGAGTAAACACAACAGATGACCTTGCTCTATCCAGAGCTTAACATGATATTAAGGGCTGACTAACAGTAATGCTAAAGCAGCGGGGCTAAGACTCTGCACTGGCACTGGCTCAGACATTGGGAGAGCTTCTTGTGGTAAAATCGCAGCGATCCACGCAGAAACTTTCTCAAAGCTGTCAAAGCTCTGCAGGACTCTCTGTCTTTCCAGTGGAGACACGTAAAGTCAGACAGGAGCTGGCCATGCCTGGTTAGCTCTGACAACTGGCTCTATGGCAGCATACAGTACAATATGCAGGAGGGTGCATGAAGGATTTTGAACCAAGCATACACATAAAACAACTACAAAAAGCACTCTGGGAGCACAGACCACCAAGTGTAGGATCAAGCTATGCAGGTGGAAGATATCACCACCAGGTGGCCCCAATCGAGCACCTGTTTGAAGGTCCATTAACCGCAGTGTTACTCAACAACAGAAAATTCAAAGCAATCTAGAAACCAGGATTTCTTCCGGATCATTACCAAAATGCAATCATCTATTCACTGTACCATTCCGAACATTTGCTGAAAATTTGACGAAAATCTAGCCTGAACTTTTTGAGTTATCATGCTAACACGCTGGCGAAAATGTAAGCTCCTTGGCAGAAGTAAATATTGTCCTGATAATATATGGAAAACAGTAATTCTTGAACCTTTACAAAACTCTTTGGTAATATTCAACTGTGTGGAGTTCAATTCCTCCAATTTTCCCCAGATGGTGAGATGGTTACAGAGGTGGTTGTCGTCCATCCTCTCCAGCTTTTCTTCAATGCCTACTCCAATGATTACTTTTGAAAAACCTTGACCAGTAAGGCACCTCCAGTAAGCCATCTCCACATCCATATTGTCCCACAGTCCGATACATTGTCCAATTTTATTAACAAAACATTCACAAATGTGGATGGATTTAGCAGAGTTGACAGAGGCGCCTGGATAGGTCCAAGCTTTCTCGAGACTAGTGTAGATTGATGTCTGCTGCATGTGTTACATTACCGACAATGGTCCTTTAATTGTTCTTCTTGTCTTCATGACATAAATCTACAGTTTGCTTCTTTATTGCTGTTTTATTGTGAAGAATAATAACTGATTGTTGGGTTTTATTGCAGTTTTCCCTCCTTGATGTACTGCCCTAACCCCCTTCTCCCCTTAGGGATCACTTCCAAAGTTGATTTATGCAAAGCCACTGTGGAAAAGTCATCTAAATCCTGACTGGTGAATGTGGAGTTGTTTTTCTAAGAGGTGGCAAGTCACAGAAACTCTGAGCTGTGACGAGAGAAGGAGTTTGCAATAAAGAGCAGATAAACAGAATGAGGAACTTTACAGGCAGAAACACTGCTTGATGTCTCTGAAAATGTGGTTATTTTCAAACAGTGAGGAACATGTGTATGCGTCTGGTGTCGGGGTAACTTGATTAAACTGGAAGACTGCCTAATTACATCAAGCACGGCTTGCTTGGGTGAATATTTGTGCATCCAAATACACTGAGGCGACATCTGCAAGTTTCAGATAAAGATTTATCTGAGGAAATATGAAAAGTAAATGTGATTCCAATTACCATTCAGATGTGAGTCTAACATTGAGTTTGCAGTTCTTGTGACATGTTGCGACACAGTAGATGCATCTTAATTTAAGTGCTGCAGATAAGCTGGTCAATTAGCCAATGAACTTTACTCTCCTAATGTATGCAACTGTTTTACTATCAAAATATTGCCAATGTATAGGCTGGACTCAACAACAAGGGACACAATGGAGATAAATCCATGACATTATTGTGTATATCCTTGATTTGTAAAATGCATGTGTAATTGTATGTATTTTTTATTAGAGTCAAATAAACTACTATTAGTAGTATGACTTATGTCCGGTGACTCAGCTGCCTCTAAATTAACTTTCTTAATAAAATGTGCCGCTGCTTGTTTTTTTTTTTTTTTTATATTAATACAATAGTCATTCAAACTACAGTCAGTGAAAGCTGTGACTAATACCTGCAGCTAATTGTTCACTTCAGTTCCAGACAAAAAAACAGTATATTGTCTTTTGTGCAGCAGAGCGGAAAGGTCACCTGGCATCATGGCAGGATTTTAATTTGTATCCTGTCACCAACCTGCAAATAACATGTACCTTTTTATTAACTGCCACCATGATAATTTCCTCACCTTAACTATAAAATAGTGGGAGACTCTGGAAAACATGACAGGATCAGTTGTTTAAACAAGTACTCTTTTATGACATATGTGTCAAGGGGCATTGATGGGCCATAATTATGACTAGAGCAAAGGGATTAGAAGATGTTATATAGCTGCAAAGCATGTGGAGGGAGGAGCTCGCGGGTGGATGGATGGGTCAATTAAACATCAAAGTTCAACGCTGGTTTTGTTTCCAACAGTGAGTTGCAATTATTAGTGATTATTTTTCATGTCTAAACCATTCATTCCGGTTACATGGTAGGATAATACGGTATTTCACCAAATTAGATGTTGCTCGAATTAAAAGTTGGTGGGTGGCCTGTCACAAAATCCAAGCACAAATGCAGTTTGTTTCATTTGGATAATGGTTAACGAACTGGCTGACTCCCGTACGCTAGGTGGCGCTGTAGGTCTTTCAACAAGTGGTGTTAGAACTACTTCCTGTTGACAGCTACTTAACTACAACATAAACTATCTGGTGGCATACAAAGATGGCGCTCAAGGAGTTTGACAGAGCAGCATTAGCGTATATGTTAATCCATAGGAACCAACAAACAGAACTGAGTTTTTGGCTTCAGTAATAACACACAAACTGTGCTGTCTGCGTTTGATATTACAAGGACGTGTGAAGCTTCTTGATGCTTCATTTTCTGTACTAGGTCTTCTACTGGACAAACGATGCATAACAGGCAGAAATATCAGTTGACATCAGTGAGTGGAGTGTTATTTTGCAAAAAAAAAAAAGCCTGTCAATGAAACTGTCAGCAAAATTAAATGTATGCCGGTATTTATTATATTGTGTCTGCAGTGGTGGGCAGTGTTATTGAATGAAAAATACTGCCATCATGGAAAATGGAAATTATTTACAGTGGGTTGAGGGTATAAACATGCTTGTGCAACTTTGGCATATAGTCAGTGAAAGTTGCTTGAATTGACAAATTATTTTATATATATATATATTTTTAATTTTAAAAACAACAATTTTTAAAAGTGTTTTGGACAAAACTTCTCCTGCTTTTGAAAACATGTGTTCACAGGGCCCAGACGAGGCAGGAGTACTTAGAAATGTCACTAGTTAGCTATTTGTAGAGGTTGGGGTAGACCTATTTCTGCCTTTTAATGGAGGGGGTCCTCCACCCTTCCAATATTTGGCTCCATTGTATATCTCTGAACTTCAACATTGGCATCTGCCATCACACTGTGCCTTCGTGACAGTGTCATCAAGGTGACGCCACAGTTTGTTACCTTAGAAATAAGCAGAGGTATTTATGAGTTTAGAAGTTCATATAAATGCAACTCAAACACAAGAAAAATATTACCTTAGGTGACAGCCTCAACATCTTGTGATGTTGATGGTTGTGGTGCGAGGTGAAGAGGAGTTGATGGTGGTAATGACGGGGATCCTCATTACAGAAACACATTCTGCTTTAAGTATTGTTTCTGTCTCACATGCTCGTAGGGCTAAAAAACCCAACATATTTGAACCTTAGGTCCATTAGTGTTGCAAGACACATGATGCCTATCAAGTTTTTCTTTTAGGAGCACCCTCAAGTTTCTCAACTAAAAAGGTTCCAAATCAAGGGTGCTTTGGCCAGTTCTTTAGTTAGGCAATGATCTTGCATTGACAATAAAGTTATGACCTTTGAGCCAGAAACCCTCTTTTCTTCTGAGATCTCAACAGTAGCATTGTTGAATGTCCTAAGAACCATCAGACACTTTGCAATGATGCTATTTTCCTCAGAGGTAACAGGGGGGGATGTCTGTTTTCTGACAACCAAAGCGGCACAAGCTGGCTCCCTTTGCTCATAGAGTTTTTGTAGCATATTTTATGTGCTCTTCCAGCACATTTCCACTCCTTGGATGAGTTTGTGCTTGGGCTTCCCCAATTGTTCTTGTACCACTGCAAGCCTCTCCTTAAAAAAAGTATTAAAACTGCATTTATAAATTGTCAAAGCAGCAGAATGTCAGACCAAAACTACCGTAATTGAGCTACAGAACTTACATTTTCAGTGGTATGCTCCTCGAAAAAAATCCTACCATCTTTCTTGACTTGGCCCGGATGTCAGAGAGCTCAGGTGTCTGGTTAAGGGCCTTCTTAACTATTAGATTGAGGGCTACACATAAGGCATGTTTCAGCCCGAGCTGCCTCGTACAAGCACCGATGTTAGCAGCCCCATCTGTTACAAGGCATGTAACTTTATCTGTAATGGCCTGTTCTGTCATGAGTGAAGCTTTGACCTGTGCAGTGTTTTCTGCAGTATGTGTTTTAGGGAAGTGCTGCACTCCTAACACAACTGTATTCAATTTGCGGCTATCATCTACAAACTGGCAGGTGACAGCGAGATAGGCCTCTGTGTTAATTGATGTCCACATGCCTTCTGGATGTTAGCCTGAGCCTCCTCCTTTAGCCCCTTGTACCTGGCCTCCACCATGGCTTTCACAGGCTAAAGGAAAAAAGCCTGGTAATTACTAGATAATGCTCATATATATACTGTTACTCTCTTTGTGGGTACATAGGTAGGATTTTATAATTTCAAAAATCTTTAAAACCCCCTTTATACCCTCCTAAATTGCCAGGTGTCCTTAATCACCATACTAACCAGGTCCTCATCTATTTGAGCCTGTTACCCTCAGGAAAGAAAAATAAAAACAAAGTACAATATTGTTATATTATTTAGTCATATTGACATGCTATATAATCATTTCATTTTTGATTGATCACCTGATATTGGTACACCTTCACCATTGTTGTACTCCAACTCCTTGGCACACAGACACTTCACCTTGGACAAAAGTAAAGAGAAGTAAACATAAATTGCATTGTGCAATCATTATAAATTGTGCAAAAAAAAAAAAATCAGTAGAAATGACATACCTTGTCATACATACCTTGTTGGCAGAAATTAGATCAAAATGTTCCCACACCAGGGAAAGTCTTCTCTTTCTGGATGGCTCCATGTCAGTCCCAAAAGTTGTGTTCATAGACAGTGATGTACAATGAGTTAGAATCTACAGAATCAACTGAAAGTGAGGAATCTCCTCAAAGAGCGCATTTTGTTGGATATTTTGTTTCTTTTGGACCTATAGACCTGATCTTAGACTTTCTGTTGGATTTTGACCTGTGGATTTTTTGTCAGACTTGTATTATTGAACTCTAACTCACCTAGATAGATCTTCTGATCGTGTGCTACTCTTGGGTACCTTTCTGAAACTCCTGACAACCACGCATGGATATTGTTGACTTGAGACTGAACATCAAAAACTGAGTTTTCAAAGTGGAAAAAGACAACTATTCAACTATCCCTGCTTGTGTTTCCAAGTAAATTATTAGTTGGAGTTATTACTTTCGCAAAGACAACTGGAACAGGTGTTGTGTCAAATTCTGTTCCCCCTCCTGATTGGTGTTTCCGATTATATTAACCTTAACCTCAACCAGTTATTCTGTATTCATAGCATTACCATAACCTAACACATTTCTAACAGGAAAACATAATTTGACACAACACACACACGCCACTTTGTAGAAGCGTGTTCACTTTAGAGGTCATTTAAAAATTGACGCAGTTTTATATTGAATTTGTTAACAGGCAAAAGCTGCAACATTGTGCACTTTGTAGTATATATATAGAGTTTGAGTAATGTAATTGCTTCACAGATAGTAACTACAGCAGGAGCTTAGGGGGGAGTAACATTAGAAGAAAACATTAAAAGAAAAAAAAGACTGAGTTTGTTCATTCATTTTGTCTACTGTCTAATCTAATCTTGGGCCGTAAATCCAGCCTCTGTTTGAGATGGTGCCCGGTGGCAGGCAGAATAGTTGCAGCGAAGGCTTATAGGGAAGCAATCTAAACACTGATGGTGTCATTATTATGGCCATTACACAGTGCAATCAACATTTACCTCATAACGATGAGTTAAAAAAAAAAAAAAAGTTGTCTCCTTCCACTTTAAAAATCCACCAATATTGGGATGACAATATACATTTGCATAATAGGTGGTGCTTGAAGGCTTGGTGGCAGTCGCTGCTTGCACGGTTACTTGCTAGTTTTGGTTGTGGGGGAAAAATGGACCTTTTCTCCTTCAACAGAATAGCTTTATATGAGACTGAATGGTGTAACAGCAAATGCGAGATAGTTTCCTGGCACTGCCAGCTGCAGTGGAGTTACAGTACACTGATTCGTCAAAGGTCACATTACCAAGGCAGTTTGCAATGAAGTATATTTTGGTCACAGGTATTATTCCTACTGGCTATGAAGTGGGGTGACAGTTTCAAGACCTTGGTGTGGGACCTATCTGTGTGGAGTTTGCATATTCTCCCTGTGTCTGCATGGGTTTTCTCTGGGTTCTCTGGCTTCTTCCCACAGCCCAAAACCATGCTGAGGTTAACTGGAGACTCTAAATTGCAGACCCCTGTGAAATAAGTGGGTATAGAAAATGACTGACTGAGGTGTGGCTGTGTTTGTGTTCCTGTTCCCCATCTGACTCATCTCAGCACTTGGGGTAAAAAAGACCTCTAGTTCCTTCTGTTATATTCCTGAAGTTCCACTCTTTTTTTCCTCCCAACCCTTGTCTCGGTACATTTGTGAAGTGGAGCCATGACGCCTGGGGAAGCGTAAATTATTCACTTAAGTTTACACACGTTTCACTTGTGTCTTCGCTGCGAGCAAATTCGTGTCTGTTCGCACATCTTTCCATTTTCTCTTATACGCTGCCTTTTAATATTCAAATTGTGTTCAGCCTCAACACGCCTTTAAACAGAGCAAATACACTGACTTCTGCTATTTTCAGAAATAAACCTATAGCTGTGCCAAAAGCGAAACAGAGGTTGGGGTCATTAAAAATGTTTTACCACCTCGGGAGCATGAATGTAATCAATAAGATCCTTTTTTGTGCGAGTGCACGAAAGTTAGAGATCCCCCTTGCCCATACCAGCCTAGTCCCTCTGAGTTCATATATAATGTATATTCAATGTTATTTGAATATCAGATAGGAAATGTTTATCTCAGGTCCTGCCTGAGGATGGAGAATAATATTCAGAAACCTGCTCCATTACCAAATAACAGCACAAGTTATTTTAAATAAATTTCACGTATAGGAAGTCTACGCACATCATATTATGTCAGTGTTGTCCGCTGGGAAGAGATTATGGCAAGGTCCGTGAGAAAATCAAAGGGTCACTGCTGCTCTGCAGAATGGATTTTCCAGGTAATTATCTGTGTTTACATTCATCCTTGTGCAGATTCAAGGTCTTAAGTCCCATAACCGACACGGGACTCAGTACTGTGAGCGCAAGAGCCAGAGACGAAGAGGAATGAATGAATATTTTAATCAGGAAGCATTTCAGTCAATGAATGTGTTTGATGTCACATATCATGTCCCTTGTTATGCAAATCATCCCCTGTTTAAGGCACAATGAAAGGTATTTATCGGGCCCAGATCTGCATGCTGGCGCTGAATAGGGGGATTAAGAGGAAAATAAATAAAAAGCAAAAAGGCAGGAGGTGTGAAAGCGAGAGATTGAGGAGGAGATAAATTTAGGAGAAATAAGGATGCATTTTCTCTCGAAAAATGGAAAGCTGTGAAATACTCCATTTACCACTGAAATGATTTCCACTTCTCCTGATAGGGTCCCGGCTAGCCAGTGATACCTCACACACTGCAGTTCCACAGGGATAAATTGGTGGAAGCAGATATTCTTTATATGTATTTTATATCTATTTTCACTCTTTTTTTTTTGGGAATTGAAAATGAAGCCACAGATCACCAAGAAAGGCCTGATGAGCTGAATGGACCTGTACACGCTCTGCCTTCTATAACAATTCTAATAGTTTTGCTCAGACAGCAGCAATTCAAATTTTTCAGAGATCTAAGAAGTGGAACTGAAGGCCAGACATGCAGCGCACTGACAAAGCCCCTGAACCCATCAGACATCTTTTCTTCGTAACGAATGTGACACCATTTTGGATCACCGCACCAAAGCTTTTTTGACTCTTGTTCGTCTGGGGGATATTACTGAGTGAGAATAAGATCGGGTGGAATGAGTCATTGTTGGTTTCTTTCAGCCTTGAGCTCTCCCCAACTCTGTCCAAGAAGTGTGTGCATATATCCTCGCCAAAACTTTGAGAATTGGCTAACTGAGCCAGATAAATAGGTGACTTTGCATGTGTGTGTGTGTATGTGTGTGCTTAAAGAGACAAGAGCCTGTTTCAGACAGAGGCTGAGCTGATGGGGCTGCCAAATGGGTCAGCGTGAGTTAAAAAAAGTAGTCTTTTGAAGTGTAAATCATGTAAAGATATTCCAGTGCAGCCCCAGAACACAAATATGGACTTATATGTCCCCAAATATATCCCTTTCAAGGATCTTCTTCAGGGTTACATGCTGCTATTCCGACATACCCCTATTTAGACATTGATGTCAAATTGTCGAAGTAGTGGCATTAACATTATTTTTCCTAGAATCCCACTACACTTCACTATTTTTTTCCAAACATTCTGCTTTTCTGACATGAATAGGTCTAGTATATAGTTTACTTTGGGCTCCCATATGTCATAACATGCTTGGGCATGAAAGCACTTGATCAGAGAACACTATGGCCACATAGGATATCAGATACCGGGAAAGTGTCCTAACTGAGAGCCATACGAAACCGTCATGGATTTAAAAAAAAAAGAGCACAGGCTAGCAGACTTTGGGAAAAAGATCTAATCTAAAATGGAGGCTGGGCCCTTTGTGCTTCATTCATTTCATCATGAAGGACAGTGATTCCCAAACTGAAGTACACCTACCCCTTGTGGTGCACAACTTTGATTACTTATGATTAATTATGCTTTCAATGGGGTTGTCTTTTTAAGGTAAAACTAGTGATGTACTGATCCAGGTTTTTCCGATCAAATCCGATACCGATCCATGGGCTGAACCCCCCCCCCCCCTTTAGCCAAAAAGGGGGAGGTAGACATGCTTCTTTTTTTATACCGGGTGTTTTTTTTACCTGGTGTACAGTTGCTACTGTGAAGAGAAAGCATTGATCATCAGGCCAACTTCTCACTGTGATAAACATCCTTCAGTAGCAGCTTGTTAGCGGGTCGTTCGGAGTCTGGGACACACGTCAGAGTTGTTGTTTGTGGTGTTTATTTAACAACGTCATTACCTCCCCTCACAATTTTCACGTTGTACATGTCACACATAGCGGTCGGATTTGTTATCTTATTAAGTTTAAAATGTTTCCAAATGACTTGGTCCGGTGGTTGCTCCATGTTACTCTTTGCTTTGCCATATCTGATCCAGCTGATTGGTCAGTATCAGAGCCGAAATCTGATCCGGGTATCGATACATCTCTAGTAATAACACTTGAATCCCCATATGAAGAGAACCTATGCAAGCAAAAGTAGCCTATAGCTACCAAGTGTGTTAGTGTAGAGATCTTTAGTGTGTAGCCGGCCCTTGTTTATAAAACAAATGTGGACAGTTTAAGTGCAGGAATTATCTTATAACAATGCTCATGTGTAATTAATAAAGCTGTTTGTACTGCTCAAATAGCAGACATAGTTCTAGCAGTAATATATAGCCTACTCTAGCCATGGGTAGTCTATTACAACTCTCAAACAAAGATGACATGGCAGAAAAGCGATTCTAAAAAATGTTGTCTAAATAGAGACACGTTGTATAAAAGGATGGCACAATAGCTGGCGGATCCCCTTCTCCGGACAAGACACAAAACATAATACTTTTGAATACATAATCAGATGTCTCCGACTGAAAAGTCCATTTCAAGTTTGAGTATCATCACATTTGTGTTGATTCCGCTGGCCCTAAGTGGCAAATACTTGCTTTAAATCAATTTCCTCTAATACAGGAAAAATGGCTTGGTGATGGCTTTTTTGAGTGCACTGTTGTGGAATGTATTATGCTTCAAGAGGAGCTGTATGCCGTAAATTCTCTGATTTATTCAAGCACATTGAGGCCCAGGCTTTTATTTGAGTGAGGCCACAATTTGAGCAAATCAAACTACTAGTAGAATGAAGGAAAATAAGGTTTTGTGTCTTTTTGGACCTATAAAATATGAGGTTCATTTATTGAAAAACTTACATTTTAACAAATTTTACATTATGGCTGCCATGAGCAGGTCACCATAGCCATGGCTCGATATTTTAAGGCCTATATTAGAGGGTTTACGGTATCGACAGGTGTCTCAGCCGATTATCCGTTAATCTGTGGTCATTCCATCCAAACTCCGCCCTCCTTCCATTTGCTTAAATCTGCATATCATTGCCTCACTCTACTCAGAAACTGGGGTCTGGGTTTCCTACAGCCTGTGTGCAAAACCGCTGAAAATCTGTGGCAATCAGCGCCGCAGAATAGGCACCGCCACTCATAAATGTTGCAGGGAGGTCTGCCAAGGACGGAGAGACTTCATCTCTCCTCACAGGTGCAACACTGACAGCGGAAACTCTTTTCTCCGAGGGTACTGCATAATCCGCACTGAAACCCACTGCGTGACACGCTGTATGGGTAGGAACCGCTGGAACGTGATCTGTTCTGGCTCGTTTCGTCCGGTTTTTCCAAAACGCCGCATCCGCCGTGCTATCATCCATCGCCATTAGCGCAGATGTTTTATCAGCTAGGGCTACGTACGCCATAAACAAAAACGCTCATTTCACAAGAGCGAGCGGTACGTTACGCTAACGCACGCCACCAAACATATGGCGCCTTCTACTTCACTCTTGCTGCACGTTTCGCTTTAAATCACCCAGCAGCCCTTCTGCCCATTCCCTTTTTTCTTGTTTTCTTTTTTTTTTATTTTCTGACTGAACTTTTTTGGGTTGTGAGAAATTGATGGGGTTGTGGCGAAAGGCTTTCACAATGCCATAATTTACGGCGGGTAGAGGCCTTAAAACAATAGGCCATTAGCATACTTTCCCCCACATCCATCAGCAGGCAGTGCCAGGCCCTGGCAGCCATTCATCACATCCATGCCACCGAGCAAGCAGGCCTCAGGCCCCCGCTGCACTGCTTATAAAGAGATGTATGAATACAACATGAACACGGCGGGCAGAGATAAAGACTAATATAGCCCAATTCGACTGTGACCATGAAGATGAATGTGTTAAAAGGAAACAGTGACAAGATGACGGATCGTTTTAATACAAGCAATGAATAAGCAATCCGCGTCGAAGGTTTGCTTTAGCGTGTTTATTTTTCGTGAGCCCGGGCTATAATATTAGCTTCCGCAAAGCCGCTAAAAACAGCGCTGCGTCCTCCCCGGGGTGTGAAAGTCTTTCCGAGGCTCCTCCGGACTGCTTTAATGCAGATTAAGTTTCTCACAGAGCCGTGTGTGTTTTCGTGTCAGGGCTCAGTTCAGTTTGAAAAAAGCCTGAGCCGGCAGGCTGCTGCTGGAGCTCCTGTCCATTAAGCTTGCTCTGGGGAGAGGCTAAAAATTAACCTTAATGGACACTTTTCTCTTTGAATGCTAACTAGGGGCTCTTTACTAAGTGCTGCTGCGTGTCTCCCGGCGTGCGTTTGGCTATTCATTTCGAGGAGTCGAGGTGTGCGAGACGCCCGGGCTTGACAGGCGAGCGTAGCGACCCCGCCGAGGCCACTCACTCACGGGCCCCGCCTCCCCCTCGCTGCCGCCGCTCCGCTGCTGAGTAGCTCTCCATAAATGCCAATTAGTGAAAAATTTAGAGCCAATTAGGGCTGCTTTGCGCGCAGTAAATCTGATTATTAAAAGCCGTGTACATCTTCCGCGCGATCAGCGCCCGACGCCGTACTACGGGCCGACTCCCCATGCCAAACCTATCAGTCTGCCACCCAAGCCAGCGGCTGCTTCACTGCCCTCGGTCCCGCTCGCCTTCTAATCTGACTTTAATGACATTTGCGTAAGGCAATGAGCAATGTTGTGCCACGCTTTTTGAAGACTCCGCCACACACCGCACACACATCAGAGACATTTTTATGACTCCTGGGTGTAATATTTCCTTCATTTGCATAATGATGTCCCCTGTTTATTATAAACCTGTGCATCCATCTCACTATGGCCCATTGAACAAGCAGTGGATTTGTACAAAATTAGAATGCAAATGGAAAGTAGTGCTGTTGCACTACCAGTGATGGGGTAATAAACTACCTGACCCCCACCCTCTATTTTTTTATTATTTTTTTTTTTAACGTCCTAGGCGCATAGAAACGATATGCACCCGCGCAGCGCTTTAGACAACAAAGATGTCATCAATCAAACTCGCGGGAAATAAAGTTTTCGGCAGACAGGTGACATTAAAAATGCAGTCCGACTGTACTCTAAAATTGTTGCTGAGCTGTTCGTGTGACCCCAAGTTGAGGTCGACTTGCTTCAGGGATAAACAACCTGTATATTGAACCCTTTCATAGTTAAATCAATAGGTAAAATGTATCACTGTGAATGAATAATTCATCTGAGTTTTAAACCTTTCTCTCAGAGGAGTGAAGTCCCTGACCACGCAAGGACATTCTTTTCAGGGTAATCTATCACTGGAATATTTAGAAATATATATACATTTTATATTTATCCACATGCTAATTAAAATGCACACTACAGGCCTCTCTTTTTATGTATGGCAGCTACAGTTTTGATAACACTTTATCACACGCCACTGCAAAATAAGAACGCTTTTGATTATACAAAAGAAAATGGCATTCCCTCATGAAATATTAATGCCAGTGTTCTATCTTTGTTCCTTTAGCTGGGTCTGAATATCAACTTTTTTTTTTTTGGCACCCCGGTCATGATAGCGCGCGCCACAAGGCTCCCTCTCTCCTCCCACGGCATTTAAATTAGATTAGTGGCAAGATAAATTCAACCGGGTCCGTAACGAAACGCGCTGTGACAAACGCTGACTCAGGTGGCCACAAGCAAATCAAGACAAAAAAAAAATAAAAAAAATCACCATTGCAGTTCAAACCCATCGCTCCCTTTTTATTTATTTATTTATATTTTTTTTTATTTTATTGTCCCCCTCTGTGCAAGCAGAGTGTGAAGCCGCAGCCTCTTATGAGAATGAAAACGCAGCAATTTTGATTGCGTTGAGATGACCCTGCACTGCTCATTTAACATTCTCACTACCTACAAGTCCCCCCCCCCCTCACAATGAGATTCCAAACTTCTACCTTCCAAGAGGGCGAAATACCTCACGGAAGGCATTTCATGGTTAGAATTCATCAAAATCTGTACCTGGGAAATATCTCCACTGCGATGAATATTATTAAAATTTGAAGTATTATTGGAAAAAAAAAATACCATTGGTATTCCATTTTAGAGTGAGCCCACATACCAAGGTGGATTCACAGAAAAGATATTTGTGGAAAAAAGGCATCAGCTGTGGCTATAATCTCATGATTCAGGCTGCTGTTTCAGCAGCAGGAGCAGCAAAGTATCATAAGACGTGTTTACTCAGGAAATATATTAACACAGTAGTCAGTGGATCTGCAGTCTGTGTGGAATACATGGAGTCAGATGGTATATTGAATAAAAGATCTAAAAATGCATTTTGGGATTTTTATGACTCTCTCCACAAGAATATTTTTCAATGCACAATTGAAATAATTGTTGTACATAAATGTAAACAAAAAAATCCTCACATATATATAAATAATAAAATATGGTTCATATTGGTATATTGTTTATATATATATACAAACTGCTGAACCTAAATTTACAAACTTCACTATGTTTCTCGGTTTATTCCCATCCCCTGAGGTGGTTGGGTCACAAATGCATTCTTTTTTCCAACAGGGCAGAATACAGAGACATCTCGCCTTCAAAATAAGAGCGAAGCTCTTTTCCATCAGCAGTGTTAGTCTGTTGATGGGAAATTTAACCGAATTGAAGTTTAATTACCGACATCTTCAGTCAGATTTACGCATTTAATTTACTTTTCCAAGTGGCTGCAGCAGAAAACATGGATGCTTTCTTTTCTTTCTGTGATGAAAAGACCAAGTATAAACTAGATACTGTTTATTAATGAAAGACAGTGGTACATGGTACCAGAAAGAGATGATAGAGCTCAGTGCACTGTACTTCCCCCCGGCATTCTCACTCCTAGGGTAGCTTAGACTGAACTGTGGATTTAAGTTTACCTTTAGCTACCCTGTGTCAGCCTCTTTAATATTAATGGGGAGTTGGTTCCATAAAACAGGACCTTGGTAACTAAAGGCTCCTACTGTACTTCTATGGACCCGTGGAACTACCAGTAGACCTGTATTCTGAGAGTGTTCTGTTTGGATGGTACAGAACCAGAGCATCCTTAAGATAAGAGGGGCCCATACCATTAATGGTCTTGTAAGTTAGAAGTCAGTCAGTCAGTCATTTTCTATACCTGCTTATTCCTCATTAGGGTCGCAGGGGTCTGCTGGAGCCTATTCCAGTGCGTTACAGCGAGAGGCAGGGATACACCCCAGATGGTCTCCAGCCAATCATGGGGCACACACACCATTCACTCACACACTCACACCTACGGGCAATTGAGAGTCGCCAATTAACCTCAGCATGTTTTTGGACTGTGGGAGGAAGCCGGAGTACCCGGTGAAAACCCACGCAGACACGGGGAGAACATGCAAAATCCACACAGAAAGGTCCCAGACCCAGGACCAAGGAGGTCTTGAGGGCTTGGAGTATGGGGCTGATGTGCTCTCTTCTATTAGTTCCTGTTAGTAAACGAGCCGCTGCGTTTTGAACCAGGTGAAAACTTTTTAGGGAACTTTTACAACACGCTACGTCACAGTAATCTAGTCTAGATGTAACAAACACATGGGTTAGTTTTTCAGCATCATTTTTTAATAGGATATTTCTAATTTTGGCTATGTTACGCAGGTGGAAGAAGGCTGTTTTACAGACTTGATTAATATGAGCTTTGAATGATAAGTCCGGCTCAAATAAAACTCCTAGGTTTTTAACTGTGGCACTGGAGGCTATCCTCACATTATCCAGAGTGACTATCTGCTCAGATAGGGACTCTCTAACACTTTTAGGGCCTAATATAATATAATAACTTCTGTTTCAGCAGGGTTAAGTTACCTGCCAGTGGAATAACATACCGTATTTTCCGGACTATAAGTCGCTCCGGAGTACAAGTCGCACCAGCCATAAAATGCATAATAAAGAAGGAAAAAACATATATAAGTCGCACTGGAGTATAAGTCGCAGTTTTGGGGGAACTTTATTTGATAACAAAAAGAACAGACATGCCATTTAAAATTTAAATGACGAACAATTTAAAATAAAAATAGATTAGAGGCAACAACAGGCTGAACGGTATGCTTACGTTACACGACAGAACTGAGAACGTGTCTGGTGCATAAACAGAACATATTAAGAGTTATTCCGATAACTATAGCATCAATAACATGCTAAGAAGTTTACCAAAACCATCCGTGTCACTCCAAATATCCGGTAACTGAAATCCAACGAAATCTTCATCCTCAGTGTCACTTTTCATCAACTCCTCTAACTCCAGACGTAGAAAACGCGGCGCTTCCTCTTCTATGTCGCTGACGTCAGACATCATATTTTACTACTTGCAGCTTGTAATCTGCAGAATATAATTTTCTTTTCAGTGCCGTTTTGTTAAGCCCTTCTCAGCTGTTTTTAAAAGTTACCGCCATTATCAACACAAGCCTAGAGCACCCTCTTGCGGTTTAGTGTGAAATGATATACCGGTAATAATGTGTTAATAATTTCACACATAAGTCGCTCCAGAGTATAAGACGCACTCCCGGTTAAACTATGAAAAAAACGCGACTTATAGTCCAGAAAATACGGTAATCCTACTCACTATTGGACTAATTGTACCAAAAACACAATATTTTCATCTGTTAAGATTTCAGATTTTGCACTTCAGTTTCCCTGAATTACAATGCATCACGTGTAAGAATACAATGTTAGACATTATTAATAAAAAGCCCAGTGGGGGGAAAAAAAAGTATTTTGTTGACTACTTTCTGTCTGTTTTTTCAATATGAAAAGTTGTGTTTTATGTGTTACAGAGTCTCATGTGAAGTTTGGTGCAAATACACCTTCAGTTATATTTATTTGAGTCCTGGGTCTTCTTTTAGCAGATAATATACACTTTGGCCATGGTTGTTGTAGAGGCGCCATCTAAGTTGAGATTCTCACAATTCAGACACAATTTCAGGCTTGTTTCTATCGTTCCAAAGTTTGTCGCAGACCACGTTTGGCGTTTGTAACGCTTGGTCGCACGTTAGTGTTCCTCTGTGTGTGTCGGCCATGCATCCAGCCCTCTCATCCTGTGTAAAGACGCCAAGAATCATGCAGTCACCTGTGCAGCTTATTTCTTCCACACGCTGCAGGGGGCAGTAGTTGGACACAGAAACCCACCTGAGTCCTGTTGGTAATCTGCAGCTGCAGAAGAGCCAAACCTACACACAGCCCTCTCATGCCAGAGCTAAGACTAGAGCCCATGATTCAATTGCTACACATTAATATCCACCACAAACTATTCGGCTCCTTGTTTTCCTGCAAGTGCTCTCACTTGTTTTCATGTCACAAACACGCAAAGCCATTAGTGTCATTGCCCATGTATGACGCCGATTCTGGGGCCCTGTACTAGAAGATTTTTTTTTCTCTTTTTGGGGACTGATTGATTCATTCAGCCTTTTATAGGATTATAGAGCTGCAGGGAGATGACGGTGACAAGAGGAAACTTCGATTAGAATGCTGCAGTCATTCTTCCAGACTGCTACTCCGGATCATTCCTTTTGAATTAATAAACCAAGGGTCCCTGTAGAGACCTCTCAAGTACTCACAGAACCACTGATTTAATGATTAAATCATTCATTGCCGCGTACCATGGGAGCAGTGTTTTTAAAAAGGCTCTTTTTTTTTATTTTTATAAATGACAGTAAAGTTGCCACAGAAACAACTTTAGTAGTTGTTTCTTTTAGGAACAATTGTGTCAGTGTTTTTCATGTTTGTCTGAGAGAGAAGCTCACCGACTGAAATAATCAAATCCGTCACACATCAGCATCGAAAATATCACACAAATCGCTGGGAAGCGTCTCCGTTTCTTCTTTCCAGCTCATCGCCTTTTTTTTTTGTTTCCATCCACACGCTAACGTCCGGTGACCGGGTCGTTCGGAAACGGACGCTGAGCCGAGCTTGTTAGCGGATTTCTGCAACTTTGAGACCGATCAAATGGCGCCTTTGCTCTCGCTCGCCACCGCCGAGGCAGCGTTTTTCCCTTTTTCTTTCATTTTTTTCTGTAATGACTTTTTTTCACCTCCTGTTTCCTGACTATAATGGTCACACCTTCCCGGTATATATACATATATACAGTATATATATAAAGAACTTTATGGTACATTACAAAAGCAGCACCAGCCTTCTATATGTGTTGAAACTGTGTTTCTATTTCGGGGCCCAGCCGTTGGGTTTTAACCCTGCACAGCGCCACGGAGCGGTGTAACGCCGCCTCCTCCTCCGCCAGCAGCCAGTCAACACCACCCACCGAGGTGTAACTGGAGTGCTCGGGGGAGCTCATCCTATCAGTCATCTCGCAAACCGCGGCGCTGCCATCCCATCATGAGACTCTCAGCTCTGCTCCATGCTTGGCTCCCCCATCAATGCAAAGTTGCCCATGTAGAAAAGTCTACTGATAGAGGGGACTCGCAGGGGTGACTTCTGATTTATTACCCCCGTCCTGCACGAACTCTCAGATTGTGTTTTTTCCCACAAATTCCAGCTTGTGTTTCCTCTCATCTCTGTGCTCCTCTTCCCCCCCCCCTTACATACTTGATAGAATTTCATCTTATTATTTTAATCCTCCCGTTCTTCCTCCCCTCTGTCCCCTGTTTTTTCCCATTTCATCACATGATCCTTCCCTGCTGCCGCCTGAATAAGAAATCTGATCCCACTTCCTACACAATGTTACTCCTAAACACACACACTCTCTCTTTCTCTCTATCTCTCCCCAGAAATAAGACCACATATTCAAACTCTGCATAACCCGGCTTTGACAAATCTGTCGGCTGGATAAGTGCAGGCAGGCTGGAATAACTTGCACTTAGTCGTGTAATTATGCAACAGACAGCAATAATTTACTGTTTGGGAGCAGGGAGGTGGATAGGGGTCACTGCGTAGGGTGCTGTCACTGCCCTAAGATGAATGTAGTACACCGAACTGTGTGCACAGATAAAATGTTAAAAAGATTCATGCCTCCCTTACCACAGCTATTTCACCGCTTTCAATTTGTTCAGCAATGTACAGGTTGTAAGTACAAATGCTAGGAGCCAGAAATGCTAGTGTCAGTATCTGCGAGTATGCCGGTGTGTGCGCCGATACAATATCATGTTTTAATTTAACCCCGAAAGAGGACCCTGCCATTTCCCAGCAACATGTCATACACCTGAATGCAACTTAACAGTTTTTTTTTTACTGCACAAGTAGCCAATACTCATAAACAAACAACTTTTATAATGTTAAATACAGATGTGTAGCAGTTCTCAGAAACCATGGTTGAACTAAATATTACTTCAGTGATTCACAGGAATGATAAATCCTAAAGATTTTTCAGTTCATAAAGTAAAACGTTTTTTTTTTCTAAAAAGATGTACACATTTTTCTTCACATTTTGATTTAGGATATAAAATGCGGGGTTGCCAAGGATTTTGGCTTTACTCCTGTTATTTTGAACACAACTGTACATGCCAACAAACATTATTTTTCATTTGCATGTCCATTTAGACTGTAATTATCACCACAGCGCCAAATGTTGCATTTTTGTTGCACCCGGTGCAACAATTGTCACGCGTGTGACAAAATGGTGATATTTGTGTGATAAGATCATGTTGATCTACTGGTGACAGGGGAAAATACATAAAAAAAAGTGCCACAAAACAAACAAATAACTAGTTTACAATGGTTCCACATAACAAAATTGGTCATTTTCCCAAGAAATCAATTTTTCCTCTCTGCCGCTCTAAAACAGCAGCCTACACAGCAAGTTGCGCTTTGCTGCCATGGCAACTACTCTTTTAGAGGAGAATAGCATTGATTTCCGGTAATTTGGTGTAACGTCAGTGACAGTTACCAATTAGTCGATATTTTGCACTGGGACATATTACCAGTAAAACAGCAACGTGTACAGTATGCAGGGCTGTAGCTCAGAGGGCACTAGCTTTCTCTGTGTGTATTTCTTCAGGTTTTACAAAAGGCCAGAACAGAACAGCCGCGTTCAATCTGCAAAAAGGCGTTCTACGGCTTCCATGTTTTCCTTGGATAGCGTGCATCAGGGCTTTGATATCTGTTTTCTGTCTTTTTGTGGGTGTGTCTGAGGTGTCACTCAGTCTGCAGCAATGTACAGAAACGGCATTAAAAAGGCAGCGCGCTTGCACACACAACACGCCATAGTTTACATTTAAATAAACATGTTTTCTATATTTTGCTAGGGTTGAACATGCCCCAGGTATTCTGCTTTATGTGGGACTTGCACAGCAATTTCATCTCTTGTTCCGTGTCCCACATATCGAGACGATGTCCTGCAATTTGATTGGTCCAGGTTTTTTCAGAAGTTAAACCGCATGGCCGACTAAAATATGTCTTTTATCCAATGGCTGTGATGAAAGCAGGGAAGGCTGTCATCACGGTGCCGTGATAGATGTCAACCAAACCGCACACACGCGGGTCAAGTGCAGGTTACTGTCACCGGCTCTGCTGCCTGTGCTACGCCCTACACGGAAAATTGATCGCAAGCTTTTTATTCTTGCACCACAAAGGCACAAGCTATTCAGATTGAAGTAAAAAAAACACAAATAACATCACATATATACTATAGGCTAGTGGTGTCATACATGTGGCCCTGGAGCCCCACTGGACGACTAATATTTCATTGTTTAACTTTTTATCTTGATGTAGTCTTTCCATCTCTATTGGACTTTTTATCAATTTTTTTTTGAAAAACCTGAAAATATAAAATTGTCTGCCAATGGAATAAGATAATTCAATATAATTCTACTCATTACTGGACTAATTGTACTAAATGCAAGATTTTCATGACATTGTTGAAATTACTTTTTTTCTTCTGCCATCTCTCCTGTTTTGTAAATTGCAGTTTAATTAATTGTGTAAATATTTGTAATGCATTTCTGTTCATAAAAAGCAGGGGAGAAATTTGTAGGTGTTTTCATTATTACGTTAATTTTAAATGGTCCGGCCCATTTGAGTTCAAATTGCTCCTCATGTGGGCCTTGAACCAAATTGAGCTTGACACCTCTGCTATAGGCACTGATTTATCAGTATTATGAGTTAGTGTGTAATTCATTAATTAAATTTTGTATGTGACTACAGTTTATCTTTATACTGAATTGACAAGAACACAACATATGACGCCTTTTAATCATCGTTCCTAGAGTTATGTGTTTTTGTGGACATGTGAGGAATTAAGATGTTATATTTCTTAAGGGAAGTTTGCCATAATATTGTTCATTGGATAATGCAGAAAGTTTCACTTTAATTACTTCACACTTCTAACATATTATATTATTTTACACATTTTTTGTTTATTTTAACCTTCTTTCACCTCTACAGAAACACTAAGTAACTGCTGAAGTATGATAAAGGTTGTCTGGAGTTGCAGTTGTTAGTTGAGTCTGTGCGTGTTTTTAAACTACTTTCCTAATTAGCCCATGATGTGCTCGACGGTGTTATTAATGACTCCTGATGAAACTTGAAAGCGGTTAGCCTTTGGTCACATTAACATTTATTCACCCAGAAAAAAGCTCTTCCTCTGTAATAACATGGGATGCTCTTTCTGTCGGCTGCTGTGTGGCTGCTGTGTAGTTACTGATTTTGTCACACATGATTTAAGGCCGGTTGGAGTGGTTAAACCTGTAGCTTGTGTGTGTCTTGTAACCATTGTGCAATTATATGCTGGATTTCATGCAGTTTGCAGATTTTACAAACAAAAACACTCCAACACTGAGCATCTCAGTATTGTGTGCATATACAGAAAGCTGTAAATACCTTAAAATTAACAAAAAAAATCTTGGTAACTTGTATTAACAGTATTAGATGAATAACTGTAAAATATAAATCAATTAAATATTGTGTATTCAGTTATATTTACAGTATTATGTGATTAATTGTACAATACAATTCAATTAAATAGGCTACTGTGATTTCAGTCCATTAGGTGATTAATTGCACAATAAAATCAATTAAATACTGTGATTTCAGTTGTATTCACAGTATTTGGTGATTAACTATATTTTAATACAGTAACTCTGACTGTCAGTAATTCTTAACAACTCTGATTTACTACAGTAAGACATTGACTGCTGTGATTCATTGTAAAGAACACAGCAATCAAAGGTAATTATCATTTACAGTAACAATACTGGCTTTAACAGTAAATAAGATTTTACAGTGAAATTTTTGGTTGAAGGTGGTTTCTGTGTAGGCATGTTAATGTAGGCAAGTTAGACAGGCATTATATACATTTTTTTTTTATCTTTTAGCATTGGTTATATTGGATTGGTATACATACAATGGTTATTTACATCTGAATAGTTAGTTATGTGCAGCTGTAATACAGTATGTATGTTTTCTTAAAGCATTGCACACCTGGAGCTGAAGGTAATCCCAGGTTTCATTGTTGAAACTGAGTGAGAGTTTTTAAAAAAAAAACTGCATTGCAGAAGCAATCCAAAATGTTCATATTGGGGCGATGACATCACTTTGTGGCAGCAATTTCTGTCACTGTGGTGATCACGAAATGAAGAAGTCAATCAATCCAATGGTCTTTGTTTTTTTTTTTTCCATTTTTGCAAGAAGATGAACAATCCCTCAAGCATGTACAGAAGGATTGTGTGCCAGAAAGTCATACACACAGATACAACAGTGTTTATTGTCATACACAAACAAGAACAAGGTGGGAGTGCTGGGGTGATGCATGAGTCAGCCGTATCTACTAAGAGCAGATACTGCTCAAGGTTATGGAGGAGCTTTCCAGTACCCCATTGAAATGTAAGAAAAAACTGTTTTTTTGAGCATACGTGGTAAATACAGAACAGAATGTCCCCAACTGTAACGTCTAAACCACTATATTCTAGTCACAAGATCATTTGCGACTAGAACAAGATGTGTTCTTGACTCAAATGGAAGGGGAGATTGGACGGTAGGAAGATCTATGACTGTCTCCTTCTGTGAGCAGGTAAGTAGCACCAAACTCTGCGCCATGTACATTATTAACACATTGAAGCTTTGAGTCTATGACAAAGGAGACAACTTAGACAAAAGGTTTTAATTTAAATTTCCAAGTGTTTCCTGTCATATTACGTCATCTATTTCCTGCCCCTTCCACAACAAGCAAGACAAGCCAGAAAGAGGTCATTTTATATATGATTTTCAACTCTGTCATATATATGCATGTGTCAGTAATTAGTAACAAATACATTTCCCATTGTATTAATTTATTACACCAATTAACAGGTGGGTGGAATTCATTTATTCATCATCATAAAAAAAAACATGTTTACCCCCACGAGTAGGCCCATGATTGACTAGAAGCTGAATAATCTAAACACAAACTATTCTACTATGCTATTCTATTGTTTATACAAGCAAAATAAAAAAAAGAAAATCAAATTCGAAAGATGATATGATCATATAAATAATTCCACACGTAGTGGCTATAATTGAAGCTGTCCATGAATTCAGCGGCAGAGCAGATATTAGTATGCCTTTCATGTAGAGAGGGGAACAGGTGGGCACACGTGTAGCATGTCTGACATCCATGTGGGAATCACCAGTTTTCAAATGGCTTTCCTTCATTATTAACCCTAATGACAATCTATCCCTTAACCGACACCAATTGTTTTAACCATGGCTCTCATTATTTTTTCTTTTTATGGCCCGCCTTCACTGTTTTGGTTCACTCTGACTGATCTCATTAATACGGTTTTTGGCCACAGCAGGCAGCTCAGTGAAAGAGCTAATAATCCCACTGCTTGCTACCTGCTCAGCATATACTATTAATGCAACTAAAGAAAACTAGCACCGTGATATGTATTCAAACATATTGTTGTACAGTAGTAAATGAGCATGAAATAGGGCCACGTTACAGCCAAAATCAGCTTATTTCATGATTTATTGGCAGTGTCTGATTTTCAGTGGTCAGTATTTGCCAAATGTTGTGACAAACCAACATATTCTAAAAAATATTCCTTCCTTTCTCACATTACCCTCGATGGTGTCAAGGTAACATTCAAGGAAATCCCATCCTTGAAGAGCAATTCCTCAGTTTATGTAACCCACATGATGGCGTAAAGCAGATTTATATTCAGATTTTGAAGCAGCAGGCACCTGTGCCGGTGATCAGGCAGTGCTAATAGTGTACTAGACAGCGACCGGTGGGCCAAGAGCGGCGGATTAACTTCACTTTGGAGAGGAGGAATAGCCGTCATTTAAGGATTTGCAGAGGGATATCTCTATTTCCACTGCTAAGCTTTAAGTGAAGTGTTGAGGGGGGGGCGAGAAATATTCTGCCATTCGTTGAGCCTGGGCTGTGTTCACGACAAAGCCAGAGTCCATTCCCTCCTCCACAAACACTGGAGGTCAAACTGAAAATCAGTCATTCTGCCCACACGCTATCCAAGGACAGATCTGCTGTTTTGACGAGCCCACACTCTCCCTGCAGCAGCAGCATCCAGCCGCTCGGCAGCGATCGATCACACATGGATTGACGCCGTTTGATTGACACCCTCGATTAATTAATATTTTTTCGGGGCCCCCCGAGTTCAAGCTGGTCTTTGGGTTTCGACGTGGACATAAGGTACTAAAACAAAACATTCAGTGTAATGAGGCGCTGTTTATTGCTTTCCTTGACAGTTTTCTGTGGCCATAAAGCGCTGCTTCCCAAATTGAAAAGCAGAAAATGATGCTGTTAAGACCGCCGAGCACAGCAAGCCCTGCCCGGAATTGACAGTTACTTAATGTTTCCTTTGATGCGAGCAGATGACTTCACAGAATGACAGTGTTGTGGCGTGTCACTTAAGAGTGTCGGCTCTTTCGATTTATACTTGACTAAGGCTAATGAGTGCCATCGTCTTTGTGTGTGTGTATTATGCGGCTGTTGTGGAGAGGCTTGGGTGGGCGGCTGGGTATTAATGCAGCATAAAGCCATGCAATAACTCCAACAATCCCTATAAACCACCATAACAGATAGTCACTCGCCTTGTCAGAAAAAACATTTTCTCCAGGGCTCAACACATCATTTGCTTGTTCCTCAGTGCGGGCAAACATGTACATATGAAATGGGTCTAATTACAGTCATCATCATCATTTGTAGTTCATTAACAGGGTGATAAAGCCTTAGAATATCTGTCATGCACATCTGTGAACGCAGCTATCTTTTTCGTGGACTGGTACGCTCCATCACGTCCGGTGGCCGCGCTGCCTGCCGCCCATTGAGAACCATAATGAGCTAATCAGAGAGCAAATGCCAGCTGACCAGAAAATGAAGTGCGAACAATGGAGTCCATTCCTCCGCTGCCGAGGCATCTCTTTCAGAGCCTCAGCCACAATGACCTTCATGGCTCGTGCCAACAGGTTGGTGTGTCACTTCCTTCAGAGGCTCAGCTCCATTCATGCATGCAGGCTAAAGGTCGCTGATGAATTAGAGTGCGGCGGCAGGTTTTTCATGTTGCATCTTGCTGCGCGGGGATCGGGTCACGGAGAATGTGCGGTGGCTGCCGGAGCGCTCAGATGAGCTTGAAAAAGCCCCGGCGGTCGCTGTAATCAGTCTCACCTGTCCTCAGGAGCCTCTCTCTACGTTCTGAGTACTCTCCGCTGCTTTTCTCACCACCTCATCAAGGGTGTCAAGGGTTCAGGCTGTCTATATCCTCTTAGTTTTTTTTTTTTTTTTTTGATGAAACCATCCATGAAGGTATACAGGTGGCAGAGCCTTACCCTTTTCCGGGGCAAAGGTTTTTACTCATTTCCTGCGAGACTCCGGAGGTCAAGACATTGAGGACAAGCAAAGTTTTCCCACGAACCACCAAGCCACATCATTAAGTCCAAAATGACCTGCCTTTTCCTGTAGCCTTTGGCCTTCTGGAGTTTATGGGGCCTGTTTTTGAGTCATAGATCAGTGGATTAATACTGTATAAAACAGCTTTCCTCCACAGCATGGAGATGATCCCTGGGGAGACTTTGCCTGATCCTCATCTGTGTCATTGCCAGCAAATGAAACCCCCTCAGAGCCAATGGAGCCGTGCGACTGTCAAAACTCTCCCCTGTGCAACACATGATCTTCTCCAGCCGCTGCTCCGCCATATGTTAAAGCAAAATGGAGGCAACACACTGCTGAGTGTGGCATGATCCGAGCCCTGGGGAAGAGGAGGCAGCGGAGATGGTGTCACCAACATATGGCTCCCATGGCTTTTGTCTGATGACTTCAGTTTTCGTGGAGCCTCTTTTCTTTATATGGCTCGACTCCAAAGGGTGTTGTCTTGGTTTGTTTTGAGGCCCAGTAGCTTCCTTAGTGAAAGTGAAACTGATTAAAAGACCTAATGATCCCTTCCAACGTAATCCCTTTATCTCCACTGTGCTTGAAGTAAGTCTCAAGTGATCGCTATGGAGATGTGTGTGTTTTTAGACTTCAAACAGACACTATGAATCAAAGGATTAGTATAATAACTCCTGCCAGAAAAACTCGCCATTTAGCTTAACGCAGAAATAGGACATTCACAGCCATGATGGAGGCTCCCTGCCTCTGTTTTCCTGGTAACATCAGGCAGAGTGTTAGCAAGCTAGCGACCGGCTCGCTTTGTATTCCTGTGTGTGCCCCATTTCGCAGAGAGCGGTGTTGCTGGGTAATGCAATCCTGGATGGCCACTCCAATTAATCACTTCCTCCCGAGGAAGAGGGTTCATTAGGAAGCGATTCTCTTAATGGAGACTGGAATGGCCCATAGTTTAAGTGGTGCAGAGTCAGGGGCAGGGGAGTTAAATCCGTCTGCCCGGTGTCAGGCCTGAATGGGAGTGGTGGGGCTGCACTCCGGGGTCCTGCTAAATGACGTTATCTACGGGTGCAGGAACCACTCACATAAATAAGCCTGGAGGTGGTCCACTCTGCAAAAAAAAAAAAAAACACAGCTCGGCAGGTAAAGGGAAGGCTGCTATGCTCTGCTGAGCTGTGAGGATTAGATCGGTTACAGTAAGGAAAAATATTCAACAGGAGAAATATGACAAATTAATCTCATCCAGTAATGCGGGTGTCTCGGTGACAAATGTCGACAGAATACCTGAGCGGGGCAAGTAATTATACCCAAATGAACTTGTCAGAACTTGTAGGGAGACCATCACTTGAGTTAGTATGAGCTTTACATGACTCGTCCGCGGTAAGACGACGGCTCCCAACCCCGAAGACAAATGAGCCTGTGTAGCGCTGGTATTCTGAAAAAAACGATAATATGTTGCCTCCGCCCGCCGCGTTTGGCTTTCTCTTGCGCCACCAGGCCCTGACAACGCTTCAAATAACACCTAGCGAGGTCTCGCTGAGGTGAAAAAAAGAAAAAAAAGAAACAATCTGCTGCTTAATGGTGATGGAAAGTTGAGCAAAGTGCAGTTAGGGCTTTGATCCATCTCGTTTCAAAGCAGGCGTCGGTAATCGCAGTGGATTAAGTTGCACCTCTTGCCTGTTTTTCCTCACCGCTGCTCAATAATCCCTGATTATCAACCTGAGCACTTTAATTCTCAGCGAGGGTAACAGCCTTGAATGTTTTTTTTTTTCCAAGGAAAATACAGTTAAGACTACTTGAAATAGCTTTAAGGAGTAATAAGTGTTATTATGTTGGTTTACACTTTATCTATCACTGCCTAATGTCTTGCCACGGCATCCTGTTTAAAACAGAAATACAGACCTTTCACCCCTGTGAAATTAAAAAAATACATTTCCCACCCCCCAGTTTTAGTGTTATGGAACTCCCATCAATGCTGGTGATAATATTGCTATTGAAATTGATTAAAATCTGCTCATCAGAAAAGATTGTTTTCATGAAAACTGGGCCAACGATGATGTAGTTTATTAGCGAAAGCTCCAAAGTACGTGACGAAGTTGTGAATATCTATATAAACCTTCAGCCCCCAGTCGTGTGTGAAATCGTGCTCATGAGACACACACAGCGTGACGACCTGTAAATGAGCTTAAGATATAAAGCTAATAATATAGTGACAACACAGCTGTATATGTGTGTGTATATATATATATATATATATTAATAATAAATATCTGTGAAGTTTGTGAATGTTTATATTTGCAAAGGTAAATCAACTGTCAGTTGCACCAATATTGTATTGTATTACTTGTATACTGTTGCTAAAAAAGAAACTAAGCAGGGTGATTCAAGTGTGTGAGAAACATCTTCATCACTCCTATCCCTCTGTGCGTAATTTGCTGTTTATGTGCCCAGGTGAGCGATTACACTGGATAGCAAAGACTGTTCAGCTCAAATATTCTCTCAGTCAATACCAGCAAATATTAATGATGCTTCCCTCAGGTGTTTCACAGGGAGTTCACAGGCTTGTGACAGAATAAACAACAAATGCTGGAACAAAAACCCATTCTCGGGTTGCAGAACACACACAAAAGGCTCCCTCTGTACTTCCAAAAAGGCTGAAGGCAGTCTTTCGATGTGTCCTCTACTCTGTCCATAACCTCATCAGGCTGAATAATTGTTGCAGCGCAAAAGAGAAGATTACCTGGAGGTGAAAAATGTCCTTTCTAAACGGGGCTGTTGCCGTGTCCTTTTCCAACTAATGAGATAAGGCTAAAACACAAACTTTCCTTTTTGATTGTCTCACACCCCAGAGGCCTGCTTCTTTTACAGTGTCAGAAGCCATTATTACAAGTGGAGAAATAACTTTTATTACTGCAGGCAAGTAAAAATGGGTTGATACCGGCTGATTTCACTTTGGAATAGCTGTTTTTTTTTCTTTTTTTTTTTTTGCATTGGTTCACTTTATTTTATCGGATTGCTGTCTTCAGTATTGATGATGTTCTGCGTCTCTCAAGAAAATATTTTTTGCTTAATGCAATGGGATTCTCAGAGGATGCTCCTTGCAAATTGCAGTGATGTTGATCTATCCCTGTAGTTTCTGAGAATGGCTGGCTTAATTAATAACTAAGGCTTAATTGTGAGGGCATTTTCTTGATCTTGGTTGGTTTCAGTTCTCTCATTCAGAATCTTAATTCCTACAGATCAGACCTCTTATTCAAACAACATTCTATATCTAAAAGTAGCGGTTAACTCACAGGTTTATGATCAACGGTAAAAAAAAGGCCAGTCCTGTGTTTAGGCTCCCAAAATTGTTAAAATTTTACAAAGTGTTTAGTGCTAAAATCAGATCCTTAATCTGTGAAAACTTACACTATCTTGGTTCTTTTTTGGGACAAAAAAAAATCCCAGCTGACCTCAGTCATTTTTTGACAAAGTATTCCACTGATTTATAGACAATTAGAGGGTCTCTGCTATAAGTTATAAATTATTAGTAGCCAAGGACATCATTGTCAAATACATATTCCACTCCTGTAGGCAACCACACCATGAGAAGATGTATACAGACCTGGGAGAACATATAAATATATATAAACAGGATATTATCATATTTGTAGATAAAAAGAGTACTATTAATGTTGATTTTTTTCAGAATAAGAAGCTTAAAGGCAGATAGAGGGCGCTAGATGTGATGTTCAGTGTGGAGCTCACGAGTCTGAGCACCTTGATTGTTATTTTTAATTAGAAAGTTTTGATTTTCCAAAAATTTTGATGTTGACCTTGATGCTTGTAATATTTTACGTAAAGCGCTTTGAATTACCTTGTTGATGAAACATGCTATTCGGATAAACTTGCCTTGCGTCAAAAATAACATGAAGAAATAAAAAAAAAATGCCAAGAAAGAATGAAGCATCTGAACCAAGTGGAGCAGCTAAAAAAAAGATAAGTGATGGAAAGAGTCCGGCATCATACCGAAGTCCCTCCTGAATGTTGTATATTCGCAGTGTTTGTTTCTGACTGCGTCTGTCAGCAGCAGGAGAAAATCATTCCCTGATTGTTTGGAATAAAAACCAAGACAACGCTGGAAGCTTTTTAACCGCAGCTGGACTTTGGTGACATGTGGAGAATTTGGTAAGAGCCAGAAAAAAAAGCTTGCTTTTAAGCTTAGAAGTAATCATGTGTTTTCTAATATTTGTGTGACATCCCTATCTTGCTGCCAAAAGACTTGTATTGGAGGCTTATTCTTTTATTTGTATGGACTATGATGCAGATTTGAGTTGTAATTAGCAGTTAAATAAAAATGGCACTTTTTTTAAAGTCATACATCTTTTAATTGAATTCTACAAATTGAAAAATTGGGAAAAAATACATTTTGGGAAAGAAAGAACATTTTGCATTAAATGTATCTAATATTGTATCATATTTAAATCATTCATTATATTTTGTTGAAAATAAAGGAGGATAAAATAAAGGAAAAATTAAAGAAATAAAATTTGCATTTTAAATCGCAATTGCAATATTGGAGAAAAAAAAAATTGCAATTAGATTATTTTCCCAAATTGTCAGCTCATGTTATGTTGATGCAGCCGTCTTCAATAGTATATGTCTTTGAGATAATTTATGGTCAGATTTCGTATTTCTGTGAAATCCCTCCTAATTTAAAATTTCATAACTGGGTCTATATTATGGGTCAATATTTTATATTAACATAGTATAAATTTAATACCTGAAAATACTCTACTTTTAATAATCTACTTTTTGTATTATTCTCTTTGCTGTAGTGAATCATAGTCACAACATATATCCTTAACTACTACTACTGGATGTAGTATGCAATTAATATAAAGTTTCTTTGCCAGTAGGTCTATGAAATAGGCTGTGAAATGGATGTTAAGGTTTATAGAAATGGTCTAAAAAGGTCTTAAAAAAGAAAAAAAGAGTTTAACTTGAAGAAACCTGTAGGAACTCTGGACATCATCTCAAGTCACTGTAGTGGAGGATATACACATGTGTGTCATTCACGTATCTTTATAGAAAAGTGTTTTTTTTTTTTGATAACTGGTGCATTGAGTACCACAGGTAACATTTTATTATTATTGATGCGCAGCTTTTTCATCAGATTTGCTTGTAAGATTGCAGTGACTGTATTTTATAGTTCATCCTCCTTTTTTTCTCTTCATAACACCAGACATTCACAATTTACCCACCCATATATTTACCAGTACAGCTCTGGTTAGGATGTGTAAATTGTGCTTATCACAGTGTTTTTTTGATGCTATAAAAACAGCCGCGTGCTGCTACTGTGACAGACTTGATGACTGAAGGTGTGAAGACAAAACACGGAGCTGAGATGAAACCGAAACGCTCTGTAGAGCAATCTAGAGTAAGAGAGTAATCTACGGAAGTGAGGACTAATTGTGTTGGTTTGTCACTACATGCAACACCTTTCATTTTATAAATAGACATTTTATCCTCTGCTAACATTAACATTTTCTGAACATTAACAGGAAAATATAATGGGAATCACAGCTAAAACTGTCTTTGAGGTCGGTCTAATAGTGGCAGAAAATAAAGGTCAAGGGTCACGAAAATCATTAGGAGTCATCCTGTGTAATTTACAAGCCTATTATTATTTTTTCAGTATTTTATTCAAAGTATCTCCAAATGTCAGGTATGTTATTTGCGGCTTTGATTTTACGGAATTGTAGAGATGATTTGCTGTTTAGATAAGATAGATCTGAATTGACATTGTTAAAAAATAGTTTAGCCGCTCTCCTGCAGTGCACAGCATGAACGAAACATAACAGAGATCACATAAGTCACAACAACACAGACATTAAAAATACTCCAAACGGTGAAGTAACAAGGTGCATGTGTGAACGTGGGTGGCTAGAGGGATCACTTAGGTAATGGCTTATGGGAAAGAAAGCGGTTCTTTAGTCTTTTTATAGTTTGTTTTGCTTTTAATCATTTCGTATCTAAAGGGGAGAGAAACTATTATCCAGGCTGGGTTATAATCCTGCTGCTTTTCTTCCAGTGTCTGGTGTGACACACCTGACTGCCTCCACCACCCCCTGCAGGTCCCCCCTGTGTTCTGCTGCCATACCACACGGTGCAGCGGTAGGTCAGGAAGCTCTTCATGGCGGCGTGGTAGGAATTGACGTCTCTGCTTGGCCTTCTTCACCTGGTGAGGGGTATTTGTTTAACGAGTGAGGTCTGCAGAGATTTAAAAGAGAGATTTAAAACACTCCACCCTCTCTGCCTCCTCTCCCTCATGTACAGGCAGATTGAGTGCTCAGTGTGACTGGATTTCTGAAGTCTATTATTAGGTTTTTGTAGTGTCGATGTCCAGGTTGTTGTGATTTACATGCACAGCTTAATGGAGCTACGCTCGAAATTCGGTTTTGGCATCTAATCGGTCTTCCGTTCTTGTTCCATTTTACATGCAATATAGAAAACAAAACACTAGGGGGCGATATGTGTCATTTCAAAGGGTTAATCTGGTTTCCGGTTGACCTACTGGAGCACATGACTTGCATTTTCTAACAATACAATGGATAATCGCGTGGCTTTTTTAAAATTTCATATGTAATGTACACCTTAGTTATTGTACAAATAAGTTCCAGCTATCACTCACGGTCATGGTGATTCTATTCTTCTTCTGCTATCGGTTTTCTTGGGTGTACTGGGGTCATACGCCAGAGACCTCAAAAGCATGCCCCCCCCCCCACCCGCCTAATTATTATAACTGTTATTACTGTGTTATTACACAGGCACAAAAAATGTTTTAAACAATACATTTTATACATATCTTTAATGTTGTAAGCATCTTTAACATGTTTGTATATTCTTAAACTGTACCTTTTTAACATCATTTTAAAGACATTTTAACATCTGTATGTTTTTAACATCTGTATGTTTTTAACATCGTTCCCCCCCACATTTGACATTTTTTTGAACATTTTTTTGAACACATTCATTTTAAGGCCTCTTTCCTCAAATCAAATAAACAGATTAGCGTTGATTTGTATCATCACTGCTCACCATGTACAGCTCTGATTTTCATATTGCAGGCTCAACATCATGCGTAAATCCTTTCCATGACAGCAATAATCCAATTTTGCCACCTTTTTGCTCACCTGTGTTTTAGTGGGAATCAGGGTCATACTTCCTCCGTTCAGACTCTGTGTTCGCTCTCACAGAGTAAAAATCTATTCATTTTGCCCCTCGTCAGATGTTTGCACTATTTTTCTTTCATTTCAGGTTTATTTTTTCTTCCTTTTTTCACCTCCCTTGAAGCCCTCTGGTGCCCCCCCCCCCAGGGAGGCGCGACTCACACTTTGAAAACCACTAGTCTAGTTTAACTCGAATTAAGGTGTATACAGGCTGGAGAAAAACAAAGTCCAATCACATTACCTGGGTGTCTTCATCTGAGAAGGGAGAACTAAATGTTTAGATGCATTTCAGCTATGCAGTTATACTTGGATTAAGACAATAATTCATTCGAGTTGAAGAAATCACCCTTGCTCCTGTGTTCTGGATCAGACTCTGGACATTTTGTGT
This sequence comes from Lepturacanthus savala, assembly GCA_030544235.1. NCBI lineage: Eukaryota > Metazoa > Chordata > Actinopteri > Scombriformes > Trichiuridae > Lepturacanthus > Lepturacanthus savala. Next base: position 21,207,894 of record CM060472.1, on the reverse strand, counting down.
GCTGTTGCTTCGAAGCTCCAGTATCCATGTGCACAGTGAACCGCCCAAGCCCACTTTCCCACTTTTTGAACCGGTTTGTAGCGGATTATGGTGTTAAATGCAGAGCTAGAATCAACAAACAGCCTCCTTATGTGTGTGTTCAGCTGGTCGAGGCGTGCAGGCCTGTGTGAAGAGCTGTTTTAACCGTGTCGTCTGTTGATCCGTTGGTCCGATATGCAAACGATACAATCATATTTTTTTTTTTTATAAAACTGACCTGAATCTATGTGTGTTGTGTGTGTGTGTGAAGGGCACACACAGCGCACATATAGTATTGCAGGTGCATGTAAGCTTAAGAGGTCAGTGGTGACTTTCTGATAGGGGTTAGAGCAACAGTTCACTGCTGCTGTTGTGTTTTCCTTGTGTGTGTATGTATGTGTCTTGGGGGGGTTATATGTGTGTCCTAAGAAAATAAAGATAAAGTTTGAGTAACAATCATCCTGACACCACAGGGGTGTTACCTTCCTGCCGGATTCACACACAGCCAGACAAAGAAATTACCAGCCTGGTCCTTGTTGCCATAGAAACCCTTGTGTCTATTGTATGTTTTGCTTGCCCTTGATGCACCTTGCCTCTGTCCACAGCAAAGCAAACTCAGAAGAAGTTGAAAATCAATAGCAGAGGCCCGGCAGCGGCTGCAGCCTTCGCTGCACTGGGTGGGGGAGGCTCGGCTGGAATTCACCGGTGGATTTTACCACGTGGCTGTTTGAAAATGCATAGAATAATGGGAATTAAGAGGCGCGACAATCTGTCTGGCTTAGCACAGGGCCTGAAAGAGATGGGAGAGGAACGTGACACGTTGGCAATTTTCAATCGCGCCTCTCTCCAGTCAATTGGCCTCGGGACAAACTTTGATGCGACTTTATTCTGGGGATATCGCGAAGGCCAATTTGGGCGGATTCAGCCGCTGCTTGTTTCGCCGGCGCTAAAACCTTTAAAGAGTTGCTCTAATGCATCCATCTCTCCCCTTCACTATCTCTAACCTTGCCATGTGAGGGCTTCGATTCTCCCCGCAAAGCACCTGATTGAATCCTAATGTGAAAAGAGCTGGCCAAAGCACCGACTTTTTATCCTGCGTGCGGTCTCTTGATTGGATCTCTGGAGGCTCTCTGCATTTCTCATCCGAAGGCCTCAATCACTACTCCCTGATTGGTGATCTTGACCTCCCTGACCTTGCGGAGATGGATCGTACCAACTCGGGATGGCCTCACATTGCTTTGTCTTTTCTCTAATTTTTTGTACAAGGAGCTGCAGACAACTCAATGTTCTCAAGGAGTTTTGTACCATCCACAAATACAACAGTTTGCTCAGGGGGAGGATTGTTGAGTCTCTGGGAGCTTCGTAAGGAAGCATCTACAGTTTCTCAATGCAGCTACTTTCATCAGAAATAGCTGCTTGTCATCCATAGTTTGGAGGAATGAGGTTTTTTTCCACACGAAACCTAAATAGTAAGGTAACTTATCTCAACTTCCTATATTGTACACACTTGACACCAAAACAGATCATAATTAAGTCATCTTGAGTTTAATCTAACAGGAATTTTCTTGCATATTAAGTGGATGTGTCCATTAATTCAAACATCTCTCTACTTGAATTAGAGGTTGACCTTTCTCCAAGCTGTATGCTACTAAATGATCATTCTGTGCAAATCTTCAATCGCATGAAAAGGATGTTGTGGCTAAAAAGATGTTGGTCAGGTGCAACCTCTGCATTCACTGTCTATGCAGCAATGGACTTGTCCTTTGGTAGCGATATTGTCCTTGGAGCTCTCCATTCCTAAGATGAATGGAGCAGACCAATGGTGCACGAAACTAGGAAAGAGACAATCAAGTTTGCAACTATTATTTAACCTTTTAACCCTCCTTGAATGCCCATTTCATTTTGAAGAAAAGTAGTGATATTTGGCATTTTTCCTGTTTTGTCTAGATTCATCCATTAATACTATCATTTGTACATATTTATTTGAAACAACATGTTTTTGAAGATTGGAAAAAGATCTGTGGGAGGAGGTTGGTTTGGATAGGGTTAGGGTTATGAAATGTGCAGATATTGTGCACTATCACTTTTGTTTTGTCTTCTTGTTGTTTTGTTTTTATGAGTTGTCTTTTATTTTATTTTTTTTTCTTGTAATTGACTGTTGCGACAGTGGAGTAATTCACTTTTCTGTATATATATGTGTCTATATTTATTGTCTGCCTTGACAAGCATGCTGATTTGCATCTGCTCTTTAATAAAATATATAACATATAAAAAATATAGCTGATTGTCAGTGGATCGGCCACAGTTAATCACAACACATCCACTGTGTACATGCATCAGTGAAGCTGTCATAAATTTCCTATTTATCCATAAGACCCATAACATAATTTAACAACATTTTTTTACAATCTTGGTTGTTCTTGTAACTTTAACTCGACGAAGGAAAGAATAAAGTGAAGTTGGATCAATAAAGAAAAACTTGTGCGCTACTTCCGGCCATCATCAAGTCCATCTATTGCTATTGTTTTGATTGAGAGACCCCATAACGGCAGGAAATTACATACGTGCGTTTAAGTAATTCACCGTGGAGCTGGAAAAAGCAATCAGTGTGGTTTCACAGAGAAAGAGAGAAGTAACAATAGTGATTGGCAGACAAAGATGAGCATGGGAGAAAATGAAAATAGCCCTCAGCTTGTGTTTGACCAGGTGCAGTGATACACTGTGTTCAGAATAAGCTGTCTTGTTTACTTCTCCGTGGAAACATTTCACAAGCTGTCTTCCATTTAAAGTGGAGTGCATATGGAGACGCTCAGGTCAGCCTCTGAGAGTGTGGGGAAGAAAAACACACATTTCACTATGACAAAACACCCATTAACATTTACTCATTTTATAACTGATGCATGCATTGATGTAAGCAATAATATTCAATATTATTCAGCATATTGTTTAGGCTATGTCTTTACTTCATGTACTATTTTTTTTAGATTTTTGGGGTATTACAATTCAGTTATAAGCCATGAGTATGTTGTGGGTATCAGGCTTAGTTTTAAAGCTAGAGCGAAGATGCTGGTATCATAACAAAACTATTTTTTTTAAAGAAGAAACTAGAAAAAGAGTCTCTTAGTTTGTAGTGATGAAAAACAGTTTACACCTTTTATGCCTCTGCACATCTCCTTCATGTCAAGGCTTCTTCTTCCAGTAAACATCCTTATCTGTTTTTTTTCCCCAGCTAAAAGTTCTTTGGCAATCTTGCTCCCTTCTGATGCATTATTTTAGCCTTGGCCTTTTTTAGCAGTTAAATTCTCTGCTCACACTTCCAAATAAATGAAAATAAAATCTACCTGCTCACCGCATCTGCCATTATCTACCAGCAAATGACTTAATTTCTTACAGCAAAGATTTGAGAAAGGCTTTCATAAAAAAGAAAAATCTTGTGACACCTTGTGGAGTAGGGCGACACGGTGGTGCAGGGGTTAGCGCTGTTGCCTCAAAGCAAGAAGGTCGCAGGTTCAAGACCTCCTTCGTCCGGGGTCTGGGACCTTTCTGTGTGGAGTTTGCATGTTCTCCCTGTGTCTGCGTGGGTTTTCACCGGGTACTCCGGCTTCCTCCCACAGTCCAAAAACATGCTGAGGTTAATTGGCAACTCTAAATTGCCCGTAGGTGTGAATGTGTGAGTGAATGATGTGTGTGCCCCACGATTGGGGTGTATCCCTGCCTCTCGCCGTAACGCGCTGGGATTGGCTCCAGCAGACCCCTGCGACCCTAATGAGGAATAAGCAGGTATAGAAAATGACTGACTGATGACCTTGTGGAGTAGTTACCCCCCAGATTGGGAACCAATGTATTAGAGTATCCTTCCATTACTCATATGGCCACCAGACCTATTACCAGGCAGTTGTGGCCAGGCAGATCTATTCAGTGTGAGGTAACAAACTATCCCTGATCTTGTTCTTTTCATGGATTAAAAAACAATCTATGAACAATTTATTAACCAATAATGAAGAGATATTATTCTTCATAAAGACTACTTTATTAGAAAGTGGTACAGTAACACTTTATAGGCTATAAAGCATCATCTATAAATGTTAAATCGATTCATTAAAGGTCCCAGATCATGCATAAAACCCCTTTTTTTTACTAGATAAGGTCTAGGGGTTATATAAAACTGACCCACGTATCAAATACTTTAAAAAATGGAGACCAGCACAAAGCCTGGATGTTGAAACTTTTCACAGCGCATTTGCGCTTCCTTAACGCTGCTTCCTTAAAATAATAAGGAAGCAATAATATATCTCGTTAGTGATATCAACACTTAAAATAAATCCCGGGAAAAAAGTGTACAATAAGACCTTTAAACGTTGCCGTTTCTCACAGCTGAGTCACAAAAGGTTCATAAGAACAATTAGTTGCCTTCAGTCCTCTACATCAGTTCCACCAGGCAGCGCCCCCGCAGTACTGCAACATCACACCCACTGACTGGCCGCCTTTCTGACAAGGAACATCGAGTCGATTGTTCTGTGAGTTGTTAGCGCTCGATCCATTTTTGCAGTGAAAAATTTTCACCCCCTCCAAAATCCTTCCCATCACAAAACAACAGAGGTTCTATATAAAACTCAGCCGGAGCTGCAGAGCACACATTACTTTGTCTGCAACCGTATACGAACCACTATGGGACTGATTAAAAATGATTATTTCTCATCTCAGATTCATTTTTATTGGATTCTTCCCTTGTGAGAATTATTGTAAAAAAAGAAAAGTTTTTCTTTTCCAAGTCAAAGAGAAAAGGGAATGGAAATATGGAAACAGCTAAGCATGTATAGGCAGAGTACACACATTTAATGATGTAGTTGTTAGCAATAAAAAGTCTTCATTAATCCATCAACAACTATAACTCATGCCACGGAAAAATGACAAAATAGTAAACAACTGCTGTGATAATTTTTTTTCATTTCTGACAAATTAAAAGCAGCCTATTATACCCATTTCTAGCTCTGTATTTTATTCTGGCACTGGAGTAGCTATGCATGATTCACTCCTTATATACACGTTTGAGAGCTATTTGTTCAGTGGGTCCATTAGTAATATTATAGGGAGGAAAAGTACAAAAGGAAACAGCCACTTTAATAATTGTTAGGTTGGTCGTTAGGTTCTAGTCTAAGGCAGATTCTCTAATGCATATGTATCTGAAAGAAAAGGCAGTGGGTTGAATGAGAGGCCAACCTCCAGTCAGCAGCAGCATTAGTTTCCCATTACATTGCAAAAAAAGAAAGGTTGCATCAACTCAAAATTCCAAGGCAACAAACTTCGATGAATTTTTTAGTTGGGCAATTAAACTCAATATTTAAAGTTTTGCTTCTGAGTTAATTCAACTCTGAATTCTGATTTTTGTCAAGTCAACAGTAAGTTCTAACTTATCATCTGACATTATAATAACTTAACTGCTAATTGTGCTAACTCTCTATCGCTATGACTATAGGAATCATGATGATTGGTGAATTTTCAAAAAATGGTGAACTTTAACTGGTGCCTTTAACACAATACCAACCAGTCATAAGACAACATAGCATCCTATTTGAATGGGATTTGCCCAGACAAGCTAATGTTAGCGGCTAGCTGCTGCAGCCCCCCTAAGCGTCAGCTAGAAACTAACTGCTAAGGACTGAAAAGGTGTTTAAATGTGTTAGAAAGTGTGTAGGTGGCTTTCTCCATTACGGCACAAGTCAAAATAAAATGTCTGTATAGTTTAATGTCAAAATAAATTGAATTCAAGGTTTAAAACTTACCTGTGGAGACTCCAGCTACTGGCAGCAACACAGACACTAGACTTGAAGTAAAAAATGCCATCTCAGAAACTTGGCTTTCCTGCTAAACTGTTTTCAGCTGTGCTAACATGGTTGTACAAGGGTTTTCTAACCATGCATTAGCCTTCTGATGCAATGAGCAAACACATTATACCATTGGAACCCTGGAGTGATATCCAGTTGGAAATGGGCCTCTATACACCTATGTAGATATTGCACCAAAAACAGAAGCCAGAATGATTTACCATATTAGCAATGTATAGAGTGTATTTGTGAGTAGTTTAAAGTTATCTTCATTGAAAAAAACAGCGCTTTTCTTTCAAAAATAAGGAAATTTCTAAGTTCCCAAACTTTTGAATGGTAATGTATAATTCTGCCCACTACCACCCAGACGAAAAGAAAGAAGGTTGTCAACCTGCGCAGTCCAAGAAATACGGATTTAAATTAGCAAGCCGAGATCAATGTTCTTATTTTGCAAACTGTTATACAACGAAGCGCTGTGCTTCGTTGTATCCTAAGCTGCCGTGAAAGTAAAAATAGATATTTTGTCAGAACACATGTAGTGACTGTGCCATTAAAGTGGAAAAGAACTGAGGTTGGTTCCATAACTGTCAGCAGGCTGTGACTGCCGCATTGTTCATTTTGTGTTGTCAGGAAACACCAGCGCTTCCCTTCTGGTCGGACTGACATGACTGCAGGCTTTCTGAGCAAACTGCACGATTGTCAGTCAGTCTGCATGAAACTCTGTCTCTGAGGTGGAAATGAAGGAGACATATGGCAGAAACTTCTACCAATATATCACACTCCCGAACAAGGGGGTGGGGGGAGGGGTGAAATATGTAAATGCGGTCATTAATGTTGCTGCAGATGTATTGCAATATGTTATTCTGAGTAAGTACGGGTCTCGTTTATTGTCATTTTGATTAATATTTAGTTTTTTCTCGCCTGCGAGAGCTTATTTCCTCCAGATGACTGTTTCATCTTATTTTTGAAATAATGTTACGCCGCAACAGTTATCTTCTCCCACAATACATACGCAGTCAGAAGTACTGGACGGGGGATGTGTGGGTGGTGCGTGGATGGAGCGCTTTGCTTGTCTGCACGAGTTATTGATCACTCGCAGGTGATTTTCAAGGCAAATCTCTCCCCGGGGATGATAAAGTACAATTGCCATTCCTTTCTCCCAAATCTCAAGTATGTGTGGCTAAACACACCACCAGGCAATGAAGGCTGGCAGCATGAATGATGGTCATTGCTCTCGCTGCCGAAGCCGCAAATGCCTCATTCCAGGAAGGAGCCGTATGGTGAGCATCCTTAATGAGTGTTCAGGGGCAGGAATTCATATATTTACTCTTGGTGTGATTAAATTGCCATGCTAGCGAGGCGTCAGACAGAGCGGTTGTTTACCTAACAATGCATTACGCTTATATGTACGATCAATCTGCCCAATTCTGTAACACAGACTGCAGCCTTCCTTTGTGCCTGCGAATGCAAAACACCTTCCTGACATCGGGACTCGATGTTCTAAAACACTTGAGATGAGGCGGGGGGGATTAAACATGAATGTAGTTTGCATTTTGCATTGAGATGATTTTTCAGCCTGTTATGCCTGCTGTGTTTTTTTAAATTCTTTATGAGACATTAAATTGATGCCGGGAAGGCAATAAAGCTGAGTTTTTTTTTTCCCCTGGCACCCCAACATCCCAGAGAGTGAATCAGACATGCGAAAGTGGGGGGAGAATAGCTGGCTGCGGGCTGTAAAGATCTGAGCTGCTTTTCCTCCCCGCGATTTCGTTCAATTGTTCCCCACAAATACCGCACCATTTATCATCACTTATCAAACCAATTACCAGCACTGTAAGCTGCACACGCGGCTTGGGGAAATCAAAGTGAAAATGAGATGCAGCATTCCTTGTGTTTTTTTTCTTGTTTTAGTTTTTTAGTTATCTTTCTTTTTTTGTTGGACAGGTTCAGACTTTAAATTCTAGCCTTTAATAAGCCTAGGCAAGATCTTATAAATGCTTTTTTAAAAACTTTAGAAACTTTTCAATACAATTTCAGCTATTTTGGTGATATTTATCATAGAACTTGACCTTTGTTCCCATTTCGGTTAGGGCTGTAGCTGACGGTTATTTCAGTAATTGAGTACTCTACTGATTATTCCATGGATTAATTAAGTAATCAGATGACTTGTTTCAGGTTTGCTCTGTGGACTGGGTGTGTATCTGTGGGAATTTGGGGATTCTAGAAGAAACTGTTCTGGGGTAAATTACATTTTTTATGAGCTGTTTGCAGGCTATAATTATTATTTGTGTATTTAAATTTATATTGGGGTGACACAGTGAGGCAGTGGTTAGCACTGTTGGCTCACAGCAAGATGGCTCAACATCTTGGTCTGGGACCTTTCTGTGTGCAGTTTGCATGTTCTCCCTGTGTCTGAGTGGGTTCTCTCCGGGTTCTCTGGCTTCCTCCTACAGTCCAAAAACATTCTGAGGTTAATTGGTGACTCTAAATTGCCCGTAGGTGTGAGTGTGTGAGTGAATGGTGTGTGTGCCCCACGATTGGCTGGCGACCATCTGGGGTGTATCCCTGCCTCTCACCGTAATGCGCTGGGATAGGCTCCATCAGACCCCTGTGACCCTAATGAGGAATAAGCAGGTATAGAAGATGAGATGGGATGAGAGATTATCTTAGTATATTATATCAAGTGTGCAGCAGCAGTGTTTGATTTGGGACAGTACTACTGTCTCTCATTTTGTGCCACTGAATTGGAGTGCACTGCAAAGAAGTCCACTGAGAGAAGTGAAGAATTATGCAACGTAAATGCAAAAATGTGCAATATATTTCTGATTACCATCGCGATCACAAAATCACAAAAAACTGGAGGAACTGTGTATAAGTTTATATAGATGCTGTGAGAGCTCCCTCCTGGGTTTGGTTCACCCACATACCCACCTAAGCAGGTGGTGTGGTCCAGAGTGGAGAAGAGGAGGAGGTACCTGCCACTCAGAAGTGAGGATGAATAGAGCAGGTGGCAGCTTGCTCAGAGGCTGCAGTTTTCTAGAAGTTGCCAATTATACTTCAAGTTTTGTTGGTTTTATGGTCTTTTTCCCCTCTATTTTGTTAAACGTCTTGTTGAGTCAATAAAAGTATCTGAGCATTGCCCGAACTTCCCTGACCTCTCGCCCTTTACCTACTGTGTGACAAAACAGATGATCTATAAAACCAGTGATCAAAAATGATGCAAAATCACACTCTCTTACAACAATGTTCTATAGGAAAGTAGTGGCCAAAACTCACACACAAAGAAAGTTTAGTTTAGGAATAAACACAGATTTAGCTCAGTTCTAACTTTTCTTTTCCTATAAATCATTTTCCCATCAATTCGTGTAAAGAAGGAAACTCCATCCCTTGCAATAAGACACCGAGTTCCTCAGAGGAGTTTCCCTGGAGATTGATTCTTGGCAGCTAACATATGAAATTGCAGTAGTTGGGACAGTGATGGAAAAATGCCAGATATTGATTTTTTGAGGGGCTTTCTGACCTCAAATGATATGAAAGTGTTGGAGATAGTCTCTGTCTGAGAGCTCTGGGCTGTTTGTGTGTGTCTTCGTGATTTAGAACTGCAGTTTAATATGACTTTTTGAAGAACAACTCTCGCAAGAAGGCCACAAACAGAAGACTAAGAAGAAAACATTTGTTGGCTCTTGGATTTTTAATACTCCAGGAACACGGATGAATGTGGAACGTTTTCCTTCGCGTCTCAGAACAAATATTTCTGTACTTGCAGTATGGTCCCGCTGCCGTTGTGCGCCTCTGTTCGTGTTTGTGCATGTGTTCATTTGGATTTGAGTGCTTAATTGGATTTATGATGCACTACTGTGCGAGACGCAACCGTCTCCACAAGTGAAGTCCGCCGTCGGTTGCTGGGTCTGGACCTAGTTTCCTCCCACAGCCCATCTGTACCTCTCATCCTTTCCAAAAGCCATTATAATCCCACCAATCCCACAGGCGCTCACCATGGCTTCCTACTTTCTGGCAGCCCTGCCCTCTACAGTAGGGTTTAGAAGTGGGCTGGAGGCTCCTTTCTCCTTCCCTTATTACCATCTATGAGAAAGTTGACTCTTCCTGTCAGCGTGCCCCCCTCCTCGCCTCTGCCAGTAAATGCATTAAAGGGCCGGGCCACCTGGGCCGGAGGAGATGCTTCGGGGAATCGAGTGGTAATTCGGTAACAGGCCATCCTGGAGGAGGCTGCTTTTACTGGCCCTCAGGAGCCTCTTTTTTATTTTCTGTTGTCCTCACTCATAAGGAAAATCACTGAAAACATTAAAGAGAGAAAAGCAGGTCAAAGTAGATAATCAAATAAATGTTCTGAGCATAGAAAATAATGTCTTCACATTATATTTTACTTTTGTTCTATACTCTAGACTGAAGAACCCAAAGTCTTTAGGGCAGGTGTGTCAAACTCAAGGCCCATGGGCCAAATCCAGCCTAGCACCTTATTTTATGTGGCCCCTCAAGAGCCTTCACACACTTGCATGATTTATATGATGATTTCCATGTTTTTAAAAATTGGACATTAAAGCCATAACAAAAATCTAACATTAATTTCTACATTTCTACATTTCTACACAGTATTATGAATGGAGGGGTAACTATGTAATATGATAACAGGTAGTTACAATTATATAATCTTCACATTTGGCCTTTTGAGGGCAAACATGGGATGAAATTGAGTTTGACGCTGTCGCTTTAGGGGCAGTGATAACAGGTCACATTGAGAAGATAGAATAATGTACTGGGCATAAACTAAGTTGTGGAGATTTGTTAGCAGCTACCTTACATTTAGAAAACCCCAGATGAGGGGATGAGCTGCTATTGCCTGGTATCCTGAGGCCTTTTGATGACTACCTTCACCTCCAAGCATGGGCGCAGATAGACAGATACATTTACAGTCACGCCGATCTGTCCCTCTCTCCCACACTGTCCCTATGTAAGTCGTCCAACAGGTTAAATAAAGGAGAAACTGATCAGCGGTGTTTCCGCAACGAGGCGTGTTCAATTGTACTCGTAAATCTGAAGTTTGAAATCAAAGAAGCACTGAAATCTAGCATCTATACAAGTACAAACGTTGGGGTTTTCCTTTTGGGCCATTAATATCCTTTCTCTTTCATTCTGTATTCAATGATATCCCAGTTTTTAAGATGGGAAGCACTCAGTTCTGATGTTATGTTCTTCAGCGCTCCGAGTTCCGACTTCCAATAACGCATCATCTCGATCCATGTGTGGTCCTAGAGGAGCAAACATGAGCACACATTGCCTGTGCCTGCTGCAGGAAGCTGATGTAAATGGCTGAATGATTAATTCAAAGAGTAAGTGGTGATTTATCTATTGAGCCAGGGAAGCAAACAAAAAAATCTGTTTTTTTTTCTTTCAAGAACCAAAAGATATAAATCCAATATCCAAGGCTCGTTGCCTTTCCTAGATGTGGCAATACTTGTTTTAAGTAGCTAGTCTGAAAATAATATCGAGGCATTTGGGCTTCGGGTAGGCTAAATGTAAAATACCAGCATTCTAGGCTGTAGGTGAATATCTATAATATTTTACTTTTTTTATATAATAATGTTGACTGCCACTGCTCATTTAGTTAGAAAACTCATAATTGGAATGTATATTGGAGCTTCAGTACACATATACGTGTGTGTGCGCGTGTATGTATTTGGTCTCCCTCAGTTCCAAAATTCTATCTGTGCCCCTGCCTCCAAGTATAATCTTTGGCTATTCTACCCACCTTTATTCACCTCTATTCTACCCATAACCAACCAGCATAATATTAAACATCCCGAAACAAAGCAAATGTCTTTAATTTTCAGGATTAATCCAGAGCTCGCTATAGATAAAAAAAAGAAGGGCCGAGCAGGGGCAGTGCTCCCATGCCGGCATTGGGCTGTAAACAGTATTTAGCGGCTACTGTCTCCTGCCCCCTGTGTGTGGAACGTTTCATCCCCACATCTGTCCATTCCCATAATGTCAATCCACAGCTGTGTGGATCCGCTTGGACGGCATGCCGTTCTCTGCACCTGATGAGCAGCCAGTTATCATTTATCAAGGTGCCGCTCGTCTCTCGGCAACCGTCCTCCTCATCACAAAGTCACTGTCACCCCAGCTGGGGACTTGATTAAATGTGATTACTGTGGGCTGGATCCACGACGGGTGGGTTTTCTGCGGTCTGACCGATGGCGGATCTTTTTTTTTTACTTGTTTTTTTATTTTTTTCAAACTATGATAAGTGTCTGTTAAGATGGCACATTGCTTCAATAAATCTGGAGATGGGTAAATTCATCATAGAAATTACAGAATAATAACTGGACCAGATGTTTTATATCTTCCTTTTATTACCCTGCTTTGTTGAATACTCAAATCTGATGAATTCTGGCATCCGATGGTCTGTTATTTCTAAATAGGAGACTGCTGCTATGAATAAGAAGCCAATGCTATGGGCACAGTTATGCTCAACCATGGAGTTTAACAGACTATTTAATATAGCAGAAGCAATAAAATGTTTTTTAAATCAAAATTGTTTGTGTTCAATTACTGATTTCTTTCGCAAGTAGCTGTGTAGTTAGTTTAATAATGTCCAGCGAATGTTTTTGCAAAATATACTGTGTTGCCGGATGAATCAGCCTGCCGGGTTTATTTTGAAATAATGACCTCCTCGCTGAACATTTTACCTTTGCATAATTTAGATCAGTCTGTTATTAGTCTCCCCTCTCACTCTACTGCATCATTATAGGTGACCACATCTGATCGCTCAAATGAGAAATTCTGATGGAAATCAGTGCGATAATTCTCTGGTGTGTCTCCAGCCCAAATATTCATATTCCAACACTTGCTGAGAGCAGTAATGAACTCAGTTCTGCATCGAACCGAAGCCTTTTCATCAGTATCAAATGCAATACAGAGTTACAGGCTATTAATAAGAGACGCTTTACAAACTCCAGCAGGCAGAATCAGTTATCATCTCGGCAGACACAGTTTTGGTCTTTAATATCATTTAGGTTATTATTGGTGGAATTTATTTATACGACTATGGGTATAAAAAGTCATATAATTCTGTTTTCTCTATATATTTTTTAAACTGAGATGAAGTTTTCTTTGCTTCCATATGCATATTAACCCATTTAGGCCTAAGAGCCACTAATTCTATGACTGTCTTTTTATACTTAACCCATTTAAGCCCTGAATTTTTTCAAAGATTATATGCATATAATTAAATTAATTGAGTCATTAACAATCATGTTATATATCTATATTTTTTCCCATTTTGTACTATTTTCTTTGAAGAAAATAGCATTTTAATGGCTGTTATAGTTTCTGTTTGCACAAAGATGCCTATAAACAAAAAACTATGTACAAAATTAA